>JAKSZP010013225.1:0-211478 GCA_022478985.1 Massospora cicadina
CAACCTTCAACAACAGTTTCACCAAAAAAAGCCCAAAATCAAAAGGACTTAGAGATTCGCTATACACTGGCTGAATTTGAAGTTAATGACGAATTTTTATTTTGCAACACCCACAGATTGTGCTGTATGCAAAAGTTAGATTGCATGTGGGTCAGGCCATTCAAAGTGATTGAAAAAAAAATCCAAGTTCATATACACCATTAAAGATATTAGGACTGGCCATATATACAACAGAGTCCATTCAAAATTCCTAGAAAAGGTTCAATAAGCGAGCCAATTAAGAAAAGAAAAAGTTGAAAAAAACACAAAAACAAAACAAAAAAAAAACAAAAACAAAAACAAAAACTTATTTATATAATAGTTATATTCTAATTAATATTTTAGTTTGCTCTTGAGGTTGGGGAGAAGATCCAACTTCAGACTTGATAGGCATTCAGGCCATCATACTTCAGACTCATTGGGCGCTCAGGCTGAAGTTACCAAATAGAAAAATTAACTTTTATTCTCTTTGGGTGTTCAGACTAATGATAATGAACCAACATAGGCTAATTGGGAATCTTAGGGGCTTATATTCGAGTCAAGAGGGGGGAAATGTCAGATTCTGATGGTTGACTTGAAAATAAATCTTCAACAACCATCAGATCAGGCTGATTATTCTTTCAAAGCTTGAGCTAACACCTATATTCTCACCTCAAAGACTATTGCAATCATACAATTTGGGCCAAATATCTCAATGACAATTCAATCAAGTAAATTATCAGAGCGCTCAGCCCAAATACTCTTGTATAACATGGCCAATTTCCTATGAATCAAATCTTGGCAATTGGTACCTATTATCAGGAACATAATTAACTTAATTGTATACAAGCTTTCAAGGATGACCCAAAGTTAACGTCTGAAAATCACATTGACTCCAGACAAATGAAAAACATAATCAATTTCCCGTCTTAGGGCATAATTTATATGTTGATCCGCATAATTGGCACAAATAGCACTCGCATGGACTGCCTGAAAGTGGTTACCTAGTGCTATTGAGGAAGAGGCCTGCTGACTTCATAATTAGGGGTGCGTCATTTGCTTCAATTGAGGCCAAAATTTCACAGAAGGTATACTTTGTCAGCAGTATGATGAAACTGAAATCCAGAAGATACTAGGTCAATTTTGTGTGCATTTATCGCAATTTTTGTACCTGAAATCCTCCAAATTATGAGAGTATTTTGCCACCAATAGACCTAAGAAAAGGTTTCAGTTGTATCAGCTAAGGGCCAAACTGAGGTGGTAAATTATCTGTTGATATTTTGTGCTGGAATGTGGCCAGGAGATGCCCTAAAGGTATAAATACTGGCGCCAGGCTAATGACCATTATCTAATAAATAGCTTGCAATAAAATTCTTATTTACTTTATCCTTTTTTCTGGTTTTTATCTGAATTCTAACCTTGGAGAAGTGTTGATAAACTGGAAGGACCAAATGTCCAGATTGTTTTAAATCCTGCCTTGGAAGAAGTTCCCAAATATGAAGGAAAAATTACACCCAAAATCAGCTGGAAGAGTTGAGGCGAATTTAATAAGCCTAGTGAGTTTTTGAACAGTTGAATACCATAAACTTCCGGCACTATTGAGGATCAACCATCAGAACTTTGGCCCAAATAGATGATCAGGATAACAATTTTCAAGAAAGCAATCCTTAGATTTTGACAAGGTTGCACTTAGCTTAATCCTTTGGAACCAACTCAAATTTCCAGTATATGCTAGCAAGGTTGATTACATTAAATTATTAGGTCCCTGATAGTAGCTGATTTAAATCATCCATGAGATGGGTTGGCTATATTTTCATGTCACTATGTAAAGCTTACAATAAATCATGACAACTCAATGGCTCTCATCCTTTTTCTTAACAAGCAGGAGAGGAGATCCCAAGGAATTCAGGAGGGTACCACCAACCCTGAGGCTGAAAGCTCCTTAAGTTTGTTCATGACCTGAGCTTCTTCTATATTGCTCTTATGGTAGGGGCTTGAGCGTATTGGTAGGGTGTCCCTCATTTCTACATTACGCACAAACCCTTTCATCTTTCTGAACCCATATTTGGATGTGGAGAAAAGTTCTTTATAAGCCTCTAGGAGCTCATCACCCTTCTTCCTTTATTATGGGGTAAGATCTTCCCCTATGGAGGCAGTGACTAGCATTACAGTGGGAGGATATTCTAAACTAAACTTTATGGAGTTTTTCAATTCCAGAGACACAATAGATGTAAATGTCTGGTACTTATCTTAGGTTGGCAATTGTAGTATTTGGCTAATGGTTTAGGCCTATAGAGTCAGGTTAGCCAGCAATACAGAAATGGAGCCAGCGTATTTGGGGTTGAGGATACCTGGGCAGGTTAAGACTTCCTTCAAAGATGGAATTCAAACCCTGCAAATTTCTAGTAGCTCCCAGGTGATATGTTCACATGAATCCAGATGTTAGCTATAGTCTTTGCCCCTCAAGAAATTACCTTGGGTTTGAGTGAAATATATATTACTCCCTTCCAATCCTTCCACTAGTCAAGGGTATAGTTTTTACTATCAATCCTTGACGTGGTAATCAAGTAAGTCTATCTAGTTTTCAGTTTTCCAGAAAGCATGTCCGTGCCTTCACGCGTTTCTTACCATCCTTGCATGTCTTGAATACTAAAAGTTTATGGGTATCAGGAAAGGATTTAAATCCTTCTACATAATGGATGATAGCATCATACTCTTGGAGAAGCTGGGTGACTAACAATAAGTTATAGCTAGGGTTATCCAGAGCTATGGACTAAGCTTTTAACATGATTATCCCAAACTGGAGGGGGAGCGCGGAGTAAGCTCTTATGGAGCAAGTGTATTGAGGGCTGGCAGTACCATACTTTTTTAATGGGCATATAGGGCAAACTCTTAATTCTCTTTATTAGTTTAATGAGATTACCTTCACTGGAGATTTGCTATCTATTATGTTGAGCACGTGTTTTTTGTGAAACTTAATTGCAGCTCAAGTGACCAAACTATCAAATTGATACAGAAGGGTGTGAAACCTTGGCAACTAATCTTAAAAATAAGCAAGTTCAAGTATTTAATGATAAAGTTCACCTCATGGTTCCAGAGTTCTCCAATTTAGACCTCTGTGGGGCTTTCAGTCTTGAATAGAGGTATGATAGGGGAGTTGTCAGCATGAAGAGCCTCTGCCTTCATGCTGACCTCTCTTTCTCTGACAGTTCACATTCTGCCTCTACTGCCTGACGTTTATATCACTCCCCTTTAGTGTGTTGGTGGCCCTTACAGTAAGAATAAGTAGGTATCTCCTTATTCTTTGCCTCTAGTGCATGCAATCTGGGTCTAGCTGAAGCCCAAACTGTGGAAGGGTTGTCATTTCTCTGGCGTACTTGATAAGATTCTCGGATGGTTGCACAGATGTTGAACCCACTGATACAACGGAATATATAATATGGAGATCGGCGTTCCCTTAGCAAAGTTATATTTATTAAATAGAAGCAGGTCGCTTTTGGACAACAAAATCTTTATTATAAGCAGCTTTGTTTGCTTAGACCAACGGGGTTGACACTGATATCAACCTTGTACTACAGAGTCCACTGTAGCTTATCAACCCAAAAGCAAACCCTTTTACCATCCTCATAGCTACTGTTATGCTCTTTCCTGTTGCAGTCGCATCCACAACCTCTACCAAGCAGGTAGACTCATTCACAATTTGCTTGTCACCATCCCGGAGAAATGGGAATCCTATTGCCGCTTTTTCAATATTGACCTTTGGGTTTTGATCCGCTGAATCATCAAAACTTGATATTATAACTATTTTTAGTTATCCTCATCTTCCAGTTGCCAATAATCAGATTATACTGAGTATAACCAAACGACTCTAATGCAACCAGATGTGGCAGATTCCTATGTGATTGTATGATTGCCAATACAGACCTAAGAAATTCTTGTGTTCTGTCTTGCAGGAGGAAATCATCTAGTTAATTTTCCAACAAGGTTACTTGTTCAAAATGGATATTGAATATCGTTGAGTGCCTCCTTGATGTCATAGATTCATGTAAAAGTTTGCTTTCATTCATAACTTAAGTTAAACTTTGTCCATGATTTGAGTTGCAGAAAGGACGGAATCAATAGCGTCATCTAAAGTGATCCAATTATTATTAACCAGCGGTTTCACACTATCATAAAAGAAACATAAAAGTTGGAGAAG
Source organism: Massospora cicadina (assembly GCA_022478985.1). Classification (NCBI taxonomy): domain Eukaryota; kingdom Fungi; phylum Entomophthoromycota; class Entomophthoromycetes; order Entomophthorales; family Entomophthoraceae; genus Massospora; species Massospora cicadina. Next base: position 4,217 of record JAKSZP010013225.1, read on the forward strand.
TTTTCTTCATTGTTGAGGCGAATAGCTATGAAATCTTGTTTTTGACTTGAGAGGGACTTATTAGAGCCAAATTCTTGTATGGGTGCAGTCTTGACTTGGGCATAGGTATGACATTCCTAAAGTGAGAGTTCATAATCTCAAAAGCTTCCCCAAATGGGCAATAATGGATATGCCTTACCTTTTTCTCTTAGTAGTATCCATTTTAGCGCTTTCATAGGCGTTTAAAAAGGATACAATTCTTTCTTGTCCTAAAATGAATTGTTACTTAAAGCGGGGGATAAAATTCGACCCAACTGGTGTAGAGAGGGCATAATGCCAGTATCAATAATATGTCTAGATTTAGTGGACTCCAACTTGGCATAAGCGCAAAGGCTTATTGGTCAATTTTTCATCAAATCTTTAAATTATTTTTCAACTCATGCCAGCATCAATTAAGCGCGCTGGCGTCAGCTTTTTAATTAATTTGAGCTTTCAAATCTAATATCTCAGACTCACGGAAACTGACATGAGTATTCAGATAAGTAAATTTGTGTTGCATCCCATAGAGGTATTTTTCAGTAAATTTCATAAACTCTCAGAAAATCTCCAATTTGAAGTTTAAGATGCTTAATGTCATGGCAGGGTTATTGGGTTTTACCTCATGGTAAACTCCATATTCATGAGTAATACATTTTATTTATTTCTAAAGGTCCTCTAACTTCATAAGCATTTCAGAACATCAGGGGTCCTCAGGAATTTCAGCTGGCGGAGCAGGTGACCCATGAGGCCCAGGGGGGTCAGGGGCCCCTTGGATCCATATTGTCCTCCAGTCCCCTTGGAGCTGCTTGGCCCTTCAGGCCTTCAGGGCCCTTTATGACTGTGTCACGTCAGTGCTGAAGCTGATCAAGCAGGGCCTCTACGTGACTCAAACGTTGTGTTGAGATAGATTCCAAGGTTTGGGATTTGGGCGACAACCTCTGAATTGTCATTTGGACGTAATCATGTACCTTGGAGACTACATCCTGTAGTCACTGAGTAAGGTGAGTATCCATATACCAAGCGATCCCAGTATTTAGCAGAGTTATTTGGCCTCTGATATTTTTAATTAAGGCGGCGGTTGTCCTGAATAGCTTCCTGACTGTTTCAAACATATTAGAGGCAGATTCATAAAATCTGACCATGTTGAAATTAAGACTTTGTACTAATACTAGCTGGCTTAGTACTTCTTGATGATGTAAACCCACCACTTGGAGTAGGTGGTGGAGAGCTGTATGGACAAACTGCCAAAGTTAGGGCTCCGATCTACCAACTAACTCATTATTAGTTTAGGCAGCCAAGTCATAAAGCCTTCACATGCAGAAAGGGACAGCATTAGCTTGCGAATAGCTAGAGAAGGTTTTGGTGGAGTAGATCTCATCAAAAAGCTGCTGGATGGTATCAGCTCTGTTGTCAGTTTGAAGATAGAAACGACTTGGGTTTATTATGTTAAGGCTAGATTCCGGTGATGGCCTGAAATTCTAAATCTCAGGTTTATTAATGTGTAACTCAATAATTGTGAAGTATCATCCCAACAATTAAAGCTTCTCTCCTCATTGGGAGGAGGGGATCCGTTATTATTATTTTCTTACATAATTTGTGATCAACTTTTTTATTGGATATAACTTGGGGTGCTCCCTGTAGTGAGCACAAGGTTTTGGCTTTTTGCAATAAACTGAATATAAGAAAGTGGGGTGCACGGAGTTACAGTAATGGAAGCTGGGAATGATCTTCAGGATGGCTTGGTCTTCTTAAATGTTTGAAGAGAGATGATGCCGTAGAAGTTTTGCATCTTCAGAGTCTGATATTTTGAGCCATCATGAGTTACCTACTGACTATTGAAACTATGTAAAGAAAGATAGGTATAAATTCATTAAACTAAATAATGATTTTTATTGTTAAAAGCTTTTGATATTTATAGGATGAGTGGGTGGCTTGTGACATATGGAGCGCTCAAGTTTCCCCATTCAAAATCTTTACTTCTCATCAGATATGAGGGTCAAGCCATGTCCTTTCTCTTTAATCAGTTTTGTAATTATTGTCCTCCCATTGTGGGAGGAAATCTGGATGGTAACCACTGGCATTGAGATGGAGTCTCATCTCCTGAAGATTCCTGAACCTCTTTTTAAACTCTTTCCCAGCTAGAGACAAGGGCTTATTTATTGAAACCCATTCAATTATGGAAGGATTGACTCCACAGGAGGATGATTGAACAATTTATTGTCCTGATCTCAAGATATTTGGGCCATTCTGGAGTACAAATGCCAACACAAGGTCTGTTGATACCATATTCAAGACGTCGGGCAAGTCCAATTTTGACTGTGAAAAAGAAAGATGGATCCAATATGGTTGTCATAGATTACCATTAGTTAACTAAAATAATGAAAAAAAGAATCATACCTGATGCGGATAGATGATGCACTGAATCACCTAGGGAGGCTCAATCTTTTCAGCAATGGATCTTTTATCTGGGTATTAGCAGATTGGCCTACCAAAAGAGCATCAAGAAGAATGTTTGATCATTATCAGAATGAGTTATATCAACCAACGTGTATGCCTCAAGGTCTCTGCAATGTGCTAGTGACATTCCAACAAGTTATGGATACTATTTTAGGTGACATGAGGCTGCCATGCGTTCTTGTCTACCTAGATAATATCAATGTTTTCAAATGCACTTTCACAGATTAACTAGAACATTTGGAAGAAGTATTAAAAAAACTATCAGCAGAAAACCTAAAGATAAAAACTTGGAAATGTCACTTCTTTAAAAAAGGAGAAAGAATAATTAGGCTTATTGTAAACGCTAATGATCTACGCTAGTAACACTAAAGTTGAGGCAATTCATGATGTGTCAACCAAAGGGTATGCAAGATGTGCAAGTATTTTTGGAATGATCAGCTATTATAATCAGTTTATTAAGAACTTCGCTTCCATTGCTGAGCCACTTTTATATATTTTGAAGGCCCCTAAAAAAGTTTTCACATAGAATGAAGAAGCTCAGAACTTCTTTGATGAACTTCTACTATATGTAATGGTGAAACCCATACTGCAATTTTAATTTTAATCAATATTTATTATCTTAACAGATGCATCTTTGATAGCAGTCAGAGCTTTTTTGAGTCAGGTAGACAAGTTTGGCGATGAACACCCTGTGGCATATGCAACCTATACTATATGATAGCAGGAGCGCAATTACACTGTGACTGAGTGGGAATACTTTGTTGTAATATATACCTGTAAGCATTTCAATATAATTCCACGGGGTCCATTTTATGGTGGTTATTGATCATTACTCGCTGAGATGGCTGAATAGCTTAAAACTAGCCTGAGAGGATTGGTATAAGGGGCTTGAAGCTAAAATGTATGTTTATGATATTATATACCAAGCAGGCACCATATATTAAATACTGCTGTGTTATCACGGCTGCTAACTATGCTGGTTCTGAAGAGTCAAGCAGACAAAACATATGAAAAGATGCTCACTGAAGATATTGGAACCCAATCACCAGAAACTCAGTTAGTATTGGCCAAGGCGATGGAAAGTATGAATATTGTTAGGGTCAATTGTTTAAACTTGTTGCAAAAAAATCCTACTGTTCTCAAGGCCATCTAAACGCTCTACAATTATCAATGCAGCTCATATTGTAACAGGACATGGAGATCTGTGGAAATCCCTAAAGCAGGTTCAATAGGATTTTTATTGGTAATCCCTTATTTTTAATGTCACAAAACACCTTGCTTGTTGTGCAATGTGGCAAGCATGCACGCCATTTAAGAAAGCCAATAATTTCTGGCTAGCGGAGCCTGAATTCATATGGCATACTGTATTCAATTAAATAATAAATACTTACCATTAGTACCAATAAGAACGCTTATGTCATAGTGACTATCAATAACTTGATTTGTTGAACAGATATGCGTGCTATAGCTAAAGTAGATATCAGAAGCACTGCCAAGTTTACGATGGAACAGTTATTTTATTGTATGGCTACCCTAAGGAGATTCTAACAGATAACGGCAGCAACTTTGCACATCATTCTGAAGCTAAATAAATTACTGGGAATACAAGGAGTACTGACAATGACTTCACATCCAGAAACTATTGGGATGGTTAAAAGGTTAAATGGTACCCTGACTTCTACTTTGAAGAAGCTTATTACTTTAAACCTTCCAGCTGGGTAATGTATTTATTGGCGGCAACTTTTCCTATAATCTAAGCTATATTTCATCAATGCGTTAATCTACTTTTTTTATTTGCTTTATGGTCGTTGGGCTTTTTTGCCCATTTTTATATTCTGTTCTTGAACTGAGTGCATAAATGATACACTTACATTATCTGAAATATGATGAAAGTTTCTATAGGGCTACAGTACTCCATTTATGCCACTACTTTAAAGCGGAATGTTAGTATAAAGAATATGATGATTCTTAAACGTTTAACTCTATTAACTTTCAAAATTGGCAAAAGTGTCAGTTAATTTGACAACTACATCTTTGGATGACGGAATAAGCTATATCAGCTCTGGTTTGAACCCTTGAAGGTCATCTATAAGTTGGTATTAGATGTCTATACAATTAAGGACCCACCAATGGTTGTATTGTGAATAGGATACAAGCTAAGTTTTAAGAGCATGAAATTAACTTTCATATGGTCAGGAATACTATTGCTATTTTTGATATATTTTTATTGTACTGATATCAGATGTCTATTTTTTAGTACTAGATGGTCCTAACCCAAGGGGGGGATTCATCGATGTTTATTGAATTACGCCTGGGCTCCTAAGAGCCTGAGGCGTGGGAAGGGGAGGGAGGAGGCATCGAGAAAGGGAGGGGGTTTGTGCGCCAGAGCCGTGCTGCAGTGACAACTGAGCGGGGGAGGGTTGGCGACATAGTGCAGACCTTCAGGGCCATCTCAAAGTGTACCTGAAAGTGGGTGATCATGTGTGGAAGGGTCCACACCTGCTGGTCAAAGGCAGCATGAAGGAAGTAGTTATGGATGGTCCAGATGGCTGTGGCATAGGCGAGGACACGGAGGGGTCGGTGGCAACCAGGCAATGTCTGCTCAAACATGAGGTCTTGCACAGGGTGTCCAGACCAGGGCTGAGCATGGAGGAGCGCGCGGGCCTTTGGCCAAAATGCGGCGACACCTGGACAGGTGAAAAAACGATGGAGGTGGGAGTCAATAGGCTCCACACAGTGGGGGCAGATTCGGTGCTGGAAGGTAGGGCCAGTCCGGTCCCCTGTCCTGTATGAACAGTGGAGCACCCTCCATAAGGTGTTGGACACCTTTGCTGACAGGATGGGGTGATAGACGTCCTTCCACAATTCCTTAAGGTCAAATCTCACGGAGGGAGGGAGGAGCTCAAGGAGTCTTGGGCGGATGGGAGGACGATCTTGGGGTTGAGGCGAGTTGTGACAACTTGTCCATTGTGCACAATTGCATGGCGACGGGGGCTGAGGCCAGGGCCTTCCCTTCTGTATGGGAAGGCATGGTGGATCCGCGCGCCTACTCGTTTCAGGGCAAGGAGAGCCTGGTTCCAGTAGGGGGATGAGGATGGTTTTAGGCGATGGCCTGGGTGGTTTGTGAGCCACTCCCCTAATGAGGTCAGAGATGCTCTAGGAAGACCCAGAGCTGCTGACACTGACTGGCGGAGGGCGGGCGCCCATTGGGGCATGGGGGTCGCGTCCCAGCAGACAATCGGCCATAGGAACTTCAGGAAGATTGCGGTGGCATGGGATCGCGTGTCCAGAAGCCCTAGGCCCCCTTCATTGCAGGGTTGGGCAATGGTTGAGAGGGCCATTGGTGGATGGTTTGAGCCCCAGATCCAACAGCGGAGGAGTACATTGAGCCGCGTATAAAAGGCATCTGTGAATGGGCAGACGTGCGCTAGGAACCAGACTTTGGAGAGGAGGAACACATTGGCCATCAGAGCTCGACCCTGGGGGTGATGTGCCGCCGGTTCCAGCTGGCAATCCTGGAGTTAACTGCTGCAAGGAGCAAGTCCTCATTGTCTTTTAGCGCAACTCCTTGTTGGTTGGTGAGAACGCCCAGGTGACGGAAGGTACCGCGCTCAGGTTCATTACCAAATGGTGGGGGGAAGGTGGGGGAGCCAACCTGTACAACTGTTGTCTTGGAGGTGTTGACCATGGCGTTGGACGCCTTGAATTACCTCTCAATGGTCACAGCAGCGAGGGCAACATCCCCAGGGCAGCCAAATGCAATGGCAGTGTCATCTGCAAATGCCATGGTGCGTGTAGGGGGCTTTACCTGGGACTAGAATCCCTGTTAGCTTGTCCTGTAAGGAGGCCAAGAGGGGGTTAAGGGTGATGTTAAAAAGGATAGGGCTCAGGGGGTCCCCTTGCCGGAGACCTTGTCCAACTGGTACTGCCACTGTAAAACCCATTGGCGCCAGGACTCTGGTGTGGAGCTGGTCATAGAGCGCTGATATCCAGCGCCTAGCTGCGGGTGGGAGATGGAAGCGGGCCAGGGAAGCATCAATATACTTCCAGGCTACCCGATCATATGCTTTCTCCATATCCAGGAGAGCCACAAAGCCATTCACCTTACGAGAGTTAGCAGTCAAAGTCACGTGAAGGTCATTATAGTTGTCTCATAATGACCTCCCCGGAATAAAACCGTGCTGGGATGGGGAGAGGCGAGGTGACACCCATTTGGTGATGCGGTTGGCCAGAAGTTTCGTGAAGAGCTTGTGGTCTGTGTTGATCAACGCTATGGGGCGCCAGTTCGCCAGGTTCTCACGGTCTGACTTCTTGTGAATGAGGGTTGTGATTGAGCCTCTGGAGTCGGGGAGGACCTCGCCATTCACCAAGAGTGCTGCGAAGAGGTCGCGGAGGGTTCTGGCTATCACTGCAGGTTCCAGAAGGTACACCTCAAAGGGTATTCCATCTGGGCCTGGGGCATTAAGCCGTGGGGATTTCAGAAGGGTTTCCATCACCTCCTGGATGAAAATAGGCGCCAGTAGAGCCTCATCAGCCCGTGGGTCAATGGGCGGCTCTGGAGCCCGCCACAGGAAGTCTTGGATGTCCGATGGGTCCACCTGGGTGGCATGGAAGAGGCTGGAGTAGAAGCGGTGTAGTTCCTGCGTGATTTCCTCCTTATCTGAAGTGATTGTAGTGCCAATCTTCAGTGCACTAATATCCTGCGCTGTTGACCGGGCTTTCTGTTTCTGAAAGAAGAAGCGGGTGGGGCGTTCCCATTGAGCAAGTTAACGAGATATTGTAAAGTTTGCTGCCCGTTCTTCCTGCAGTGTGAGCTCCAAGCGGAGTGCTTCCTGCGCCGCTTCCCAGTCTTCCAATCATCTGGGAGAGGGCGAAGGCTGGTAGTTTCGCTCTAGATGTCTGATTCTGGCTTCCGCCCTTTTGACTCTGGCGCGAGCTGCAGTCATCTGGGCTTTGGCACAGTTGTAAGCAACGCGGGTGATGCCCTCCTTGGTCACCGCCCATCTAGCCTTGTGGTCAAGCAAGTGGGGTGGGGGTGAGGTGAGAGTCTTTCGGATGGTCATAGACAGCTTCTCCTTAGTGAAGGGGTTGTTGAGAAGAGCTGGGGCAACCCTAGGCTAGAACCTACGCGACGGTCTAAGGTTGGTGGTGAGGACAACGGTGAGTGACCTGTGATCACTCAGATGGTTGTCACGAGAGATGGGAGAGGAGACGCGGCCAATTAGCAGGGGGCCAATCAGTGCCATATCTATGCGTGACGCTGACTGGAAAGCTCCTCCATCATGCTGGATCCTAGTCATGCAACCTAGGCCAGACGCGGAGGGTGGAAGCGCATCTATAAAGCCACTCAGGCGAAGGAAATCCTGGAGGCGACTTGATCCAGGGCGTTCCTTTGCTGCAGGGGGGTAAGAGTCATGGACGCGACTTATGGTTGCGTTGAAATCTCCTAAGAGGACTGTATTCCGTGGGAGATTGAGTTGGACGAGCTCTTCCAAGAGCCGATTTTGCTCCTGACCTGCATTAGGCAGGTAGATGCTTGCAGCGAAGAAGGAGAAGTCAGGAGTGGTGAGTTTGGCCAGTATGAGGCGGCCACCTAGATATTGTGAAAAAGAATGGGTTTTAACCTGGGGATAAAAAACAATAAGGGCGGCATGGTTTGTCCAGAAGGAGTTTCCTCCAAACTGTTCATTCCATGCAGATTGTTCGTGGGGGAGGATATGGGGCTCCTGGACAGCAGCGATGTCAATTTGTGCTGACCTGAAGTTTTGGAGGAGGTGGGATCTCCGCTTAAAGTCCCGCAACCCATTTGCGTTGATGGATTGCAGGGCCAGGGTGCTGCCATGGGGACTCATAGCTGTTCCCCTCCATGACCTGGGGGGTTGCCAGCGCTTAAACCTGCTGCTGTGAGGCGGCTAGTTTTGAGTCCTTTAGCTTGACTATTAGCTGCAATCCGTGAGGAGCGTCAAGGGTTCTGAGGGGAAGGAGAGGGTGGGGGCGGAGGACCCAGTAAGCCAGCCTAGGATGCTGCCCCCGCTCCGTTGCAGGGGAAGGACATGAGGGTGCTCAATGGTGACCTCCGCGGTGTCCCCATTTGATGAGTCTGAGTCCATATTCACTTCCTCCAACACTGCAAAGGATCCGCGCGAAATGGACTGTGGGGTTGGGGTAGGACTCTTTGAGGTGGCACTTCTACCGCAGGCCGCGGGTTGCCAGTCCATGCTGGTGGGCATAGCTCCATTGGAAGCTGAGGGTTGATGCAATAAATCGCTGGTGGAGGTTGGTGGGGGTGCCGCGGAGCCCTGAGTGGGGGTGGCTGATGAGGGGCACCCTGTGGGAGATGCCTTGCGCTTGGTGAGAGAGGGAGTTGACTCTGGGAGATTGGAGGGGGTGCCCACTGGAAGGGGGCATGAGCGCGAAGGTATCCCATACCAATAGTGGGGTTAGCTGTTTCAACTGCTAGGCGTAAGGCCTCAGGGGACAGGTCTTGAACGGGAACCCATTGTGTGGGTTATGGAATTGCTGCTGCAGCCACGTGGGATCGTTTTTGGCCTGGTTTAGGCCCCTGGGTGGTGGCTAAGAGGGCTTGTTTTCGAGCTGTGCAGCCACTATACAAGTGTCTAAGGGCGTTACACCATGAACACCGGTGGCGTGCCTGATTAGGGTCGACAAAAAAGATCTCAGGGCATGCCCCAACTACCGCCACACGAGGAATAACCTCAATGTTAGGGGATACAGTGGGGGAGGGGATGAACGACGCCCTAGCAGTGCGAGCTCTTTGAGTGGGAGCATAGTAAGAGGGGACGCTAAAGTCCACTGAAAGAACAGACCCAAACTCCATTAAACCACGATGGAGTGCCAGTTTAAGAGACTCAGGATCAACAGTCGTTGGTAGGTTGGAAAAAGTAACTCATGAAATTTTCTCCAGGTGAGAGTGTGTGCGGGAGATGCGAAGAGATCCACGTGGAATAATGACCTGGAGGGTGGCAGCATGATCAGCAAGGGCAGCTTCAGTGAAGCCCAAATCGATGTAGTAGCCCTCCACTGATTCATGGATGGTGGTGTTAATTGGGAATGTCTCCGCAATTGCTGCAAAGTATGAGAAGTAATCCTCTGTATAGAATTCAACAGGGTTATGCCTATAATAAAGGCGAATTGCATGGGAGAGAGTTGAGCGAGGTAGAGCTTTTTGCGCTCTAGTTTCGGCCCATTTCTTCTTAACATCAGCAATAAACACCACTTCACGGGGATCAGCTTTAGTAGCATTGGTGCCAGAGGTTTTTGCCACGCCCCAGTGGCTCCTTTGGTACGTTTGTGTTTGCTTTGGGCTGCAATTGCGGGTTGAGTGTGATCTGGTGGTTTGGACAAGTTTGTGGAGTTCCCTTGTTGCTGGAATGTTACAGCAGTTTCTGGCATCATATTTTATTGAGGGGCGGTTTGTTGGGTTTCGCTAAATTGGGGAGGCCCATCCAGATTGGGTATAACTCCAGCCAATTGGGAGGAGGGAGATATTTCATCACCATCTCAATCTATTTGGGTAAATTCAGCCCGAGTATTTGCTGTGAATTCGTGGGCAAAACTCACTGGCTGATTGGTGAATTGGTCGTTTTCAGCATATGGAGATAAAGTGCCGGCTTGAGAAGTGCTGATTATGGGGTTTAAATGGGACGGGTGAGATTGGAACTGGTGTGAAGTTCCAAAATCTGAACCATTTAAATCCCCATTGGGAAGAGTAGATTGTCCCAATTTGGTGCTTAGTGAACCAGAATGTGCGGCTAATCCAACCTTACATCCGAGGGTTTGGGGGCCAGGTGATTGTTGGGCCTCGCTAAATTGGGGAGGCCCATCCAGATTGGAATTAACTCCAGCCAATTGGGAGGAGGGCGATGTTTCATCACCATCCCAATCTATTTGGGTAAATTCAGCCCGAGTATTTGCTGTGAATTCGTGGGCAAAACTCACTGGCTGATTGGTGAATTGGTCGTTTTCAGCATATGGAGATAAAGTGCCGACTTGAGAAGTGCCAATTACAGGGTTTAAATGGGACGGGTGAGATTGGAACTGGTGTGAAGTTCCAAAATCCGAACCATTTGAATCCTCATTGGGAAAAGTAGATTGTCCCAATTTGGTGCTTAGTGAACCAGAATGTGCGGCTAATCCAACCTTACATCTGAGAATTTGGGGGCCAGGTAGCTGGGTATCGCCCCTCCTGGAGGGAGCCAGGAACACGGAGTCAGCAATAATAGATGGGGCTGAATTAGCTGACACATTGGGGGAGGTGAATGCCTGGATGGGCTGAGTTGCATTCAACTGAGCAGACGCCATTAAAACAGCGTGGGTGATGGCCTCCTTGGTTGGGGGGGCCCAGCGGGTTGGTGGGAGGCAGCGCACACAGAGCTGTTAGGCGTGCAGGTTGCAGAAGTGTGATCAGGTGAACTGGCGCTAGTTGAAGTTGATCCAGGTTGGGGGGTGGTGCCTGTATTCACAGCTGCTGCTTGAGAGCGGGTGATTCTGGTTAACCCTGAGGTGGGTAACCGAGGTTTGCTTCGGTTGGGGGTGGTGCTGGCTTGTTTGGCATAGCCTGCGGGTTCTTTTGCGGGGTTTCACACCATATTTGCTAATATTTTTCGTAAATCTCTTTAGTGGAGCTAAATTTCAAGCTGAATTGATTTTCGAAAAGTGATGCTTAGCAGAAAGAGATTCCTGATATCAGATGTCTATCAATTTAAAATGTGGTTTGTTGCCATCAATTTTTTCAGCAATGTTTGTCAACCTTTTTACTTGTGGCTCTGCCATCATTTTATTGGTTACAAATGCTGAAAGTTATTTTATCATTTTAAGGTTTTGATGACGTATAGTACCATTAGGGTTCTGCCACCTCTAGGACTCAGAGAATTGAGAAAAGGGGCTTACATCAGAAGACATTTTGGAAGTAATAATCTGGTTAAGTGGGGGATGTGTTGGGATTTTACCAAGCTATTCTTTTTCCAGCATGTTCTGACAAAAGTGCTATAATATAGGGGTGATCCCTGATTGGATTCGTTAGTATTGATGACTGCTAGGCTTCCAAGGAGAAAGCTCCAATCTAGCGATAGATCTTTTGGAGCTATTTTGATGTTGAGGTTTCCAAAGAGGAAGCTCAAAATTAGCAATTAGATCAAAAGAGAACTTGTTTATGGCTAATTTTATTATCAAGACTTCCTAGAGTTATCAAGGACAATCTCCATTAGACTTAAGTGTATCAGTCTTGTGGTCACAATTGCCACATTTTTGGGAATTGAGTCAATGGAAGTTCCATCTGGTAGCATTTCAAATGCTACATGTTCATAAATAGTAGTAAGGATATTCTCTAGCAACCAATGCTGAGTATTTTTAAAGGTGTGCATTTGATTGCCATTTGTTGCCTAGGTTCTTAGGATATACCAGCGACTGATGCCAATAATAATCAACTCATGTTACCATTGATTGATTTCAATTAATTATGTTAGGTGGACATTAGATTGCCATGTGTGACCTATGTATATATGAATTTGATAAGACTAATAAAGTACCTTGTTCTTATTTTCTAGATTATTCGAGTATTTGTTTTAGGTTATTGTAGGCAAAATTGACTAAATATTTTTGGTAAATAAGTACAAGTTTTGTCTGAACTGTTACCAGCTCAGAATTGCACTTCCTGTCATCAAATAGGAATCTTTGTTATTTAGTGTAAGAACATATGAATCTGTGCATGCCGCTTTTTTCAACGTTTAGACAGTGGGTTGATCTGGAACTTAATTCAAAACAGTAATTAATATGGTGTATAGGTAGTAATACCATGGGTATTAGTTCAGTATGCAATGGATTGCGGGTAAGCGTTCAAGACATTTATAATGGTTTTCAGTGACACTCCATTCCAGGGCATGCATCAGTTTTTGCTTCATCAATTTTGTCAAACTGTTACACTGAGGATTAATTGCTATATTCATGGAGTGCTAGGTGCATACCTGAGCCATCATTCCCTTAATCAACTGATTATTATAATGAGATCACTAGTCAGTCAGGATAAGGTGGGGTAGTCCATAGATAGTAGATATCTCTTCATATAAAACTGGTCTGTGGTGACCACTTTGGCCCATGGAACTGCCTTGATGACTGGCCATTTGTTGAGATATTTGATGGCTACAAAGATATGCTTCAACCTGTTGGTTGCAACTCTTAGGGGTCCCATAAAGTTTAGGCCCCACATCTCAAATAGTCCAGGTGTTGTTAAGGTTCAGGGTTTGGCCACCTGGTGACTTAGCAAAGACTTGGTAGGCATGGCGTGTGGATATGTATTATTGACATTGGTGTAGGCATTTGACCCCCAGTATATGGTGAATAGTGCCAACCAGGTGGCTTGTGCCCCAAAAATGTCTGTTGTCGTTGTGGGAATTTTTAATCTACTGCATGCATTGATTTCAAGGGACCAACTGATCAACTGATCCTTTAATTCATACATACAGGTAACCTTTAAAGATTGAATTTTGAGCAACGTCTTTTGAACTAGGGTATTTTCTGGATATTGTTTGGCACTTCAAAATCTTCCAGGAACTTCCATATATGCAGGAGCTTCTTCTTGAGATAAACATCCCCTTATGAAAGAATGATTGTCCTTATAGTTTTAAAAATTTATGATAGCCCATCAGCCACCAAGTTGAGCCGTCCAGTAAGATTCATAAATTCAAGTTAAACTCCAATAGTTCATAGAACCAGCGTACTTGGTGCCTGTTTGGTATTGGATTGTTCAGAATTAAACTCACCACAAAAATTATTGGCGAATATGATGACTTGCTGGTCCAAAAGAAAATGCTGGATTTTCTGTTGGGCAAACACCTCCGCCAGATCTTCTTTCTCATATGTCATGTAGTTGTATTCCTCTTAGGGCAAATTTTTTATATTGAATCTGACACATAGTACTTATTTTCTCATAACTGGTGAGCATGGCCTTGATGGCTGGATTTTTAGCATCAGTTAACATCTTGAATTTCTCTTCAAAGTTGGAGAATATTAGAATGGGATAATGGACTACACATTCCTTAGGCTGATAAACCTATGTCGGGCGGTGTTGGGATTTTTGCCCACATTCCCAGCCTGCTAGATTGCCAGGAATTGCTAGGGGATAATACCCTAAGGCGAGGTGAATTGGAAATCAGCTGACCCTGATTTCAGAGTAATTATGTTTGGGGGATTTTGTGATATTTGCCTGGTCATATCCATTAGGGATCAATCTGGATGAATGCTTAAGATCTTGTTGGGTGGAGTTGCTGATGTAATAGGGGCATCTGATAATGATTAATTATCACGTGTACCAATTGGGATCAGTCAGGTTTCCTCATTGACTGATTTGGAATGTAAGTAGTAAGTTGTGAGGCAAGTGATGCCGCCTGCAACTAGTGAATTGATCAGTTGGTTTGTGACCTGCCTTAATGGGTAACAAGTCCCATTACCTAAGTTAGTCACTAGCCAAATATGGTTAGTTTGTTTGGATTGAGAGGAAAACGTTAGGGACACGTTTTCTGACTCTTTCCGTTTAGGTCTCAAGGATTTTAATGACAGAATCCTAGACAGGATGGAGAAGACCATTTCTGCTGAGACAAGAATTTGTGATTCAATGGCAACGGCTGCCATTTCATTGAAGAGGGGTCAACTGAGGGTTAGACAACTAAATCCCCAATATAAATTCCCCTAAGAATTCACTTAATAAAAAGCTTTACTTTATACCTTAGCAAGATCATTTTTAGTTTTATTCTTCTCAAGGATGGTATTGCTGTGCCAATAATTGGGAGACTATTTAAGGAAAAGAGTAAAGATCTGAGCGGGGATCCAGAGAAGAAGAGGAAATAAATAGGGGATTGCTGCCGACTGTGTGTCAAACTGGAGAAACTGTCACCAGGGAATCTCAGAGAAGATTTATTTGTACAGTACAAGTGTTTAAATCCCTATTTTGAGACATCTCAAGTATTTTGAGCTGAAATACTGGATGAGCATTGGGCCAAGATCTAAGAAACCATTCAATTATGGATATTAGTTGTCATACTATTATCTGTTAGTTATATCAACAACAGTATGATGCAAACAAATTGCACAAGAACTAAACCTGTGCAAGTAATAAGCTTATAGGGGTTATTGGCCGATAAATTCCTGACCTATAAATTTTTACAGGCGGTGTTGGTAAATTACCAAGAGATTCTTTTATCAGGACTCACTGAATTGGGGCAGCTACCTTACTGAAATTTGGTTTTAAGGCCCAAAAGTAATTAACATTTCCAGGAAGCTCAGGAGTTTAGCTGCATTGTTATGGATAGGCAATGTAAGTAGGGCTTCCACCTTAGAAGGGTCAGTGCACATTCCTCCAATCAAAAAATTTGTTCTAGCAGCTTAAATCTCTAGTGTATAGCATCATCTCTGACTCATTAACGCTGAGTTTCACTTCTTTAATCCGCTAGAGTACTGATCCTAGTCCTGTAGGTGGCGTTGGAAATTGATGAAAAGATAGTAACAGTATTAAGATATACAGTAAACCATTTCCTTAGTACTTGAAATATCTTACCCATAATCTTTTGGAATGTTCTAGGAGCTCCAGTAAGTCCAAAATGCATAAGTATTTTTATTTTTTTAATTTAATGACAAATTCTAATTTTGGAATGTATTCTTTTTCCATCACCAATTAGTATAGAGAAAAAGTCAATATTTTGTGATATTATTCAACTTGCGTGGCATTAAAAATATCCACAGTCAGCAGCAATGGGTACTGTTTTTCTTGGTTACTCAGTTCAGTGGAATTTAGTTTACACACAATCAGGAATTCATTCTCCTTGAGACAACTATAGCAAGGAAAGCTTACAGAGATTGAGAGGGGAAAATGAGGTAGCTGGCTAGCTCCTTCCAAACTTCTTCTTCAAAGAATTTTTCCTGGGTTTGAGGAAGGTGGTAAGATCATCTGGCATTAGCATAAGTGACATCAATATGGTGTGTGCTGCAATTGGCTTGACCAAACATCTGTTATAAATTATCAATTACTTGATGTTATTGAACTAAGATTTAGATGAGGGTTTGATTAGTTATTATAATCTATCTTGCCTCATGCCCTTGGCTTCATGGGTTGTAGCCAAATTTGTATTTAAATAATGTTGGTAATTCCACTGCAGTGCCTTCATTCAGTAATATTTACAATCCAGATCAAATTTAATCCTGCTGTGCAACTTCCACTTGCTTAATTTCTGATTACCGTAGCCTGTGGCCTTGGTTTTCATAATACCAATTGAAAAAATCAAATCTTAATAATCTATGTTGCCCCATGCTGGTGTAAAATAATCAACAATAGGTTTTCTATATTTTATCATGGCCATTTGACAGTGTTGTATTTGCTATTTTTATATTTTTGCTATTATGGAAATACCCTGAGCCTTAATAATTTGTTTTCTAAGCTTAATTATATATTACGCATTTATTTTCCTATTAAAATTCTGCTTGGTAGCCAGAAAATGCACCTATAAGAACTCCAGAAACAAGAAGAGCATACCTTGACAGGATTGTTATTTATTGGAGATCTTTTTCCCAATGTAACTGAACCCAGCCCACACTAAAGATTACTTTATAGAGACCCTGAATCACTGGCAGTATTAGATACTACAATGTGCTCTTTGATTTTCTTAGTAAAGAACCTTTTGCCGTTGCTAATGCTTTCAGTTGGGAGATTTTTTCAAGGTTAATGTCCTTAAACAGTACCTTGTATTTAGGTGTTTATGACATGTGTAAAACGAAAACAACGCCCCAGCACCAATTTAACATCTTCAGTGTTCACTACATGGGACCACGCCTTGTTTCCCTGTACACCCTTTTAATAAGTATGGATTCTAGTAACCCAGATGAGGACTACCTCCCAGCAGAGGTAGCACAACCCTTAACGCTGAAGTGGATGACCATGTGGCCCAGAAAAATCACTTGACAATATTAATCAGTTACAAGTGGACCTGCATGATCACGTTGGCCAACTTTCTGACATCTTAATAGGCCACAATTCTCAATTAAACGTACTAGTAAAAGATACTGAAGTTCGTCTATGCTGCATCAACGGCTTATATGATGACATGAATAGATCTGGCCGCTCCAATAATGATTTATACCATGAAGAAGTTCCTTGCGTCTTGAGTTTATGCTCAGGGACAGAAAGTTATGACCCTGGTGAGTGTCTATATTTCTTTGAAAGTGGATTTTCTGGCTGCTAACCAAAAATTAAATAATATAGAGAACCTGATGCAGGCAGAACACTGCTGTTTTCCAATAAGTTAGACCAACTTAGAATTGAGATCTGAAAGTAACTTACTAAGTGCTGAAAGGGTTAATCTGGTGGATGACCCAATGATTATTTAATGATGAGCAGGAAACCCTTCCAAGGAACCTAATAGTGAAGGCGATGGGGCACTGGTTACTTATAACTTGACTATAGCTTTTACATCTTCTCTGGACGTTGGGGTTTCTGCGCCTCCAGATGCTCCAGAGGCTCAGATCTGTTTTATTCCAATCTCTCAGCTTAGTATCTGGAAAGTCATATAGGGAAACGCAGGCCCTTGATCCCTGCAGCCTAAATTTCAACTTTAGGTTACCCCTGTTAAATTACCAAAGTTATTCAAGAAGGCAATTATGCACGGCTTTTTGATCTCTTTGAGATTAGTATGGGTGGAGCATCCATGGCTTCTAAGTTGGCAGCAGTAATGAACTCGCTGGACACCAAAAAGTTAGGAGTTAGTGATTCCAAATAAAGAAGTTTGACGTGGCCTATCTTAATGCTAAGAATCTTCTTATTAAAAAGTTTGGTGGTGCATATAGAATGACCACTTGAGAAATGCTATTTACTAATATCTCTTTTTATAGAGATGAACCTATACAAGTATTTGCTTAATGATTCTATTTTGAAGACGCAGACGCTGTCAGGGCTAATGTAATGAATTGTTTTGGCACCCATATCACTCTTTGTCATGCCTGCGAGCCTTATAAGGAATTGTATTGGGTTCTGATACCAGTTTTAATTGAGTAGTAGGATATTAGCCATATGGTGAGTTACTCTTCCAATGAGCCAACACTTTTAAGGCGCATAACAAATATCATTTTGAGCCTTGTGACCCACACTATAGGGCCGTCTCCCCTAAGAAAGACTTAATTCAGGCTCACGGCCCTTGTTTTTATAGGCTTGATATTAATCATATTACCTTTTATTTTTAAGCATTGGGGCATTATATTATATGTTCCCTAGTATGAGTTCTAAACCAAAGGTTCATTCTGTGCCCCCTGTGAATTAAAGGCCTTTGTAAAGGACAGGGCAGAGTAGAACCATGATTTTCTGCCTCTGCCTCCTCTAAAACAATATAGTTAAGGAAAAATCCATTAAACTACGTTTTGACTAGCAAATGTCCAACAATAATGGCCCTCCTCATGCGTTTTAAAAGCTATAACATATTATATGGTACTAGTTAAAACTGAACACAGAAAGAATTTGAGACTGAGTTGGTGCAAAAATTAGTGCTGAAGCCTTAAATTCTACAGCAAGAACAACAAGAGCTTCCAGTCCCCTCTAATAAGATCCCTAAGTCTAACTAGGCCCAATTGGGTAACCCACTCAAGAGTTAAAAAAATATAACCCTCAACTAAGCATAGAGCTTCAAACTTAAATAAGGCAAACAAACACTTTAGATGTCCTTCCAATAAATGTGGCAGATGCTTATTTTTTAAGTGAACCTATATGAATATAATCATAAATAAGCTTAAGGTCAGAGCAATTGTTGACAGTGGGGCACAAATTAATATTGTGTCCACTAGACTCTTAAAAAATAGGTCCTTGGTACAATTTATAGAGTATTGGAAAGTTTATGGTACTGTGGGACCTTAACCACAACCTCTTAAGGAGAATAAAGTGCTTTGCCACTGCAATTTCAGCTCATTTATAAAAACGCTCTTGCCATCATTTCCCAATAAAGTTCATGCCCTATTTATTGGGGCCTCATTTATGAGAGCCTATGGATTCAAAGCTGATTTTGAAGAGAATACTTTGAAAACACTTTAATAAACTCTTCCATTATTTTATAATTTAGGGATGAGGCCCTAGTGCCACAAAATTAGGGGTTTGTTAAAGCCACGTTCAGGGATGGCATAGTACCATTTATATTAATAATTTCATGGCCACACCAGTGGTTGCCTAACCAGATTGTGGAATTTAAGGGCTTTACATTACAAGTTAGTAAAAGGCTAACCATATTGAGGGCCATCAACTTACAGTGGGGACTAAAATAAATTAAAAAATTTACTCAGAGATTATATGGCGTGATATTTGCCCCATTTTGACAATCAAACCTGGAACCAGTTGCCACGCCAGGGTTTATCCTCTATGGCCATGGTGAACTCTGGACGCTTTTAGCTAATCTAAAAAATTTATATTTAAATTAAGAGAAACTGAAAAGTTGCTTTTGTTCATGTTTTACCTATTAAGGAAGTTCTAATTATCCAAAATTTTGGTAATCTGGATGAACTTGGGCTTCTCTTTCTGCTCAGTGTAACTTTCTGAGCACATTATAAGGAAAAAGTAAATCTCAATCGCCCACCATAGTTTTACTCTGATGTCCTCAGATTCCCCATGTAAAAATTTACTTGGATTGGTTATTACTGGCAAATAACCCCAATAAACTTATTACTGCACAGGTTTGGTTTCTTGTGCACTTCATCTGCGTTGTATAGTATATAATATTATCAGTTGATAATATTATGACAACTAAATTCCATATTGAGTGAAATTCTTAAATCTTACCCCAACGCTTGGCCAGTTTTCCCACTTGAAATACTTGAGATGTCGTGATATAGAAATTTGTTTCATCGTTCTGTCCAACCCAATCTTCTCTGAGATTCCCTGGTGACAGTCTCATTGGTCTAACACACAGTCAGCAGCAATACCCAATTGTTTCTCCTTCTTCTCTAGATCCCCGCTCAGATCTTTACTCTTTTCCCTAAGAGTCTCCCAATTATCGGACACATCAATACTATCCTTGAGAAGAATAGAACAATTGAAGGCTGATAATAGTTTACTACTTAAACTATATACTGGATGAAAACTATAGAACTATATATATAATTGTTCTGGTAAAAACTGTTTTTTCTGTTTTCTGTTTTTATTATAAGTAATCTAGGGAATTTATAGTGGGGATTCAGTCGTCTAAACCTCAGTTGACACCTCTTCAATGAAATGGCAGCTGTTGACATTTAATCACCCATCCTCATCTCAGCAACGATGGTCTTCCCCATCCTGGCTAGGATTCCATCATTGGACATCCTCGAGACCTAAATGGAAAAAGTCAGGAAACATGTCCCTAACATTTTCCTCTCAATCCAAGCAAACCAACCATATTTGGCTATGACCTGCTTAGGTAATGGGACTTATTACCCATTAAGGCAGGTCACGCACTAACTGATCAATTTGCTATTTGCATGAAGCATCACTCGCCTCACAACTTGCTACTCATTACCAATCAGTTGGTAATGAAACTTAACCAATCCCAATCGTAACACCTAATAGTTAATCACTATCAGATGCCCTTATTTCATTGTCAACTCTGCCCGACAAGATCTTAAGCATTCATCCAGTATGATCCTCAACAGATATAACCAGGCAAATATCTCAAAATCCCCCAAACATAGTTACTCTGAAATTTGGGTCCACCAATTTCCAAATTCACCTTGTATTAGGGAATTATCCCCTAGCGATTCCTGGTAATCTAGCAGGCTAGGAATATGGGCAAAAATCCCAACACATCCCCCCTTGCCTAGATTTCCAGCGAGAAAAGGACCAGGGCATGAAAACACTACTTTAGACACTAGGTCAAATACTTCATTGGCTCAAGTGGAGTATGATCATCAATACTCAACGCTGCTTAGGACAACCTTTTGCATGCGGCGCTCTTCCTCTTCCTCCTCGCTACTGCCTACTCTGAGCGTGGTCCCCACAACCTTCTTTCATTCTGGGCTGATCAATTTACTCACGATGATATAAATCCTAGGATCTGGTTTTCCCCCTGTCAGGGCATATAACCCATTGTCATATTCAGAATTTCTTGGTCCAGCATCCTCGATTTCCTGAGTTTCTCCTTGTCCTAGACAGTAGATTCTTGCCATTAATGTTCAATTATGGCGCAATTAAGTTGCTCATTTATATTCACATTTGTTATTTTCTTGTAATAACCTCTTGGCTCAAGTCATTCCAAATTCTTCTCTTGAAGAGCTTATTCCTTTAACTTTAAGATTAATTTCTCCAAAATTGGAGCTTAATGGTTTGTATAGTGCATAATATCGACTTCCATATAAGTCTGACATCCCCCTCTCATCCAGCTCATATGTCAAATTCTGAGTCACGGTACCAGCAGTATCTAAATAGTTTGTCTAATCAAGATCTTTGGCTCTTCCAGCAGATAAGTCAGGATGCACAATGGAACCTCTTCTATGGTCCTTCCAGGACTCATATGCTGAGTCTGGTGCCAGCGGTTAGACCTTCCATTGAATCACTAAGAAATGGCAACCAATCCCTCTAAAACCAGGCTTTGTGATCATTTTGAACAGCTCTCAGCTGATTATTCCTCTGTCGTCAATTTCAGAGTTGGATTTTGAAACTCTTCTGTATTTGGCTCCTTTCACAGATGCACCGACCATCATCATGGATGCTCCTGAGATTATGCCTTTCGCTCTTGATCTCTCTTTTCTTGCCAAGTCAGACCTGCTTCCTGAGTTCCTCTTCCAACTCAGACAATACTACAAGCCCGCTGTCTTGACTGCCGAGCTCACCATCAGTAACAGTATTCATTTCAAGCTCCCCTATGTTGAACTCTGGGCACAAGTCACTGAGGCTTTGTCCCTAGTGCTGAATCCCTCTGATCTTGAAAACATCCTAGATCAGGATACCGCCACTTATGCTCTTTGCTTTGCTGGCCAAGTTCTTCGAAGTTGGTCTACAAAGCTTCCAGCCTCTCCCAGGCTTCACCATTCCTTCAACTTCAGCTTCCAAGAAGCCCGTAGTCATCGCTTGTAGGATGCCATTTGCTCCCTGCATGACTATCACATCTCTGGCGCTTCCCATCAGTATCTTCAGCTGATGGCTTTAGTAGGGGGCATGATTTGGCAACCCCTGTCAAGCATCCCTTGTTTGTTGCCAGCCCATATGCCCGGTGTTCTTGAAGTCCATCATCAGGAGCTCAAGACTAATCTTCTGGCTTCAGTACCATATTAGGATTACTTGGGGTTATTCACCGACTGCCTCTTCTTATACTGTTGCTTTCCTCCCCACTCCGGGGTTTTGGGATCCGCTTCTTCCAACATTTCACTTTCCCTTCCCCTAGTCATTTTCACGCAGGGATCTGCGTCCTCTAAACAAACTTAATTTTTGTGTAGGTCTCACCCTTGCAAGTGTCCAATCGCATATTGATTCTAATGAGCTATTTCTTTTTTTAGTACTAGATCGATGGGCTATTTCTTCCTACTGTGATCCATCCTCCCTCCCCCAAGAGGCAACATAGGTGGAATCATCCCCATATTGAGGACAATTAATAAAAATAAAAATTATAAAACTATATTGGTTTTTTCTATGTAGTTTATAATCTTTTTTTCAATACCTTTTATTAATATTTTATTCTTATTCTTCTTTTTTCATGGGACTTGACCATGTTTTGGTTCAGCGGTCCATCTTTCTTTTATTTTTTTCCCCAAAAATGGGTCCTGGGTACTTAAACCTACCAGTTTTCAAAACTTTTCTTTCTCGTTGCAAACACTTTTGCAACCTATTCAATTCAAGACTAAATCTAGTTTGATAATCTCACAGAGGAGATTAGTCTGCGCCCATGTCAGGGAGCAGTTGGGCAAGCAAGGTAAGAGGAGCAGGTGGAAGGCCCGCGGCCTCCAACATTCAAAAATGCTCCAGAGAATCCAGCGGAATAGACAAAAATCTCAAAAAACTGGCGGTCACAATTTCCCCAGAGATACTCATGTGGCAAGCACGATGCAACCAGTACATCAACACGATACACTCCTAGCCACTTTTGTCAGTGGAATCCAGAATCCGTGTGTATCTGGTTATCCAAAAAATGGCCTTATGGGAAAAAATTTGTGAATATGTACACAAAATTTTCCTGATCGTGGTGTATGTTGCACCTCACTCCATGTCACATGGTTGGCTGGACCTAGGAATTTGAAAGCAAAGTAGCAGCAGATGAGGCTGCAGTGGTGTGCATAGTGGTCGACCTCCCTGAAGGGCAACGGGTCGTCAAAACCAAATGCACCAGATGGACAAAATCAAACCAAATTTTCCTCACATTTGACTTTTTGCCTACTACGGTAAAACGTGAAATCTTGGAGCAACACCTGAAAGATGGTCTCGCCATATACGGCGAAATACAATCTTTCAAAATGCAATGCTTCACGCTGATGCCACACCTGTGCACTGACAAAGCCATCACAGTTCTGACCCCAACTGAGGAGATCGCGAAGGACCTAACCCAGATCCCGCACTCCACTTTTATTGATATCGCAGGGCATAACACCCACCCTTTCTGGGTAACCGTGGACAGCGCGCCCCCCATTTGCACCCACTGTGATGCATTCGGCCATAAGGCGCATGCATGCCCCATCAAGGAGGGCGTCACATTCCAAGAGCACCCCTCAGCGGCCATGGCCAGCGGAGAGGCGCACTACAAACCAACTGCAAGCACCAAGGAGGCTTTCCCGTAAGGACAAGGATGCTACCTATTGGTAAAGCCCATCTCCCCGTAGGAGTGGAAGAAGGCCAAGCAGGCCCATAGGGCTGCAGCCAAGAAAGCGGCCAAGGCCACCACCACCATCCCACACTCACAACGCCAGGAGGACATGGAGACCTTCGTGGTGGAAGCAACTCAGGAATCCATCATCCAATCAGATTGGGAAGCCCATGCTGAGCGGGCCACTCAATATGAGGATCTGATGGGAGATTCTATCTCACCCAATCGCTGCACCCAAGCTCTGGTTGAAACCAACTTGAGACCTATCCCAACTGAAAAAAATTTTTTGACTCGCTTGACAGTGCACCAAACTCATCTGCACTGCAAAAAATTCGTCTGACGTTGGGAAAACAAAAAGTGAAGGCCAAAGCCAACGTGACTCTTTCCAAAAAATTAACAAAAACCCTGATAGCGTTGCTTCTAACACCCGCGCTGCTGTGAAAGCCTGTGGGGACCTTGAAGAGGCTTTGGGCCCAGGGGCCCACCCCCTCGCACCTAAGGTGTGATGGGGGAAACCTTCACTATAAAGAATTTGAATATTGCCTGACTCAAGGCCTCCCTGTCCCAGGCTAGGAAAATGAGATTTTACAACACAATTTACCCGTGGATATCCTGGCCATCCAGGAGTCCCATTGTCCATGAGGTTCTGAGGAAGCTTGGAAAACAATGCTCCTCCCATCCCTATCATTTTGGTCAAAGCACTGTGGGGTGCTAATTCAGAAAAATAATTTTTTTCAAATTCACATCCTCAGAAACATTCCTAAATGGCTGAGTGCTCATCGTCACCTTCTCGTGGGCTGACGTTGCACATGCAATCATCAACACCTATGCCCCAAATGGTGCACACGAGCATCAGGAATTTTTCTCGTTGGTCAAATCCCTCCCACTACCCTCTGATTCTTTCCTAGTTGGTGACATGAACTGATGGCTAACCTCACCAATGGACCGGTGGCCTCCCTCACCCCACGCCCCACAGGGTCATGTAGAACTACGCATTCTAAAAGCCACCCTTGGGTTAATGGATGCACTGCTGCGACATGCCCCACTGCTCGAAAACATGATGTGTCCCCACGTCCACAACGGCCAATTAAGGTCCATGACCCACATCGCCCTTATTCTAATGCTGGCGAAATTCCAACCCCACATCTCCCACTTCAAAACAACGAAAATGGAATTCTCCAACCACCAACTGGTCTCAATAACCTACCACTTACCTGTCACAGTTGCAAAGGCCCCATATTGGTGCAAAATCCGCCCCCCTGAGCTCGCATCACCAGGATTTTCCACGTGGGTGGAAGAGGCAACTTTGGCAAAATTGTTTGTTGCACCGTTTTGCGCAGACCCCATTTCCACATGGGCAACTTTCAAAGAGGACACCATCTGCCACTATCGCCATCTCTCCTCCAGACACTCATGAGCCACATCAGCGGTTATCTCGCGCGCTCTGGCGGAATTGGCCCACTTGGAGTCCAACATTCCAGCCACAAGATACAGCCCTGCATGGGGCCGGAAGTGGGCGGAGGCAGCCACCCACCTCAACGCACTCAAAAGGCAACATAAACATCAGGTTTGTGTTCAATACAGGGCCACACACATCACTAAAGGCGACAAGTGCACCGCATACTTCTTTAAAAAAATTTTCGCACCACACCAGAGCGTGGCCTGCACACAGGTGCAAAGATTGGATAATTCCATTGTGGACATACCAGCCAAAGTGGCAATCAAAATGCAAAATATTACTCCAAGCTATACTAGGCCAAACCAATTCAGCTAGCTGAAATGGCGGAATTTCTTGACCAAGCTCATATCTTCACCATTTTCTGATACCCAGAAATAATGAATTTAATTACTCCGAATGAATTATGGACATCCATTCGCGGTGCGCCAAACCAAAAATGCCCAGGCCCAGATGGCATTCCAAATGAGTTCTACAAAAAATATTTCAAATATATATCCCCACTACTGCTTGCCTCACTTAACCAGAGCCTGTTGGAAATGCACCTCCTACCAGGAGGACATGAGGCCTTTACTGTCACACTCTTCAAGAAAGGGGATAAGCTTGACTTAGCCAACTGGCGCCCCATTTCTCTAACAAACACAGACACCAAAATTTATAACAAAAATCATGGCTAACCGTTTAGGGACTGTAGCATCTGCCACCATCTCCCCAGAACAATTTGGTTTCATCCCCAGAAGGTCGATTTGGGATAACGTGCACTCCGTGGCTAATGCATGTCAGTCCACAGCCTCTGGCGCACTGGTATTCTTGGACCAACAAAAGGCCTACGATAGAGTAAACTGGGAATACCTAAGGGCCTGCCTCCATCAATTCCGCTTGCCCCCTCGCTTCATCAACTGGTTAATGCTGCTCACGGAATCTGCAACAATGGCAGTGTGTGGCCCTGGCTTCCTAACGGAAGTAGTCCGCCCTCAAAGGGGCTTGCGACAAGGGGACCCCCTCAGCCCACTCTTATACAACTTCAGCCTTGACCCACTACTGCGAAATGTGAATGCTTAACTCACTGGGGTCCATGTGCCAGGCTAAACCCCAGTCAAGATGATGGCATTTGCAGATGATTGCGTGGTGGGGACGTCTAATAACAAAGATGCACGCGCGCTTAAAGCCCTCATCCAGGAATATTCCCGGGTAAGCAACGCGGCACTGAACGCCTCCAAAACCGAAATCATCCTCCTTGGTCAGTTTCAGAACTGCTGGGCCCCAGAAATTAGTTCCCAACCCAGCCCATCTGCTCGCCCACGTCCACGCCTTACTAACTCAACACACACCGCTCCACTGGTGCTCCCCTTCATGCCACGTCCTACCATAGGACTGGTGCGCCATCTGGGCGTGTGGATGGAGGCAGGCGGATATGCGTCAGCAGTAATGGAGTGCCGTATACTGGACAACGTGATGAATCGAATCGCCTCTCTCAGAGCCCACCCTACCACCCTCACTGGCAGGGTTGTTCTTGCCAACTCTATGTTCCTATCCAAAGTCTGGTTCGGAGCCCACGCCATCCCCTTCTCCCCAAGCTTCTTCAAATCCCTGTATGCTTTGCTGCAAGGATGGCTTTGGTCAGGCCGCCCTCCACCAGTACGGCTAGAGGTCATGTTTGGCCCTCATCATTAAGGTGGCATGGGCCTGCTTGACTTCAAACCCATGCTGCCAAGATCCTGGGCACCTGGATCGCGGCCATCACCGCTCCTACACTCCCATCCCAACACTGGTCCCACGCAGCCCGCTCCAACTTCTCCCAAGCCTTAGGCCTCAACAATTCATCAAAACCCCCACTCCCTGATGAAATACCTCGCATCACACACATCGGCCACAGGTCCTCACGGGACTAAAACCCACTACAAACGAATCCTACTCTCCATGCAAAGCGCAGAGTGGAGAATTCATATTAGTGGACATACAACCCAAAGAGGCCGCCCCTCTCCTCAGTTCACACAAGAGGTACAGGGGCTACCCATCCATGATGGCGTGATCCCCATTTGGCCCCATGTCCTATCCAGGGTGGACTACCTGGACATGATGGACATCCCTTATTCCATTGAGACTCAAAAAACAATCTGGAAATACGTACACCATCCTCTGTTGCAGCCTCAAGTCCACTACCATGTGTGGCGCTGCCTGAGACGGGTGTACCATACAGCTGAGCTCTCTAACGCTTTACACTCATCCTGCGCCGTGTGTGGCCAGTATGGAACGCTGTTCCACCGCCTGGAGAAGTGCCGCACCTCTAAAGTAATATGGCGCGAAGTCCAACGTCTGCTAGGCCAGGATCAAACACATCCCTTCAGTCTGTCAAGAGATATTTTTGCTTCATCAATGGCTTCCCCCTTCCACCCTCCCTCCATGCTCTGGTGGTTGCAATCGCCATGTGGACTATCCACGCGATTGTCTTGGATGCCATCGCTGGCTCCATCCCCACCCTCCCAGAAGCTTTCCACAGATTCCGGTCTCATTTGGTGGACCACTTTCAAGTGTGGATGTTTGGATACCTCCCACCACGTCACCGACAGCTGGTCTCCTCCTGATTCCCAGTCTGGTTCATCAAATCAGACCCCTTCCTCCACACGTGCTCAATAGTGACTACGGCCCCTTCACACGTTCCCTCCCCTCCCTATAAGTGGCGTTCCCGCTGGCAACAAGAGATAGCATCGCTTCTCTGGGGTGCCTCCCCTGGTACTAAGTTTGTCTTTCCTGAGTCATATTTGGAAGTGTCCATCCCATGGTCGGCCTTCCACGCAAAAATTTAAATTTAAACCTACCAGTTTTCTATGGTTCAGAGGTCCTTTTTTGGACTTAACCATCTAGATTGGTTCAGAGGTCCTTTTTTCAGACTTGACCTAATCATCAGGAAATGACCAACTTAATGGTTCATCAGTCCTTCTGGAACTCTTTTGTTTTTTTGTCAATCCATCGCTTCAGATACTTAGCATGGGCTCAATTTACAACTCTTCCATCCAAGAGATTCTTTAAAGGAGTGGGCATCAAATGCTGTCTTGGCAATAATTTTCAAACGGACCTGACCACAATGCATCTAGTTTATTTCTTATTCCCAAACCATGCGTGTTGCAATAGGTTACTATTTTACCTATTCGATATTCTTTTAAGGTTGGTCAGTTCTTATTGTCCATTGTTTCACTTATATCCTTTTCTTCAACATAGTATCAAATGCTTGCGATTGCATATCAATCAGGATATTTGTCAGTCAGTTCAAGTACAGTTAAGCACTCATCCTGACGTTGGTTCCACCACTGAGTATGAAATTAGTGGCAACGCGGCCTTCCTCCCATATAAAAACTCAAATGGCGTTTTTCCTGTCGCCATATGATGACTGATATTTTAGGCAAACATCACCAAACTCAGGTACATTCCCCACGCAGAAGTTATTCCTGTGAACAGCTTCCTCAGCATCATAACCAGCGTTCCATTCACCCATTCTACCAGTCCATTTTTTCCGGCCAGTAGGGTACTAACACTACTCCTCTGATCCCCATTACCTCATTTAATCTCAGGATCACATGAGAAGTGAAGTTTGTCCCATTATCACTAAGTAGGACCAGTGGACATCCATGTCGATATACTACTTGATACAGGATGAACTTCACGGTGTTGTTAGCATCTACTTTTGTCATGCCTTTATCTTGACCCATCTCGTCAGATAGTTGATGGCAACTATTATGTACTTGACTCCCCCTGTGCTCATCATCAGTGGTACCATTTCATCGATGGACACCATATGCCAGGCAAATCCAAGGTGGACCAGTCATTATCCAGTTGTATTCTAATGTGGCTTGTGCAACTGGCACTACACAACGAGCTAGATAGTCGGCAACATTGTAGTCAATTGACTCCCAGTAATAGTACTGGCAAATATGATTGGTTGTCTGAATCAGGCCTCCACGCCCAACAACCTTATGAGTGACTTGAACAATAGCTGCTCTTTCTGTGGCTTCAGGAATAATAATCACTTCATATTAGTCGTCTTAAACACTTGTCCGTCCATAGTCTCAGTGTTTTCCATAACTTTTCTAAAGTGCACCTTAGATTTCTTGGGCTCGTTCCCAATTTATCCATCGACTATTCTCTGGAATAACTCATCCACCTGCAGATATACCAACTGGACTATTGGCAACCATGATATGCCATCCACGTTCTGATGAGAAGCCCCCACTCAGTGGACTATCTCATAATCATAATACTGAAGCTTAAGTGCTCATCAGGCTAGTCATCCTTCTAGTGCTCTTATATTGTGCAGCCAACACAACAAAGATTGGTCCATCACCACTTTAAAGTGCATTCCGTGGATGTACACCTGAAACTGCTTACATGTGTAAATTACCACAAGGCATTCACACTTAGTTACGGTGTAGTTTCTCTCAGCAGCTGAGAGTTTCCAGCTCACATATGCCACCATATGTTCGTCCCCAAGTTCATCTACTTGGCTTAGTATGGCGCCAATCGCCATCAACAAAGCATCAGTTTGTATAATAATTTCTCAATCAAAAATCAGATATTACAGAATTGGAGAATCTATTAGGTACTGGCGTAGCTCATCAAAGGATTCCAGCACTTCTTCATTCCATATGAATCTTTTTTTGGATCCTTCAACAGATAGAATAAGGGCTCAGATATTTGGGCGAAATCTGGATAAACCTTCTGTAGTATCTGACCATCCAAAGGAACTCTTGGATGTCTCAGAAACTCTTCAGCACAGTCATCCATTCTATGGCTTCTATACTCTTAGCTTGCGGCTGCAATCCATTAGAGTTGATCACAAATTCCAGATATTCCAACTCTTTTTTGAAGAAGTGATACTTCCTCAGCTTAATCTTCAGGTTAGCTGTGGACAGTCGCTTAAATACTTCTTCCAAGTGGTGTAGGTGATCAGTAAACGTCCTACTAATCACATTGATATCATCAAGTTATACTAGGATGCACAAAAACTTCAAGTCACTCAGTATAGCGTCCATGGCCCTCTGGAACGTTGCAGGCGCATTACATAGACCCTGGGGCATCCTCGTCAGTTGGTATAGCCCCTGCGCGGTAATAATTGCGCATTTTTTGGCCTTCTTTTGGCAAGTTAATTTGCCAATATTTTGAGATCAGATCCATCGTGGAGAAATACTTCGCTTCTCCCAATCAGTCTAGTGCATCATCGATTCTTGGTAGAAGATACAAATCCTTCTTCATAATCTTATTCAGCTTTTGGTTTTCGATCACCACACGGTTTGAGCCATCCTTTATCTTCACAATTAGAATCAGACTCACCCAGGGACTCAATGACGAAACTAGAAGCCCATGCTTCACTAGTTTGCTGATTTCATCTTCCACTACCGCTTCATCTGCTTTCAATCATTTGATTGGTCTCATCCTAATTGGCAAATTTTCTTCAGTGTCAACCTTGTGGATCACATTTCTCATGAATCCCAAATCATGGTCATCCTGAGCAAATACTTCCCAATACTTTTTGAACAATTTGAGCACCTCCTCTTGCTGGCCTTCCAACAGATCAGCGAGTTTCTCTCAATCACCCAATAGGTTGATGCTCTTGGTTACCACAGCCAGTAATCCCATCTCACCGAGAGTCCCCAAAACATGTAATCTCCTCAATTCGTCCATTAGGATCAGATAAAACAAACGTGATATTCTGATTTTTCCTGATCTTCATTGGTTTTTCACTTAAATTTGCCTGGATAACTCAAATTTCTCCATGGCCTGGCATTATTGTCCAAGGAGCCACCCAAGGCTCTACTCTGGACTTCTTCCAAGGGCTTCTGACCTCCCCATACAACAGCTCAGGTATCTTTTAATGTCAACCCCATGTTGACTATCATCTGCAATCCTGAAGGTATGGTCTTCTAATTCTTGATCCTCAGTGGAATTCCCTAGTTCTCTAGGATTTCCGTCGGCATTTATTGTCACTTTTGACCAACTAATTGGTATTGAATCAGGACAATGCCATCATTTTATATTAGATTGATGAAGTTGTTTCTCCTATTCAGTGGAGTTTCACCATCTTTCTGATATACCAATGATAACGTCTGACCCAATATGGTCAATGTAATATCCTCAAAGTTACATTTAGCTCTGTACTTGCATAGAAATTCCATCCCAATAAGAATGTCATAGTTTTTGTTGGCAAAATGTATGTTGACACAGATACCACCAACGACCCAAATTGTAGTGGCAAAGCGCTATACGCTCCACAGGAGATGGTGGTGTTCAGCCCAGCTGTCCCAGACTCCTTCTTATGTTCCAAGTCTGGCGATATCTTCATCCTCTTTACCAGATTGGTCAAGACAGTGTTGATGGGTGCTTCACTGTTGACAATCGCCCTCACTCGCACTTGATTCACTTGTATGTCTATATACATACACTTGGAGTATTGCAATATAGTGTTTACTGAGTGTATAGCAGCGTTATTAGCCAAATTGAGGGTGTGAATAATTTGCGCCGATAAATCAGGAAATGATTCTTTATTGCGCTGAGGGGGATTAACAGATTTGCCTGATCTAATCTTTATTCAGACAATTCATCAGGATTCTCAGTGGCTCAAATCTTGTCTGCCAGTCGTCAGGCGTACAGCCAGGCAACTTCCTTGATTATCTTGGGGTCAATTCCCTTCTCGCCGGATCTGGTCACTGAGTTTACGTCCAAATTGACCACTTGATACAGTTGATCCTGTATGTCTTCATCCACAAACAGATCACTGATATCAATTTCCTTGGTCATGATGTTGGGAGGAACAGGATTCTCCGCAGCTCTATACTGTTCCCCGTCTAGGCTGTGATCCCTTTTCCTGATTCCTTGGTAACAGCTGGCTCTTTCGCCTGGACAACGTTGATTTGATCCTTTAGCTTCTTACAGTGCACGGCGAAATGTCCTTTCCCATCACATTGGTAGCAGACTTTTTTCTTCTTATTCAACCATCTGAATTCTTCAGCTTTATTCCCCATCACAGTTTGGTTGTTTGTCTCTTTAGCACCTTCGTTCCCCTTCATGGGATTTAAATTGAATACCAGATTAAATTTGAAACTTATATTTGGGGCATCAAATGTTGCTCCCAAAATCTTCAAAATATCTACCATTTGAGAGTTAGTTATTTCCAATTTGAACACGGAAGACATCATTCAATGCAAATCGTGATAGGTCCAAAGGGCTGCTTGTAAGGCAATTCTGGCATCAAAGTCGTCCAGTATTTCGCTCCAACCATGATCTGCGACTCCTGGTAGAACCAATTTGTAAAGCTTGCTAAAGACTCATCTTTATGGAACTGGATTCCCATAAAGTCCTGTTTGTGCTTTGACATGCATGTCAGACCCCCAAACTCCTTCATGATGGCCGCCTTTGCCTCCGCATACAACCAGCTGTCCCCCTCCAGGTGGGGTAACACTAAGTTCTGACAATCAATGTCTAGCCAATTCATGACCGTCACGCCTTTTGACAATCCCCATAGCTATACATGGTCATATCAAACAGTCAGAAAAACTCTTTGGCGTTATCCCAATGGAACGTTGGTAATCTGGCGTTGCCTTAAATTCCTCCAAGTTATCTCTAGCCAATTCTCTAGGTTCAGCCACTTGGCTTACTTGAGGTGCGACTTTGAGCGTTATCTCCAAAATGGCAGAAAAAGTGGGTGGCATGTTCCTTGGGGTATTTGCCTTCCCAATTATTGTGCTAGGACTTCTTTCTTTGACATTGTTTTCCATATCTGGCTACAACTGCATTTGTGAGTTTTAAGTTCCTCGACCTGTTTGATCAGTCACTCTATATCAGCGGTGAAATTCCTCAAATGAACACAATCCACTTCTCACTCCGTTTTAAGATATAAGACCTCTCGAACTAGGTCCCCTTTTTTCTTCTTCAACAAAGTTACTTTCCCAAGTAACTTGTCCCTGAAACTCGCAACATTATTGATCCCTTCCTCCATCTTGGCAACTCGTTCTTCCAAGGCTGTGAATTCCTAATAATCCGCTGAGCTTAGGGCATTCTGATTCACAGTGGCTAACTCCATCCACAGTTTGCATAACTCATCTTTGTATGACATTCTTATAAGTTTTTTAACTCAACTAAGTCCCTGTAGTGAGCACCAACTTGTAAAAATTTTCTTGGTTTGGTTATTACTGGCAAACAACATCAATAAACTTATTACTGCACAGGTTTGGTTTCTTGTGCACTTTGTCTGCGTTGTATAGTATATTATATTATTGGTTGATAATAGTATGACAACTAAATTCCATAGTGAGTGAATTTTTATATCTTGGCTCAACGCTTGGCCAGTTTTCCCACTTGAAATACTTGAGATGTCGTGATATAGAAATTTGTTTCATCGTTCTGTCCAACCCAATCTTCTCTGAGATTCCCTGGTGACAGTCTCATTGGTCTAACACACAGTCAGCAGCAATACCCAATTGTTTCTCCTTCTTCTCTAGATCCCCGCTCAGATCTTTACTCTTTTCCCTAAGAGTCTCCCAATTATCGGACACATCAATACTATCCTTGAGAAGAATAGAACAATTGAAGGCTGATAATAGTTTACTACTTAAACTATATACTGGATGAAAACTATAGAACTATATATATAATTGTTCTGGTAAAAACTGTTTTTTCTGTTTTCTGTTTTTATTATAAGTGAATTCTAGGGAATTTATAGTGGGGATTCAGTCGTCTAAACCTCAGTTGACACCTCTTCAATGAAATGGCAGCTGTTGCCATTTAATCACCCATCCACATCTCAGCAGCAATGGTCTTCCCCATCCTGGCTAGGATTCCATCATTGGTCATCCTTGAGACCTATTTGGAAAGAGTCAGGAATTATGTCCCTAACGTTTTCTTCTCAATCCCAGAAAACCAACCATATTTGTAAAGCAACCTGCTTAAATAATGGGACTTGTTACCCATTAAGGCAAGTCACAAACCAACTGATTGGTTTGCTAGTTGCAGGCAGTGTCACTCGCCTTATAGCTTTCTACTCATTCCCAATCAGTTGGTGATGAAACCTGAACAATCCCAAACGTTACATCTGATAGTTAATCACTATCAGATGCCCCTATTTTGTCAGCAACTCCGCCCAATGAGATCTTAAGTATTCATCTGGATTGATCCCTGATGGATACGACCAGGTGAAAATCCCAAAATCCCCAAACATAGTTATCCCAAAATTTAGGTCCACCAATTTTCAATTCACCTTACATTAGGAAATTATCCCCTAGCGATTCCTGTTAATCTAGCAGGCGGGTAATATGGGCAAAAATCCCAACACCCCACCAGCTGCCCCAGTGAGGCAGTGGCGAAACTCCCCTGCTGTTTTTTTCTGATAGGAAAATGCGCTCAGACTGGCTTGCCCAGTCATGCCAAACTCAGGGACAATTTGTTACTCCCAAGGATCTTGACGTCCACCTTGCTCAAACCCAAGCAGCGCCCCGTTGCCACTTGGTGCTCTCCCAGAGAAACATACATTTTGTCCTTAGGGTTGACTATGGGAATTATTTCCCCTACACGACCAAGTTATTATCAAAATGGCTCAGGCAATGATGCATCCCGCCACTTTTATTGACTTCCATCCCTATAAGGGCTATCTTAATCTTGGCTTCACCTGTGAAGCTGATGCCACCACTGCGGCAACTGTGCCCCCTGGTTTTCCAGGGTACCCCTCTCCCCACAATTCAGACCCAGCTCCCAGCAGATACCACTTTGGTGATTCAGTTCGCTGGTTTTCCCACCCACCTTCATCCTGAGGTGCTCCTCCAGGAGCTTATGGAAGGTTTGGCATCCTATGGCTCCAACCCCATCTTGCAATTTGTGGTCCCAAATGGGGCCACTACCTCGCTGGTCCTCCGGGCATATGCCACATTCAGCCCTGGCTTAAAAATATGCCGTGTCAATTATCCCTCACACTGTTATCCTCTCTGCCCTTAACCATCCATTCTGGGCCCACGTTGAGGGTGGACGGAAAATATGCCCATCCTGTTTAAGTTGGACCACTTGAAACGCAAGTGCCCATCCCTAGCTGCTTCTAATGGCGCTGATTTTTCGTCTGCCAGCCTCAAATCCACCACCCACCCCACGCCAGCTTTAGTGTGGAGTATGATCCTACCTCCCCCTCCCCCAAAGCCTGATGCTGAAGCTGCACCTGCAGCCACCAATCAGCCTCCTCCTCGCCTCAGCGCCACAAATGCTCCCTCCAATCAAGCATTAGCTTGAACCCCAGTTTGATCCCATACTTCCTCCAACAAATCAACCAATCCTCAACCATACGGCAATTCAACTATTTAATTCAACTAAAACCCATGGGATTTATTGACTGAAATTTAAAAATCAGGTAATCTCATTGAAGAACCATCTCTGCAAATTGAGCGGTTCTTTAATGCAGAATGGGACGCCAAATACTTCCCTCATTTATATACCTTCCAGCCAAATGCCAAATCATTCTACAGTGACCAACAGCTAGCATTGGAAGCAGCTGCCACAACAGATTGTCGTCCCCTCCGCAAAGCTGTCGTCAAATCAGTGGTGATGCTCACAGGAGGTATTCCCCCTCCTGTTATCCCTGCAAATATCACCACAAAAAGTAAAATTACAATGAATCAATTGCACAAGACTGTCAACGACGCTATCCAGAACGTGGTAACTGTATCTTGGAGTCCTAAAGCTAAGATTGCCCAAACCAATATTGCCACGTTTGTTAAACTACCAGACGCCTGCATCAAAGTAGAAAAAGCTGTAGCCATATATATCACTGCCATTTTCATATCTGGCAATTTCCAGGAAATAACAATCATTAGTGATATTGAACTACATACTGACAATGCCCCGACGCCCTTGTTATCCACCTTGACACATACCTTAATCTTGGATGAGGATGCTGCTGCTGAAGATGAGCCCCCCAATCCCCCATCCCCTTCCTCCATGGAGGGATAAGCGGTCTCCGCTGCCCTCCTGGTTGGTTGTTTCATTTGGTGTGTTTCATTCAATCCGCCCATTTAGGAATTTTGTTTGTATCAATTAGTTACATTAGCTTTAGTTTTATTTTTTAGCTCGGTAATGTCCATCCCCTGGTCAGCTTACCTCAGGTAAATATAAATGGATAAACTTGGGCTTGATGGCAATGAATGTTAAGCAGTATGTTTTCCGTTACTTTGGAATCGCTCTCTCTGATTTAACTAAATATGAAAGGGCCAATCACTGCTTTACTTTGAATAGTACAGTGTTATTTTAGCAAAAGACAACTTTGACTTGGGTTGTGCACATTATGTGTTACAACATATTAAAACAGGGATTATCTTTCAATTCGCCTCCACCCTACTAAACGTTTAAAGATGACGGATAGCATTGTTAATAAAGAAATCTCTCAGCTGGTGCAACTTGGGATGTTTGTGCCCTCCTAGAGTCCTTTGGCCTCCTCATTGTCTAATAAAAATTAAAACGCTTTAAATCGTTTAGTATTTGAATATAGGAAGCTTAGCAATATTACCAAAAAAGACTCTTATCCATTACCACATATTGAGATGTGGTAGACCGCTTTGGCGGTACCAGATATTTTTGATACATGGTTTTTTTCAGGCTTTGGCAGATTGAGATTCTTAAGTCCAAACAGGAAAATTGTGCTAAGATTATGGCTCAGGGCTTGTATCAACCCACTCTGATGCCATAAAGGTTGTGCAATTCCCCTGAAGATTTCCAATGAGCCATGGATACTATTTTAGGTGATTTAAAAAATATCCTGTGTGCAGTTTATTTTGATAAATTAATGTGTTTTCTAGAAGTTTAATGAACATTTGCAGCAATCAGAAGATATTTTTGCCATCTTACTGAAACTGATTCTAAAATAAGGCCCATAAGTGCAACCTTTTTAGAGAAACTGGAATCTTTGAGCTTTGTCATTGACAAACATGGACTACAGCCCCAACCAGCAAAGATTAAAGCCATTGAATGAATTGCGCAGCTGAGTAGCAAGTGCAACATTCAGGTGTTCCTTGGGATAATTGGTTATTACCACCAGTTTATAGATAATCTTAGTAAAACGGGTGGACTATCAATTCACCAACTAAAAAATGGTTTACCATCTGAGTGGACCAGAAACTGCCGCTGGCCTTTTTAGAACAAGGTTTTACCTTACCCAAGTGCCACTATTATTGTACCCTAGTTGATTGTTTATTATAAAATGGTCGCCTCTTTCACCATTGTCAGGGGAGAAATATAACAATTAAATTCTGAAGGGGTGAGAACTTTGTGGCTTACTGCAACTGGATGTTGGACATATATGAATAAAATTATATGGTAATTGATAAGGAGTGCCTGGCAGTTATCTTTGCATGTAAACAATTCTTGATTTAAATCACTTGAGTGCATTTCACCATAGTAACCAATAATGCTTCCTTTAATTGTTACAGAAATGAAGGAGCTAAAAGAGCAGTTGGATTGATGGTCTTTGAAATTAAAAGCGTACAGTTACAAAATTCAGCACCGCCCTGGCGTAAAACATCATAATGTTAATGGTTTATCCTAATTGCCATTGTGGCTTTAGCAGCTGATGCAGGTGATGATTTAATCGATAAAATGGCAACCCAAAAACCATAACAATGAATTAGCATAAGTTTATGCTCCTCAAAGGAATTAAGGAAGAACACTTTTGTCACAAATGGTAATCTTTATAAAATCATCAATAATCAGCAATTTTGGATACCTCAACCAATGGAGTGAACCAATATTTTATTGGGGATCATAAGGCAATGGGACATAGGGGCTTTAAAAAGACGCTTGAGCTGTTGAAACAGCACCACTATTGGGAATCAATGATTTTTAGTATTCATGAGACCCTTCACTTTTGTAATGGAATGCCAAGTGGAA
Source organism: Massospora cicadina (assembly GCA_022478985.1). Lineage (NCBI taxonomy): Eukaryota > Fungi > Entomophthoromycota > Entomophthoromycetes > Entomophthorales > Entomophthoraceae > Massospora > Massospora cicadina. The sequence goes on from JAKSZP010013225.1 coordinate 41,852, forward strand.
AGCCATTACCTTAAATCCACAGCCTATTAATTGGTTAAATCCCACTTTTCCTGGCACACCGTCTCTATTAACGTTGTGAGCCCTCTGATAAATTTTTCTGGTCAGTTTAAATATATAAAAATGGCCATCAGTCACCTCACTTAATAGTTGGAGGCCAAAGCAGTCAAGTACTTAGGGGCCTTAACCAAGGGTAAGTCTATCCAAAAGATATTATCTATTAGCATAGATTTCCCAATTTTTCTACTAATAATGGGACTAATTTTATGTTTCAAACTATTTCAACTCAAAATGACTATTGGGTTTATGAGGGGTATTGTCTAAATATATCACCCTGATACCAACGGTACTGTGTAATTAGTAGATGGCAATCTTGTTATTTTCCAATAAAGATAAATTTTGGTGAAGGCATCCAGCTGGAACATTTTCTTGCCTTCCGCCGTTTTCACATATAATATCTCTTATCACCCAACCATGGGACACTCTCCGTTTGCCTTACTTTATATGAAACAACCAGAGCTTCCCTAATTCTATATTCTTTGGTTTGTCAAAAGAATAAGATTCCTACCAATTATTTAAAAAAACTGACGCAGACATTGAGACAGCTACAAAGTCATCATATTCTAATGTGCTTGTTTGTAAAGTATGGCCTTGAGAGTGCAATGCTAAAGACTAGCAGCCTTTACCACACTTTGCTGTAGGGGAGTTGGTTCTTTATTATGATAGTCATGGATTTGGATGGACTAGCAAACTGGAGCACATTTGGAAAGGTCTTTTTAAGATCATCAAGAAGACATCCACAGGTGCCTAACTCTGAAGGATCTAAAGATTATCTTATTAACCAAGTGTATGCTTAGTTCCTAAAACATATCAGCAGTGCTTCTGGCCTAATGACCATTAGTTCTCAATGATTCAGTTGACCCCCACATTAGTTTTTTACATGGTGTTTGGTCAAGTAAGGGGTTTTGTTGTAATTGGTTGGCCATCCATCTGTTAACTTTTATTAAATACTTAATGTTTTATCTGAACTATATTTAAATAGATGTTCAATTATTTATTATAACTTTTCTTGTATTGTGACCCCCAACTTCATGGGCATTTGCCAAAGTTGTATTGAATTACTTTTGGTAATTCCGCCGCAGTGCCTTCATTCAGTAGTATTTATGACTTCAGATCAAAATACTAATCCCTGCTGGTAAAAAACTTCCTCTACCTTAATTTACTGATTACTGTAGCCTGTGGCATCAGTTTCATATCACCTATTATACCATTATCTTGTTATTTATATTGCCCCATGCCAGCATAAAATAATTAGTAATTGGTATCTATTTTTATTTTGGCTATCCGCTGGTGCCTTGATTGCAATTGCTTTATCACTTTTACTATAAAACCCTAAACCTTAAAAAATTTCTTTGGCCTAATTTAGATATTTTACCTTTATTTCCCCATCCTTAAGTGCTGCTAGGTATCCAGAAATTACACCAATGAGAAATCTGGAAATGAGAAGGGCATATATGGGCAGGATTGTAATTATAAGGGGGATCCTTTAACCCAATGTAGCTGAACTTAGCTTACACTAAAAATTACTTTAGCGAGCCCTGAGACACTGGAAGTATTAGATTATATGGTGCGCTATTTAATTTTATTAATATGTGACCTATTGCTGTTAATAAGCTTATATTTGAGAATTCTTGTCAAGGGTACTGTCCTCTAACAGTACCTTATGTTTTTTGGTTTTATAACCTGTACACCTAGATATGACTCCTCAGCGCAGCTTTCAACAGTGTGAACTCAGAGTTGAGAGGGGAACATCATCAACATTGCAGTGAAAAGCTTTAATATAGTTTGAGGTTATGCGTTAGATTCTCCCATTGTTGATACTCCAAATGGGTTTAGGCATTTTTTCTGCTAGCTCATTGCACATATAGGTAGGCAGTTGTATAGGGGCATTGAATGACTTCTCCAGATTGGAAAACACAATAGTCAGGGCTTTCATTACCTTTTCTGTTTGCAGAAACCATTGATCCAATTCAAAGTTGTCATATAATCCAAGTGCTAGGGAATGTTGGGAAAACAATAACAGGAAGTAGTTGTGGTCAAAACTAATGCATCGACATAGCATCTTTACCCACTATCTCCATCAGGAGGTCAAACCCTTGGCCACAAAAAGCTTGCTGAGTTTCTCCAAACATCAGGAAAACTGTGTCACTCTGAAGGATGTCCTCATAACTAATTATTAAAAGAAATATCTTGGTCACAATATTTACTAATGATCTATGTCAAGGAGGATGGGCACAGCATATCCAAAGAGGGACCCCATAGTATGAACTCCTGTGTTAAAGAGTAGGAGTTCCTGTTTTGTGCCCCAATTCTGAAGCTGATGAGACTTTAATCTTGATGGAAGACTTGTCATAACGCGTAGATGCACTTTCACAGGCCTTCAAGGGGTAACAGGAAAATTTTCATCAATATCTTTGTAATTGAGATTCCTTTTAAATGGTATGATGACAGATTGGGATCTGGCATGGTGAGTTGCTGTGGTATACAAAATTTTGTGACAGTTGTTTTCTTCACTACCAGATGGGTTTCTGTAGTGACAACTGCCGTATTGCTTAAGTTGTGTTGGGACTGCAGGTTTTTGTCACAATCTAGACTTTTCCTATATTGAGCATTACCTTAATACTTTGTAAATATAAGGCAAGTTGGGAATCAACCCCAATGTGCTCTAGTATGGAAAATAATTGGCCTCAAACCCCAATAAACTCAAAATTAAGTATCACCAGTAGGCAATAATCCCAGAGGTTCAAAATCAATTGAACCATTGTAGAAATTGAATCTTTACAAAGACAATGTGATTAAAATCCAATTTTATCAGTTAAATTAAGATCAAATATGGCAACTGCCCTGAAGCTATTAACCCGCACACCACAGCTCTGATTGAAGGGCCATAAGCTGTGGGTATCTAGAAGCTTCAAAATCATACTGTGGAAACTTATCATGAGTAAATTAACAACCATTTACAAAGTTTTAAACCAATTTAACCTGAGCTTGAAATCCTGCTAATGTGAGGTATATAAAAAATCCCATCTATTATATTTAAAGTTTCTTTTTATATAAGCCGCAATAAAAACATTACCATTAAAACTCACTTTACCATTTTTGGGCTTGAACTTCTAGTTATAATACTAACTAGCAAATCTTCTAATAATGAAGAATCAGATCTTGCCCTGGATCCATGGAAACTGGCGTTTGTACTTCTCTGTGAGGTCCTGTCCCCTAGGCAGCAACCTAACTTACCACCAATGGAATTATGTGTAGTTTTTCCAATACTTGTTTCTTGAAATATAGTAGCTTGGGCGTGCAAATGGGAGTTTCCAAAAACAGTCTTGCCTTGCACCTTATGGAGGTGAACTGTGATATTTTTTATGGTCTGCTTAGAGAATTCTGGTAAGTGAAGGTGAGTATTTTTGTGTTTTTTTAGATCATCATATTTTTTAATAGGGATACCATAGAGTTCATCAGGTTCCTTCTGCTCTGAATTCAGAAGGCCATCAATTTATTTCTCTTGGTTAGCCGTAATTACTGCGGTTGATAATTCTTTTTTCATATTTTTCAGCACCATACATTTCTTCCAGGAGGAGTTTTCAGCCTTGTTCCAATTCTTGTTGTGTGGATGGTACTCAATATGATGGAGGGCAGCCAAGGCTGTACCGGTGGCAGTCTAACATAGGTATTGATAGTGCGTTGGCTACATTCTGTAGTTATTGTTTGGTGGTGGAGCAGTATAAGGGTGTGGGTATGGCAGATAGTGTTTCAATGGCACTCCCTCACATGGTAAAGACAGAAAATTTTTTATATCAGCAAGGGACTGACCGAGACTAAAAACCTCCTGTTGAGTGCTTGAGGTACATTGTGGTTTCTCTTGCTAACTTAAGCGGGACACCTTCCATCTATGTTGGCCACTTTACATCACCAGCAGGGGTTCTGACACTTTTTGAAATGATATGCAGGTTCTTTTCAATTGTGGCAGTTGAGGTTGCTTTGTGAGAGGTCATCCTTATACTAGTATAGTGAACTGTTGCAATTTTTTTTGAAAAAAGATTATTTGTGCAATAAACTCAGTTGGAGGAAAGATCCGTTGTAGCTTTAGGATAGCCTCACTCTCAAGATCGCCCAATTTATCTCAGGTTTTCTGGATATCAAGTTGTTTAGATGGTACCATCTAGTACTAAAAAAATTGTTTAGATGGCTGGCTGCTAGGGGAGCATACTGGAGGCAGATTATGATGGCATTTCTAGTGCATGAAAATTAAACTATGAGGAATACAATGAGATACAGTCTTCTACCATGTCAAGAAATTATTTAAATATCTGTCAGCTTATATCATTGCAGCATTGGGTTTCAGACTGGTGTCATTTTCCTATGAGGTCCTCAAACTTGCCCAGGTAGTGGTTAACATCATCCCAGTCTGTAACGGACAGTGCTCCCAAATCCCAGCCCACCAATAACCGTGAACCCAACCCTCAGATGGGGGTCACTCTCATAAGGGAAAGGGCAATAGCTGTACCAAAACCCCAAAAGTCCTATCTGGGCAGGTGGCCTCACTGGGTACACCAGGCTGAGGTGCAGCAAACTGGCCTCTGTCACCTTGGGGCCACTCTGGTAACCACCATCCCAAAGAGATGGGTGCGGGCCAAGGTGAAGTGGAGAATGATGTCCTGCCAGCCTCTGGTCACCCTCGCTGTGGCTTTTGACAATCTCTCCCAGCCAACCTCCACTGGGCCAGGGTATTTCGTTCTGACAGAACATTGCCACCCCAAAGGATCTCAGGATGCCCACCCCCTACTTGCACTTCCTATCACACCGGCATTAGTGACAAAACAACCTACCAGATGAGAAGCCATCCCAACCAGACACTCCAGACCCAGTATGTCATGGCTGAATGACATAATTGAGGATACCAGCTTTAAAGATAAGGCTGGACGTCAGGAGTCCAAAAAGGTTAGATTGCAAGACCTTCCTGACTTAAAACATACCTTGGACCAACGCTGGGTGCAGGCGAGATATGCCCAGGTTGGTCTTGGGGATGTGCGTATTACTTGGCCCTGAATTACAGCAAAGCCATTAAAACGCATCAGCTATATTATTAATAATGATATTTTGATTTGGTTGGTCGGAAAATGGGGTTTGGAAACTCATTCATTTTTCAATATTGCCAAATTGGGACGGCTTTCCCTAAAAAAAAACTTTTGTTTGGCCAATCTCGAGCTACAGTACCCTGGCTGATGGTAGGGTGCGCCTATTGGTTCGCTTAGGATTAGCACCATTTTCCATAATTGACGACTCACCTCCCATTGTTTAAAGTATGTTTCACAAGACCAACTTACCTAAATGGTCAACTTCTTATATAAAATTTGTTATAGTTTACGTCTTAAAAATGGTTCCTTTGGCGAACCTGTGCATGGACCTCTTCAAGGAGGTCTCTAACAACGTTGGCCAATTTTATTTTATCCAAATAACTCCAGTATATGGTGCACCTTTGGGCCGCCCAGGTCCCCTCCAGATCGAGGAACCCAAGCACCCTAGCACTGATATCCACTTGGTTATGGATTCCCCTTTGGTTCCAACCAGGTTCTGTTGTTTCTTTGTTATTTACTATTATCAATGTGTTGTACACCCTCGCCCTAGGTCCCTTTTGCTCTGGTATCCTCAGTGGTACCTTATTTTAAACTTAGTAACAGCTAGTTCCCTGGTAGTGTGGTGGTGCATCCCGCACCATCTCTCTGGGAATGTGAGATTTACAGATACTCTTTTGTCATTAGCTAACCAACTGTTTTATTTTACATGCATCAGAATTATCCGTTTTAGGCTTTCTTTATGTGTACACTGGGTGCGCTGGCCATTTGTCACAGCTTCTATGGTGCTCACCATAGGTTTATCATTTGGCTTTTTTGGTGCATCTTGGCGTTACTCTTGCAAATACCAACTGGGAAGTGCCATACTTCCTGTATGTACCTGGTAGACTCAGACTCTTTTTAATCATGTGGTCACAATTCCCCAACAATTCCCCAAAATTTACTCCAAATTGCAATCGGCTCTTGCTTCCCTCTCAGTGGAAGCCTCATCTGATAATAACACAATGCCTGGTTCCTGTCCACCCTTGCAGGGGGTGGACTTATTGTATTGGCTGTCTCCTGAGGCGGCTGACCGGGTTTTTGTGGTGTTTTATGCACAACCACTTTTTTGGAAATATATGGGTGGCTTGGAGTGTGTCCTGGAGCAGTGTCGCCTGGACATATCATCCCTCCAAAGCTTCTATGATTCATTGCTATGCGCTAGGTGAGCCACCTGGTGAAAAATATTTTAAAGGAAATTTGTGACAGGGCTCATGCTCTACCTTTGTCCAACGTTAAAAAATGACATTTTTCCATTCTACCTTGGACCTTCCATCAAGAAACGCCCCAGTGTAACAATCGCTCCTTCCAACTTCAACCAGCTGATTGAAGCTCTTTGGGGCGATTTTCCCACTCCAACCTGGAAAGGGCCAGATAATTTGGCTGTCATTGTTTCACATAGAGCGGCCCCTATAAATAAGGGCTCCAAAAACTTGTTTGTGCCTCTCAAAAGGAGGATTCTTATCCTTTCATTCCTTCAAAATCCGCCAAATTCAGTCAAGCAGGGGTCTAGACCCAAAACTATAATTTAATGTTTCAGTTGATTCCGCCAGAATGATGTTACCCGCAGCATCCCATATAATTATAGCGCCTGTGACTATTGTTTTTCAAAATGAACAGTGCAGAGATCCCCACCAAGTCCCTCTCCATTTCAGCGGAATTTAAGGGTCTGGAAGGGCCTAGCCCCTAAATTTTATATAAATCGAATTAAAAAACAGTTATACTTGTGCACCACGTTCTGTAGTACAGCTGGTGCATCAACAAAAGGCTTGGTGGTGATGGCCCTGAGTAACGATGAACACCTGACTTTTGGAGCGGGTATGGGGTAGATGACGCCCAAAAACGCGTTTTTTAACGGTAAATATACCCAAAAACGAGTCAAATATCAACTCTTGCGGCTCTAACAAGGTCCCTATTTCACTATATCAAATTACACCTGAGAACCCGCACCTGACCCCTATTATGATCCGCAGAACACAGGCGGTGGAAAAGGAGCTACTTATAAGATATAAAAATTTTCATGCAACTACTGAAGATATGGTGGGATATGTGGCCTCAGTAGTAAGAGTGACCAAATATCTCTTTCCATTTTTTGATGCAAAAACTTACCCTAGGGGCATGCTTATGCCTGATGAGGAGTTCTCAGGTGAAGTGTTAGCGTTTTCTGCTATATTCAAAGATCATTTGGGATATTTTTTATTGACTTCTACCCTTTCATTCCCTTTAGGGAAAATCAGCACTACTATTTTGGTGGATACATGAGCTTCTGGAAATTTTATTGATCAAAACCTGGCCAACTACCTTGATTTGAATTACTTTCCAGGTGGTATGGTTAGAGGATGTGCTTCCAAAGGTATTCCCACCCTAAAAGTTCTGGGGTTAGTAGATTATAAAGCTGGCAGATATCATTTGGCTGACCGCTTCCAAGCTATCAAAAACCTCTTGTACCCCATTATTTTGGGAGTAGAGTGGTGGCGAAAGTTTGACGTCAAAACCAAATTGAAAGACAATACCTTGTCCTTAACTTTGGAGAATGATCATAAATTAGTTGTCCCCTTGTATGATGCTAACTCTCAGGGCGATTTGCCCCAATGTCCCAAGTCCACACACTCAGTCTTGCTCCATTGCTAAAGCCCTCTTTGGAGATACCCTTACCTTCCTGTTTAGTGAGGCTGGAATCTTCGTTTGATGCAGCTTCAGCCAATGTACTGCTGGCTCCTTTAGACTTTGATTGCGAGTTCAAGCTCACCATTGATCTGGTGCATATATTTTCTCCCATTTACCCTTGATTGTATGGGGTAAGAAGCATTATATTTGTGGGTCAAGGAGAAGTTAGTCAAAGGCGTGATACTTTAGTATACCTCTAGGGTATGCTCCCCGCTTCTTTTTATGGAGAAAGCTGATGGTACTCTACACCCATGAGTATATTATGGGAACCTGAACAATGTCACTAACCAGATTTGCATCCCATCCCATTGGACTCCCAGATTTCTTGCTATGTGGAGAAGGCCAGAGTTTTCTCCAAACTAGATTGCTTAAATGCGTTCAATCAGATCTGGATCAAGAAGGGCCAGGAGTGACTAATCGCGTTCTGAACCAGAAAAGGGATTTTCCAGTTTTGGGTCATGCCCTTTGGGCTTAAGAATGCCCCTGCTATCTTTCAACGTCGTATATATGCAGCCTTGAGGACCTGTTGGGTGTGTGCGCAGTGGCTTAAATGTATGATATTCTGGTGTTTTTTTAATCAAGAGACCCATATAATACACCTGCGGCAAGTAATTGAGAGTCTAAGGGCAGCAACTTTATGCTAAAATTTAGTAAGTGTGAGGTCTTTAAGTCCAAGGTCACCTTCCCGGTCAACATTGTGTTTGATCAAGGCCACATGATATATTCTGATAAGGAAAAGGCAATTCATGAGTGGCTCACCACAACTTCAGTCAAGAAATTAAGGATTTTTTGGGAACTTGTACGTTCCTTAAGAAATTCACACCAAAATTTTTATGAGGTGGTGGCACCTTTGTATAAGGCGAGTGGGACAAAAGTGCTCCAGCGGTCCCCAGTTTGCAGGATACCTTCCAAGCGGTAAAGTGCAACCTGTTGTCCACGTCTTTCCTTCGCCATGTAGATCCCAAAAAAGAGTTTATGGTGGTTTCTGATGCCTCTAACTCCGCCATTACAGCTGCCTTATTAAAAGTAGGCGAAGATGAAATAGAGCATCTGGTGGGATATTTTTCTCAAAATATGTCTCTTTCTGAGTTATTCTACGCTATTTATGACAAGGAGTCATTAGTAGTGGTTGAGGCGCTGACTTATTGGCGTCATCACTTTCATGGCTCATCCCAACCCTTCCATGTATGTACAGACCACCATTCCTTGTTTTCTACTACGCACCTCATGTCCTGACCCCGCGGCAAACCCAATGAAATGAGGCTCTGGCCCAATTTGTGTTTTCTTATGAGTTTACAAAGTGCCAGGAGAATGGTATGGCAGATTCTTTGGGCTGAAACCTTGCATTGGCTTCAGATCCAAAAAAGGTAGAGGTACATGACACCCACTTGAGGATTCTGCCAGGTAAAATTACGTCCCAACATCCCTCCCCCATGATCCATGGGTCAGCGCTTGCTCATCTTGAAAATGTGGAAGGGTATGGTATGTTCAGAAAAGTATTCCTTTCAAAGCCTTAGTCAGCTGAGTATGCCATAGTACTCATTAAGAGCAAAATTGAATCAGGAGGACATTATCAGGGGTTACCACATTAAGGATGAGATGGTTTGGTTTCAGGGACGCCTATGGGTTCCCACAGGACCACTCCGCCTGGAAATCATCTGGGACCATCATGACGGAATCACTGTTGGACACGCAGGGAAGGCTAAGACACTGGAGCTGATCTGCCGCACTTAATACTGGAAGGGATTAGCTATGCAGGTTTCCAGATATTGTAAGGAGTGCTTGGTCTGCAATCAGATGAAGCCAAATTGCCAGCCCCTCGCAGGGTTGTTGGTACCAGTCCAAAAGGATGAAGGGCCTTGTACTTCCTTATAAGTGGATTTCATTGTGGAACTTCCTGCATCTGAAGGCTATGACGCATCATGGTAGTAGTGGACCAATTTACAGAGTTCACCCACTTTATTCCCTGCATAACCACAGTAACTGTATCTGAGATGGCTAGTCTATTTTTATTGCATGTGTTTGCCCTTCATGGAATTCCCCAAGAAATAAAAAGTGATTGTGGGCCCCAGTTTACTTTGGTCTTCTGGGAAGAGTTGTGTAAGACTCTTCAGATTCGCCTCTGCCGTTCAACTGCCTATCTCCCCTAATCAGATGGGCAGACTGAACAAGTGAACCAGTGTTTGGAACAGTTCCTGCGGTGTTACACTGCTGAAGACCATTCAGATTGTGTTTCCCACTTTCTATGGCCCAATTTAGCTACAACAACGCCCAACATGCATCCATTAGTTGTTCCCCATTCTTTATCAACTATGGGTTTAACCCCACCTTCAACATGGAGACCAGCTGTAGATCCATAAATGGAAGCGTTGGTGGACTTTGCAAAGACTATCAAGAAAGTGCACCAGAGTTGAACTTAAATTGGATGCGGCTATGCGAGCTTACAAGGAGAACGCTGATGGTAAGAGACAAGTTGGTCTCGTTTACAAGGAAGGAGATCTTGTGATTCTGAATGCTAAAAACATCCAAATTAAGAAACCATGCAAAAAACTGGGACTAATGAGGATAGGACCATACCGCATTGTCAGAAAGGTGGGCCACGCCTCATACCAGTTGGATCTCCCCCTCATTCTATATTTTTGCTGTCTTCCATGAGAGCAAGATTACATTGTTCAAGGTCCCCCACCAGAGACTCCAGAGGCTTATCTCATTGATGGGGCGCCAGAGTGGGAAGTGGAGGAGATTTTAGCCTCACGTCATTTAAGAAAACTTGAGTATCTTGTATTCTGGAAGGGATTTGATGCAGATGAGAACAGTTGGGTACCAGCGCATGACTGCACCCATGCCCAAAATCTTATTGAAGTTTTCCATGATCGTTTCCCTGAGGCTGCAGGATCCAAGACAAAGTGATCCATTGCCGCCATGAAGTTGGCCCTAGCCCATAAGAACTTTTCCTTGTAAAAAGCCCCTGGAGGGGGTGGAACCTCAAAAGAACGAGAGGGTTATGTCATGGCTGAATGAAATAATTGAGGGTACACACTGTAAAGAAAAAGCTGAACATCAGGAGTCCAAAAAGGTCAAATTACAAGACTTCTTGACTTAAAACATACCTTGAACAAACGCTGGTTGCAGGCGAGATAAGCCTAGGTTGGTCGTGGGGATGTGCGTTATTCTTAGCCCTGCGTTACAGCAAGAGTGAAAAATGCACCAGCTATATTACTAAAGATGATGGTTCAATTTGGTTGCTTGGAGAATAGGGTTTTGAAACCCTTTCATTATTCAATATCGCCAAATTGGGACGGCTTTCCCTGCAATCAAAAACTTAAGTTTGGCTAATCTCGAGCTTCAGTACCCTGGCTGATGGTAGGGTGCGCCTATTGGTTCACTTAGGCTTAGCAATATTTCCACCATTTGACAACTCGCCTCCCGTTGTTTAAAATATGTTTCATGAGACCAAATTTCCTTTTTGGTCAACTTCTGAAATAAAATTTCCATTAAAGTTTACATTTAAACATGGCTCCTTGGGCAAACCTATGCGTGGACTTCTTCAAGGTGGTCCTTAACAACGTAGGCCACTTTATTTTATTTTAACATAACTACAGTATCTGGTGCACCTTTGGGCCTCCCTAGTCCCCCTCCAGATCAAGGCACCCAAGCACCCTAGCACTGATCTCCACTTAAGTTATGGATTCCCTTTTTGGGTCCAACCAGGTTCTGTTGTTTCTTTGTTTATCTATTATTATACAAAGTTGTACACCATTGCCCTGGGTCACTTCTGCTCGGGCACCCTCCGCGGTGTCATATTTCCCATAATGCTAATGGCTAATTCCCTGGCGGTATGGCTGTAAATCCCGCACCACCTCTCTGGGATCAAGAGAGTTACAGACACTCTCTTGACACAGTATGGACCTTTTAATCTTTGCATAGTATTTAAAATTATATTAAATATACTTAGTCTGGAAAATAGTGTCCTTTATTTGCGGTGAACTCAAAGTTTGGAATAAAATCCTAAAGTGAGGTCTATTGGTGGTGACCTCACTTTGGAATATTACCTAAAAGGATAAATGCATTGTCAGTCATGAGGCGTATAAAGCCTCAAGAATTAATGGCATCCTGGCAACTAGTTGGCAGATTGGGAAACCTCAAAAGCAGACAAACACTTAAATATTTATTAAAATAATTATTCCACTATTGACCTGATTAGGAAAACCTCATCAAAATAACATAATTTTGACCTTCAACATACCCAAAACTTGTAATTATCAACCTTATGAGATCCATTATGGTCATTGATTATTACATAGTCCTTGAGTTGCATCCTGTAAACTTATTATGGAGATGCTCAGTTGATTTACTGACCTTGGCATGGGCGCATTTTTTCCATTTGTCCCAGATGCCAAATGGGAAGTTGGTTCTGTGACACTTCTTGCTACAATTGTTAGAAGGCTGGGAACTTTTCAGAGCATTGTTGGTTGCTCATGTTGTATTTGTAGCCCTAGGAGTTGTAAGCCTTTAACTGTTTATCTTTTATGCCATTTTTGCATTTTAGGGCTTTTCTGGTTTAGATCTGCATCATCATCAGGGTTGCAGTCTGGCTCTGGAAGGCTTTCTTAGGTTCCCTGGAAGGATCACCATTTTGTTGTAGAACTATAGATTCCGCTGAGTTGCCATTAAGCAGAGTAAATATTAGAATCTCTGGTTTGTTAATCCAGCAGTTATCATTAGTCTTCCTGGGTGGTTTATTAGGTAAACGCCTAGAGAAAGGAACTTTATTAAGCTTGAATAAAAAATTTTAAATGAAATTTTTAACTATATACTCTGATACTTTAGTGTGAAATTAATGAGGTGGTTTTATCCCCATTTTGGGGGCTTTTAGAGTCTCAAATATCCAAGAAAAATTGGCATGACTCAGTATAAAAATGAATATAGTTGAAGGGCAGAGTTACTAGTTCACTGAATATTGGCAGATTGTTGCCCCATTAAGCAATGATTAGTCAAACCCAATGAAATATCAAATCAAACAAATCTCACACCACTTGGATAAAACTATAAACATGCTGAAAATAATTACTAATCCGTCTGACAAAAGGTTTTATCTTATTGTTTTTTTTGATTGGCAAATGTGGGGTTTCTAGTATGGTTAAAGCCTCAGATTTGGGTTCTTCAATTATTTTTTACATAATCATCTCCAATTTATAAATATTACTATTGTTTTTTAATTAATGCTTTATTGGGTCAAAGACCCAAAATCATTAATAACTATATATTATTAATTTGTCAATTGATGCTTTGTTGGGCTGAAAGCCTCAAATTTTTATTAACTATAAGTTATATAGTATCAACCTTTTTTTTTAGTACTAGATGGTCCCAATAGTATCAACCTTTTCAATTAATAATCTTAAGTTCCCAGATGACTTTACTTAGTAAATTGTCTTCAACAACCATTATCCAAAATCTAGGTTGATTATCCTTATATTTTTACTTAATCTAAGCTCTTATCTTTCTTAGCACTATTTAAAGTGTTAGGCATTCTATCTAATAAAATAACCACGCTTCTACCTTTATTGTAAGGCTCTTTCAGTAAAGCTCATTGTCAGGACCTCTGAAACAAGTGTTGGTTAATTCCCTAGAAATATTTATCTCTTGGAACCTCTGGCATCTATTTAACCAAGTTCCATCCTAACAGTTTCTATCATATAAGCTAGTAAGTTTTGAAGGGCCTGCTTTCAGACGACTTGCTCTTGCAAATCTGACAGAAAATCATTAAAACTATTCAATAAACCAAATGTCAAGAAATTTACCCAGATGGATTCCTCCCAATAATATCAGAATCAGGGGTGTCAGTTAGTCAGGCGTGATTGCCAGCAAATCTCCTAGTTCAATATTATTTAATGTTAGCACTTTTCTCTCTCGTTACAAACACTTTTGCAACTTATTCAATTCAAGTCTGAATCTAGTTTGATAAATCTCACATCGGAAATTAGTCTGCTCCCATGTTAGGGAGCAGTTGGGCAAGTAAGGTAAGAGGCACAGGTGGTAGGCCCACGACCTCCAACGTTTGGAAACGCCCTGGAGAAACCAGCAGAATAGGAAAAAATAAAAAACTGGCGGTCACTATTTCCCCAGAAATCCTCACTTGGCAGGCGCAATATAACCAGTACATCAACACGCCACACTCTCAACCACTCTTGTCAGTGGAATATGGAGTCCGGGTGTTTCTGGATATCCAACAAACAGTTTTATGGGAAAAATTTTGTGGGGATGTGCACACTTTTTTCCTGACCGCGGTGTACGCTGCACCTCACTCCATGTCACATGGTTGGCTGGACCTCAGTTTCGAAAACAAGGAGGCAGCAGATGAAGCTGCTGCAGTGCACATAGCGATTGTTCTCCCCAAAGGGCAACAGGTCATCGAAACCAAGTGCACCAGATGGACAAAATCCAACCAAATTTTCTTCACGTTTAACTTTTTGCCCACTACAGTCAAGAATGCCATTCTGGAGCAGCACCTGAAAGCTGGTCTCACTGTATATGGCGAAATACAATCCTTCAAGATGCAACACTTTACGCTGATGCCACACCTGTGCACTGGCAAAGCCATTGCAGTTCTGACTCCAACTGAGGAGATTGCGAAGGACCTAACCCAGATCCTGCACTCCACTTATATTAATATTGGAGGGTATACCACCCACCCTTTCTGGGTAACTGTAGACAGCGCACCCCCCCATCTGCACCCATTGTGATGCGTTCAGCCACAGGCACACGCATGCCCTACCAAGGAGGGCATCACATTCCAAGAGCACCCCTCAGCGGCTATGGCCAGCGGAGAGGCACACTACAAACCAACCACCAGCACCAAAGAGGCTTTCCCGTGGGGAGCACAAGGCTGCTACCTACTAGTAAAGCCTGTCTCCCCTTGAGAGTGAAAGAAGGCCAAACAGGCCCGCAGGGCCGCGGCCAAGGAAGCGGCCAAGGTCGCCTCTGCTATCCTGCACTCCCAATACCAGGAGGACATTGAAACCTTTGTGGTGGAAGCAACTTGGGAATCCCTCAACCAATCAGATTGGGAAGCCCATGCCGATTGGGCCACCCAATCTGAGGATCTGATTGGTGACTCAATCTCACCTTAACTTGCAACCAAGCCCCAATTGAAACCAATTTGGTTTTTAACCTACCTGAAAAAAAAATTTTTGACCCAAATGTTTGTGCACCAAACTTGACTGCACCACAAAAATTTTTTGACGGCGGGGAAACTAATAGTGAAGGCAAAAGCCAATGTGAACCTCTCTGCTAAAATTAACAAAACTACTGATAGTGTTGCTGCAAACACCTGTGCTGCCATGAAGGCCCGCGGGGATCTAGAGGAGGCTAGTGGGCCTGGGTGCCCACCCCTCGCACCTAAGGTGCGATGGGGGAAGCCTTCACTTTAGGGATGTTGAATATCGCCGGACTCAAGGCCTCGCCATCCTGGCCTAGGAAACTGAGTTTTTTACAAAAAACTTACCCATGGACATCCTGGCCATCCAGGAGTCCCACTGTCCATGAGGTTCCGAGCACTCTTAAAAACCATGTTCCTCCCATCCCTATCCTTTTGGTCAGAGCACTGTGGGGTGCTAGTTTGGAAAAACAATTTTTTAAATTTTTATTGTCGGAATCCTTCCTCAATGGCCAAGTCCTCATTGTTACATTCTTGTGGGCTGAAGTGGTACATGCTATTGTCAACATTTATGCCCCAACCTGTGCATGAGAGCGTCAGGAATTTTTCTTGGCAGTCAAATCCCTTCCATTACCCCTGACCCTTTAATAGTTGGTAACATGAACTGTTGGCTAGACTCACCCACAGACCATTGGCCTTCCTCATCCCACGCCCCCCAGGGTCACGTAAAACTTTGCATTCTAAAGGCCACCCTTGGGTTATTAGACGTGCTGCCGTGGCAAGCCCCGCTGCTCAAAAACATGATGCGCCCCCATGTCCACAACAGCCAATTAAGGTCCATGACCCGCATTGACCTTATCCTCATGCTGGCAAAATTTTGATCTCACATTTCCCACTTCTAAACAAAAAAAATCAAATTCTCTGACCATTGGCTGGTCTCAATAACCTACCACTTACCTGTCACAGTGGCTAAGGCCCCGCATTGGTGCAAACTCCACCCACCCAAACTTGCATCGCCAGGATTATCCACTTAGGTGGAATCAGCTAAATTAGCAGAAGAGATTATTACACCAATTTGCGCGGACCCAATTTCCACATGGTCAGCCTTCAAAGAGGATACCATCTGCCACACTCGCCACCTCTCCTCCCGACGCTCATGAGCTACATTGGCCATCATCTCGCGCGCTCTGGCAGAGTTGGCACACCTGGAGTCCAACGTCCCAGCCACATGCTACAGCCCTGCTTGGGGCCAGAAGTGGGCAGAAGCAGCCGCCCACCTCAACGCGCTCAAAAGGCAACATAAACATCAGGTTTATGTTCAGTACAGGGCCAAACACATTACAAAGAGCGACACGTGCACTGCATATTTTTTTAAAAAATTCTTTGCACCACGCCAGAGCGTGGCCTGCACACAGGTGCAGAGATCGGATGATTCCGTTGCAGATACGCTAGCCAAAGTGGCAATCAAAATACAAAAGTGTTACTCTGAGTTATCCCAATCTGATCCAATTCAGCCAGCTGAAGTGGCGAAATTTCTGACAGCACTCACATCTACACCATTTCCTGATACCCATAATTAATGAATTTGATTACTCTGAATGAACTCTGGTCAGTCATCCGCGGTGCACCAAATTAGAATTGCCCAGGCCCAGATGTCATTCCATATGAATTCTATAAAAAGTACTTCTAATATATATCCCCACTGCTGCTTGCCTCCCTTAACCAGAGCCTTCTGGATACGCGCCTTCTACCAGGAGGGCAAGAGGCCTTCACCGGCACACTCTTCAAGAAAGGGGATAAGCTAGACTTAGCCAACTGGCGCCCCTTTCTTTAACTAACATAAATACAAATATTTTAATTAAAATCATGGCTAACCGTTTAGGGATTGTAGCATCTGCCACCATCTCCCCAGAACAATTCTGTTTCATACCCAGAAGGTTGATTTGGGACAACATGCACTCTGTGGCTAACGCATGCCAGTCCACAGCCTCTGAGGCACTTGTATTTTTGGACCAACAGAAGGCCTATGATAGAGTAAACTGGGAATACCTCAGGGCCTGCCTCCATCAATTCCGCTTGCCCCCTCGCTTCATCAACTGGTTAATGCTGCTCACGGAATCTGCAACAATGGCAGTGCGTGGCCCTGGCTTCCTAATGGAATTAGTCCGCCCTCAAAGGGGCTTACAACAAGGGGACCCCCTTAGCCCACTCTTATACAACTTCAGCCTTGACCCACTACTTTGAGACGTGAATGCCCACATCACTGGGGTCCATGTAACAGGCCAAGCCCCAGTCAAGATGATGGCGTTTGCAGATGACTGTGTGATTGGGGTATCCAATAATAAAGATGCACGCGCGCTTGAATCTCTCATCCAGGAATATTCCCGGGTAAGTAATGCTGCACTGAACGCTTCCAAAACTGAAATCATCCTCCTTGGTCGGTATCAAACCCGCTGGGCCCCAGCGACCAGTGCCCAGCCCATCTGCTTGCACACGTGCTCACCTTCCCTTCTCACCCCACACTGCCACACTTGTGCTCCCCTTTGTACCACGCCCTACCATAGGGCCTGTCCACCATCTGGGCGTGCGGGTGGAGGCAGGCGGTTATGCCTCAGCAGTAATGGAAAGTCATATTCTAGACAACGTGATGAAGCGCATCGCCTCCCTCAGAGCCCACCCTACTTCCCTTACTGGCAGGATTTTTTTAGCCAACTCTATGCTCCTCTCCAAAGTCTGGTTTGGAGCCCACACCATCGCCTTCTCCCCAGGTTTTTAATTCTATGTATGCCCTTCTGTAAGGGTGGCTTTGGTCTGGCCGCCCACCTCCAGTGCGGCTTGAGGTCATGTTTGGCCCTCGTCATCATGGTGACATGGGCCTGCTCGACTTTAAAGCCCATGCTGCCAAGATCCTGGGCACCTTTATTGCGGCCGTCACCGCCCCTATGCTCCCCTCCCAACACTGGTCCCGTGTGGCCCACTCCAACTTCTCCCGCGCCCTGGGCCTTAACAATCCATCGAACCCTCACTCCTTGATGAAATATCTAGCTTCCCACCCATCGGCCACAGGTCCTCATGGTACTAAAACCCACTACAAACGAATCCTCCTCTCCATGCGGAGCGCTGAGTGGAGAATTCATATTAGTGGACACACAGCACAGAGAGGCCGCCCCTCTTCTCAGTTCACACAGGAGGTACAGGGGATACCCATTTAAGATGGCTTGATCCCCACACGGCCCCATGTCCTATCCAGGGTGGACTACCTGGACATGATGGACATCCCTTATTCCATTGAGACCCAGAAGACTATTGGAAATACGCACACCACCCTCTGTTGCAGCCTCAAATCCGTTCACATGTGTGGCGCTGCCTAAGGCGGAGGTACTATATGGCTGAGCGCTCTAACGCTTTACACTCATCCTGCGTCATGTGTGGCCAGTATGGAACGCTGTTACACCTCCTGGAGAAGTGCCCTACCTCTAAAATGATATGGCGCGAAGTTCAACGTCTGCTTGGCCAGGATCAAACGCATCCCTTTAGTCTGTCAAGAGATATGTTTGCTATATCCATGGTATCCTCCCTTCCACCCTCCCTCCATGCTCTGGTGGTCGCAATCGCCATGTGGACTATCCACACGATTGTCTTGGATGCCATCGCAGGCTCCACCCCCAACCTCCCAAAAGCTGTCCACAGATTCTGGTCCCATTTGGTGGACCACTTTCAGGCGTGGATGTTTGGGTACCTCCCACCACGTCGCTGACAGCTGGTCTCCTCCTGGGTCCCAGTTTGGTTCATCAAATCAGACATTTTCCTCCACACGTGTTCAATTGTGGCTACGGCCCCTTCACACGTTCCCTCTCCCTCCCCACAGTGGCGTTCCCGCTGGCAACAAGAGATAGCATCGCTCTCTCTGGGGTGCCTTCACTGTTACTAAGTTTTGCTTTTTTTGGGTCAACATTTGGAAGTGTCTGTCCCCTGGTCGGCCTTCCTCGCAATAAATTCAATAATATTTAATGTTATATAAAATATTAATTAGCTTGGATTTAGAAATATCTTTGTTTTTCACCAAATGCCATTTGTGGGTCATTGTGGGAATTTCTGGTGGATAGCTGATGGATTTGTTACCAATAGTCTGACTATGATTCTGCTGACTAGTTTGGAGCACCGGTGACTCATTCTGAGGATGTTCAAGGCTATTTATATTTAATATGTTATATACAATCAAAGCGGCAACTTGTGCTGAGGATGGATCAACCTAATCTAATATTCGGTGAATTAGATGAGCAGATTGGGAGGGAATTGCTACCATGAATAGCTTAAAATTTATTAGAGTTTTGGATCGGATGGCCAAGGGTTTCATAGGCGCAGTAGCCTATAGTATAAATAGTTATTCTTACCTTCAAATAAAGATCTCTCTCATCTATATTATTTTAATTGATAGTAGTTTGTAATCTAGATTAGGATAAAATGGGACTGGAGATCCTTGAAGTTGGTGTAAGGTGACTCACCTGGAGTGGCCAACGCTGCCAGCTCCCATACCTCAGCCCTATGAGTACCCGGTGTGAACCTGGACAGCTGACCACCAATGACAATGTGCTGACTAACCATCTTCCCTGCAGGGTGCTGCGTGGGAGTGCCTTGGCCGCCCAGGATAGGGGCAGGACTTGCTGGGGCATACCCAGATGGGTTGGAAAAGAGTCAGGATAGTGGGGCAGTGCAGGAGTGCCTTGGCTGCCCAGGATGGGGTCAGGACTTACAAGGGCACACCAAGGATCCTGGGGCTAAGGTGAAGTTGTTGGTCTGCTGTGTTGGTGGGTTGGACGTGGACTTATAGGGGTTGGTACATTAATGACGGTGAAACATCAAAGTTTCAACCAGTCTCCATAATGATTGGCCTGGAAAACTAGCAGAGCCCACTGTTTAAAAATGATTTCCGACATTGGTGCTCACTACAGGGGTTTCTTCTGGTTGGTGCTGAAGTAGCTGATGGGTGGGTGAGGATTCTGGCAATTGTTAGTGGTGGGGAGGGGAAATCCCTGAGCGCCCGCCCCACACGCTGAGGCAGGATTTAGGAGGATTACCATCTGGTTAAGTGGGTGGAGATGTCAGAATTTTAGCCCCGATGGATTCCTTCAATGATAATAAGATTTGGGATGAGATGGCCAATCCTGACGGAATGGCTCATTGACTGAATTTTGTGGTGTTTGATATGATTGCTGGTTAGTTGCTCCATATTTGGGTTGAGCCAAAATTAGTATTTCACCAAGTTGGGAAGTTAGGTTTGAGTGGGGCCAATTGGTGGTCCCAAATAGGATAAGGGTAACTGGCAACTAATAGCCAAGGATGATCCAATTAGTTTAATTTAGTATATGATTGGCAGAATTTGAGTTTGACGGCAAAAGCAATTGTGGGCTTTTTGGGGTTTTACAGTGAAAAGCTGACATATTCATTAAAACCATCTAATGATCCTAGTTTGATGCTGAATGCTAATCTGGCCAATTGTGGGAATTTCCATAGAAAAATTGATGTATTCATAATTAATTGTCCAACTATGATTTTGCTGCCTAAATCAAAGTTATAGCGACTTATGTTGAGGATGCTCCAATTGTATTAATTATTTGATGTCAGCGGAAAAAGACAATTATAAGTATGATGAAGTTAAGGTTGTTTCTGGCTTCTCATTTATATAATTAAA
The DNA here is from genome assembly GCA_022478985.1 of Massospora cicadina. Taxonomy (NCBI): domain Eukaryota; kingdom Fungi; phylum Entomophthoromycota; class Entomophthoromycetes; order Entomophthorales; family Entomophthoraceae; genus Massospora; species Massospora cicadina. The sequence continues at coordinate 62,538 of JAKSZP010013225.1, forward strand.
TATTTCCTTAATAAGGCAATTCCTAAACAATTGACTATGACAAGTCAAAACTTGATGTCAGCGAGATGCCAAGATATTCTGAGTCAAAGCAAGCAAATGAAAACGTTTCTAAAACATAATTAGAAAAAACTCAAATGTTGAATCCAAATTTGGTGTTTATTTTAAATAATTTAAATGGCTCACCGGCAACTCAAGGCTGAGGATGAGCCAAAACAAAATTTGGACATTGGGAAGGGTGGGGCGAGAGGGTGACTCCAGGGAAGAGAGTAGCACAGTGGAAGGCTGAAAAGAATGGTTGGCTGGAAGTTCCAGTGATGAGCTAATAGCTTGGCGGTGGGTGCAGTAGCCCTTTTGTAGATATATATAAATACCTGGCACTTGCCTTTAAATAAATAGCTCCCTTTTCTTAATCTACTTTTTTTATTTAAGTTTGTATTTATTCTTGTTGATTGAATGTTAGGCTGGGGGATCCCCAAATAGCGCAGGTGACATTCCAAGGGGTCAGCTGGTGCTTCTGGCCCTGTGCCTAAGATAAAACGGCAAGGGCTGACCAGTAGAGTCCACTTTTACCAGAAAAGCAATTTTTAAACAGTGGTGCTCACTACAGGGGGCTTTGTTAGTGGGCTGCTCAAGTAGTTGGAGGACAGGATAGTATGTAGCAAGAGCCACTAGTTTAGACCGGTGCTCCTTCAAGGTGGCACCAGATATGATTGGCCCACTTTGGGGTGGGTCACGCTGGAGGAATACCATCTGATTAATTTGGGGGAAATGTTGAGAAATTAACAAGATGGATTCCTCCCAATTATATCAGAATTAGGGGCTGTTAAAATTTATAGGTTATCTGATTATTCTCAGCTAATAACCCTATAAATGTATTTACTGCACAGGTTCATTGTTGTGCAATTCTCTGCGTTGTATGATAATAATATATGATCATTTGATAATAGTATGGAGACTATTATCCATAGCTGAGTAAGGTACTGGAATAAGGCCCAACGCTTGACCAGTATTTCCTATCAAAATACTTAGGATGTCCTTGATAGAGATTTGTTTCACTGGTACCACCTAACTTGATCCATGCTCAGATCCCTGTTCACGGTTCTCTCTGATGACACACAGTTGGCAGCAATCCCCAATTTAATTCAGCTTCTCTCCTCTGGATCCATGCTCAGATCCTTACTCTTCATACTAAAGAGTCTCCCAATTAGAGCACACAGCAATAATTTCCATGAGAAAGAATAGAACTCAAAATGGATTCTGGTAGAATATATTAATCTAATACTCTAGTGAATAGAGTTCTGTAAATGTCTTTTTCTTAGTGAATTCTTAAGGGAATTTATAGTGGTAATTCAGTGCCCAACCCTCAGTTGGCACCTCCTCAATGAAACGGCAGCCATTGCCATTGAATTACCCATCATCATATCATCAGAATTGGTCTTCCCCATCCTGGCTAGAATTCCATCATTGGACATCCTCAAGATAAAATGGAAAGAGTTGGAAAACGTGTCCCTAACGTTTTCCTCTTAATCCCAGCGAACCAAACATATTTGGAAAGTAACCTGCTTGGGTAATGGGACTTGTTACCCATTAAGGCAAGTCACAAACCAACTGATAGATTTGATAGTTGCAGGTGGCATCACTCACCTCAAAACTTGATCTTTAAATTCCCAATTGGTTGGTCATGAAACCCAAACAATCCTAATTGGTACACTTGATAGTTAATCATCAATTAACTATCAGATACCCCTATTTCATCAGCAGCTCTGCTAACAAGATCTTGATCAGTTATCCAAATCAATCCCTAATAGATCCAACCCAGGCGAATAGCCTAAAATCCCCTGAACATCTTTCCCCAAAATTAGGGTCAATCAATATCTGAATTACTTCGCTATAGGGAAATATCCCATAGTGACCTTTGGTAATCTAGTCTGCTGGGAATATGGGCAAAAATCCCAACACATCCCCCTCTTGCCTAGATTTACAGCGAGAAAAGGATTGGGGCAGGAGAACACTACTTTGGACACTTAGTTGAATACTTTATTTGTTTAAGCGGATCACAATCAATCAGTACTCAACGCTGCTTGGGATGATCTTCAGCATGCGGCTCTCTTCCTCTTCCTCCTCGCTACTGCCTACTCTGAGCGTGGTCCCCACAACCTTCTGTCATTCTGGGCTGATCAATTTACTCACTATGATATAAATCCTAAGATCTGGTCTTCCCCCTGTCAGGGCATATGACCCAATGTCATATTCAGGATTCTTGGTCTGGCATCCTCAATTTCCTGATTTTTTTCCTCATCCTTGACAGGAGATTCTTGCCGTCAATGTTCATTTTGCAGCCTAATTAAGAATTCTCATTTATATTTGTCCTTGTTATTTTTGTAATAACCTCTTGGCTCATATCAAACTTAATTCTTCTCTGGAGATCTTATCCCATTAATTATGAGATTAAATTCTCCAAAATTTGAGCTTAATTGATTTAAGAGTGTATAATTTAGACTACCATATAAGTCCAACATCCCCCTCTCATCCAGCTCATATGTCAAATTCTGAGTCTCAATACCAACAGCTGCTTGATAGCTTGTCTGATAAAGACCTTCAGCTCTTCCAGCTGATGAGTCAATCTGGCACCAGAACCTCTACTACAGTACTTCCAGGACTCATACTCCCAGTCAAGTACATATAGCCATTTTTTATAAAATTACTAGAAATGGTAACCAACTCCAACAAAACTAGGATAGAAATTGTTTCAAATGACTCGTGAGTAATCCTTTTTTCTGTCATCAATTCCCAAATTAGATTTCAAAACTCTCCTGGATTCAGCTCCATTTGCAGATACTCCTACCATCATCGTCAAACCTCCTGAAGCAATGCCCTCCACTCTCAATCGTTTCTTCCTCACCGGATTGGACTTACTTCTGGATTTCCTCTTATGACTCAGTCAATATTACAAGCCAGCTGTCTTGCCACTGAACTAGCCATCAGAAACAGTGTACATTTTGAACTCCCCTATGCTGAATTAAGGGCCTAAGTAACCAAGTCTTTGTCCATAGCTCTGGACTCTTCTAATCTTGAATACATCCTATATCAATATGTTGCAGCCTATTCTCTTTGCTTTGCTGGACAAGTTCTTTGAAGTTGGGCCACGAAGCTTCCAGCCTCTCCTAGCTTCCATCACTCATTATGATTTAGCTTCCAAGAAGCTCATAGTCATCACTTACAGGATGCCATTTTCTCCTTGCACAACTATCCTATTTCTGGTGCGTCCCATTGGTAACTTCCACTGATGGCAATATTATGGGGGTACAATTTGGCAACCCCCGCCTAGTATCATTTACTCAATGCTTGCCTATATAATCGTTGTTCTTGACAAAGCCCATTAGCAAGATTAAGACCAATCTTCTGGCTACAGTGCAAAATCAGGATTACTCATGGTTATTTTGCTGAATGCCTCTTCTTGTACTGTTACTTCCCTCCCCACTCCAGGGTATTGCATCTATACATCTTCTGATAATTCTATTTCTCTTCCCCTAGTCAGTTTCTTGCTGGGATCTGCGTCCATTTAACAAACTTAGTTTTGAGTAGGTCTAGCCCTCACTAGCATCTGATCTCACATAGATTTTGATGGGTTGTTTATTGCTACTGAAATCCATCCTCCCTCCCCAAGAGGCGGCATAGGAGGAATCATCCTTGAATTGAGGATAACCAATAAAAAATATAAAATATAAAAATTATTTTCTAAGCGTTTTTAATAATCTTTTTCACAATATTTTTATCAATCTTTTATTTTTTTTCTTCATTTTTTCATGAAACTTGACCTTTTTTCAGTTCAGCGGTCCATCTTTTTATTTTATTTCTCAAAACTGTATCCTAGGTATACTTAGACCTACTAGCTTTCTATTTTTAAAGGTCTTAGTTTCAAAGTCTTAACCAAATCATTAGAACATAACCAACTTAATGGTTCAGCAGTCATTCAGGAACTCTTTTTCATTATTTTTTCATTGATTCATTGCTTTAAATACTTAGCATGGACTCAATTTACTATCCTTCCGTCCAAGAAGTTCTTGATGGAGTAGGTATCCATCACTGTCTTAGTGATAATTTCAAATGGACATGACCACAATGCATCCAACTTGTTTCTACTCCCAAAACCATGTGTATCACAATAGGCAAATCTTTCACCTATTTGGTTTTCTGCTAAGGCCGCTCAGTTCTTATCATCTGTCATTTTTGCTCAAATCCTTCTTTTTATAAAGTTGTATCAAATGCTTGCAACTTCATTCCAATCAGGATATTTGTTGAGCAGTTTGGTACTGCTTGGAATTCATCCCTAATGTTGGTTCCACCACCAAATATAGAATCAGCGGCATTGCAGCCTTCCTTCCATATAGTAACTCAAACGGCGTTTTTCTTAATGCTATATGATGATTGATATTATAGGTGAACGTCACTGAAATCAGGTATGTTCCTCATGTGGAAGTTCTTCCTGAAAACAGCTTCCTCAGTGTCATGGCTAGCTTCCCATTGACTCGTTCTACCAGTTCTTTTGTCTCTGGCTGGTAGGGTACAGACATGACTCCTTAGATCCCCATTATTTCATTTAATTGTGGGATCACATTAGACATGAAATTTGTCCCATTGTCACTCAGCAGGAACATGGGCACCCATGTCAGTATACTACTTGATATAAGATAAACTTCACAGTACTGGTAGCATCTACTTTTGCCAGGGCCTTCATCTCGACCAATTCATCAGATGATTGATTGCAACTATTATGTATTTGACTCCCCCTGTGCTCATTTTCAGTGGCCCCATCACGTTCATGGACACCTTGTGTCAAGCAAATCCAGGAGCAGACCAGTCAGTATCCAGTCATATTCTTATGTAATTGTGCATTTTGGCACTCCACACAGCAAGTCATATAGTCTGCAACATCATAGTTGATTACTCCCAGTAGTAGTACTGGCTAATATGGTCAGTCGTTTTTCTTAGGCTTCTGTGCCTGACAACCTTATGAGCAGCTTGAATGATAGCCACTCATTCCGATAGCTTTGGGAATAGTAATCACTTCCATTAATTGTTTTAAAAACTTGTCTATCCAAAGTCTCAGTGTTTTCCATTTCTTTTAATAGTGCACCTTGTATTTCTTGGGGCTTGTTCCTAAATTCTCCATTAACCACCATCTGGAATAACTCATCTGCCTGCTAGTACCATTTGGACCATTGGTAACCGTGATAAGCCATCCACATTCTGATGAGAAGCCCACTCTCAGTGGACTATCTCATAATTGTAATCCTGTAGTTTTAGTGCCCATTGGCCCATTAATCCTTCTGTCTCTCATAAACTGTGCAGCCATGCGATGAAGAGTTGTCCGTCACCACCTTGAAGTGCGTTCCATGGATGTACACCTTAATGTTTAGGCGCAAATGACCACAAAGCATTCACGCTCAGTTATGGTGTAATTTCTCTCAAAAGCTGAGAGTGTCCAGCTCACATGCGCCAGCAGATGTTCATCCCCAAGTTCATTTACTTGGCTATTTATGGCACCAATTGCCATCAATAAAGTATTATCTATATAAAAATCCTTGATTGAAATTTAATATTTCAAAATTGGAGAGTCTATTAAGTCTGGCATAACTCATCAAATAATTTCTGGGCTTTTCCATTCCATACGAATTCTTTCTTCAGATCCTTCAATAAATAGAAGAGGGGCTTGGTGATTCTTGAAAAATCCTGAATAAATCTTCTATAGTATCTGACCATTCCAAGGAACACTTGGATATCTCGAACACTCTTCAGCACAGCCATTCATTCTATGGCTTCGATTGTCTGGGATTGCGGCTGCAGTACACTAGAGTTGATCATGAAACTCAGAATTTTCATCTTTTTCTTGAAGAAGTGACACTTCCTTGGCTTAATCTTCATGTTGGTCATGGATAGTGTCGAACACTTCCTCCAAGTGGTTTAAATGGTCAGTAAACGTCCTACTGAACACATTGATATCGTCCAAGTACACCAGGATAAATGACAACTTCAAGTCATTCAGTATTTCATCCATGGTCCTCTGGAACGTTGCAGGAGCATTGCACAGATCATGGGGCATCCTCATCAGTTGATAAAGCCCCTTCGTGGTAATAATCATATATTTTTCTTGGTCTTTATTTGGAAAGTTGATTAGTCAATATCTTAATATAAGATCTATAATGGAGAAATACTTTGCTTCTCCTAATTGATCTAATTCATCATCAATTCTTGGTAGTGGGTACAAATCCTTCTTCATAGTCTTGTTCAGCTTCTGATAATTGATCACCACCTGATTAGAGCCATCCTTCTTCATGATAAGAATTGGACTCACCCAGGGACTCAATAATGGAACTAGAAGCCCATGCGTCACTAGTTTTCCGATTTCTTCCTTTACTAATTCTTAGGCCACCTTTGACTGTTGAATCAGTCCATCTTGATTGGTAAATTTTCCCCATTATTGACCTTGTGGATCACATTTCTCGTGCATCCCAAACCATTATCATCCTAGGTGAATACTTCCTGATACTTGTCAAAAAATTTGAGCACTATTCCTGATGTACTTCCATCAGATCAGCAAGTTGCTCTCAATCAACTAATAGATTGATACTTTTGTTTACCCAAGTATTGGAATTTCGTGAGAAATTATGATATGAAGGTGCTACAAAGGCTACAAAACTATTAGATCCATGGCTCTAATGAAGATCAACTCAATTGCAACGAAGTTATTAGTTCCGTTGCCAAAGTTAATTCCAATCGGAAATACAGAATCCTGTATGAGAAGAGACCAAAATTATGCTATTCAAGACAAAAATCAAGGTACTTTTTTTTAGTACTAGATGGTCCCAAAAATCAAGGTACTTTATTAGTTAGAAATGAGGGATATTTATAGGGGTAGATTTAGTAGGTATGCGTGATATTTTTGAGATGCACCTAAGGGAAGATCTTTCCTATTAAATGACCGATATTGCTGATTATTAAGGCCATACTTATGATGGCTAGATTTGATAATATTCTTATTTGATGAGTCAAATCCTCTTATGTGATTTTCGGCCTCATCAGATATTATAACATCATCCTTCAAGGAAGTTTGATAGTTCTGAAGGGTGGATTGTCAGTCCACCTAAAATTGGATATCTCCAATGTAGATTTTACAATCTTATTAGACTGAGATATTGAATCTTGATCTGGAGTAAATTAATTCATCGTGGATGAATCCCCAACAATGACCCCCTCAAGGTCTTGCCTAGGGGCACATACTTATGCAGAAATCTACTATGCACTCTATTGATAACAGTATCAGTATCAATAGTGGCAATGGAGTATTCAATACCCCAACGACAAAAATACGATTTGGACCAGCCTTTAAGGTTTCTAGTTTGTGAATCCTTCCTCCCAGCCTATGGTGATAGAAGAGTAACAAATCCTCAACTTAGTATTCCAGTAGCGTAGGTCTTCTAGCGTTGGTTCTTATTCCCTCCTTTAAGGTAGTAGCAGCAAGGGAACTTGAAGCTAAAGCTTGCAATCAAATGATTTCATCAGTGAGTCTCCTCATAGCTAAATCAGTAGTTTGCGTGGTAGCTTCCCCAAGTATAGGTTGTACACTTGAGGGGAGAATAGGATCCCAACCATATAAAGCTTTAAAAGGAGACATTCCAATTACACGAGGGTAGCTAACTCTGAAGGCTAACATCGCAATAGGCAAGTAAAGATTCCATCTACTAGGGTCGTTGGAAGCCATCTTTTGAATTTTGGATACAAGTGTCCCATTTTCTCATTCAACTGCACCATTAGTAAAAGGATTATATGGGGACGTAAATTACTGATATTTACCCTTTAACTTAGTGAGCTCGGATACCACTTGAGAAATGAAGTTGGTCCCAATATATGATAACAGGACTTTTGGGCTACCATGCCTGGTGAAAACATGCTTAAAAAGAAAGGACGCCGTAGCCTTTGTGGTGACCGTGGAAATTGAGATAGCTTCAATCCATTTAATAAAAATGGTTGATAGCTAACAGAATGTATTGATCCTATAAGTGGAAGTAGGGAGAGGACCCACCACATTGATACTCATAGTAGAGAAAGACTCAGAAGGGCCCACAATTTGTTTTGAAACATTGGATTTCCACCACGTTATTGTTGGTATGTAAGATAAGACTCCAACACATCGTTTACAGATTTCAGCATGTTATCCCAGTAACAATGAGTTTTCAACCACTGTAGGGTCTTAGCAACAGCTCCATGCCCTACGGTTTGGTGGGCCTCCATAATAGTATCAGTCCTCGCAGAGGGCTGAATAAAGGGCAACCATTTAGAGCCCAACTTTTTGTATAAAGAACCTTCTTTGACCTGAGTATCTTCAGTTAAGGATTGTAACTTCGAGATAACATCCTTAGATTCCCAGTACCAGAGCTCAGGCCTACTAATCAAGTCATAGATACGATCCTCTTCAGCAGAAAATAATGTTATGATAGGCAATTGCGAAAGTCCATCAGCGTTTTGATGAATAGCGCCAGCGCAATGTTGAATAGTAAAGTCATAATTTTGGAGCTTTAGAGTCTATCTAGCTAAACGCCCATCTGGATCCTTCATTTGTTGCATCCACTTAAAGGAAGCGTGATCCGTGACTATAGTGAAATGCTTGCCATAGAGATAAGGGCGGAAATGCTTGATGGCAGCCAAGACAGCAAGGCATTCTCTCTCAGTAACGCTATAATTGTGTTCAGCCTTGGAAAGGTTTTTACTATAATATGCGATGGGATGATCCACTAAGTTAGCATCATATTGAGCTAAAAGTGCTCCAATAACAATATAACTGACATTGTTAAATAGTATAAAAGGTTTGGAAAAGTCAGGATGGACTAAGACTGGGAAACTCTTTTTTTTTTTTAAAGCTTGGCGCAACAGATTGAAAGTTTGTTGCTGCGATTCTTCCCATAAAAAAGGAACTAGCTTGCTGCGATTCTTCCCATACAAAGGTAAACTAAAGGCTCCAAAATTTCCGCAAAATGAGGGATGAATTGTAAGTAGTAACCAACCATCCCTAAAAATACTTGAATATCATGCAAGCTTTTAGGAACAGACATGTTAAAGCTAACTTGTATTTTATTAGATAAGGGCAAAATCCCCTCATGAATAATTTTATGACCTAAGAATTCCATCTTAGTCTTAAAAAAGTCACACTTAGATGGTTTTAGCTTAAGTGAAGTGCGACACATCTGACCAAAAACTTCCTTTAAATAAGCCAAATGCTCATATAAAGTGCGAGAAAACACAGTAACGTCGTCTAAATATACCAAAACCCAAGAAAGTTCTAAATCTTTAAACAAGCCATCCATGGCTCGTTGAAAAGTGGCAGGGGCATTACAAAGCCCCCGTGGCATATGAGTGGGCTCAAATAACTTTCACTAGAAATTAAAGCACATTTTTCACGATATTCCAGAGCTAGTTCAATTTGCCAATAGCCACTCGCAAGGTCCATAGCTGAGAAGTATTGTGACCCAGACGTTAATCTCAAAAAATCATTAATGTGAGGTAGAGGATAAGAATCCTTTTGTGTAACAGCATTGAGCTGACAATAGTCCATAACCACTCTATGGCCCCATCTTTTTTTCAATAGAGTAGTAAAGGAGAAGCCCATGGACTTTTAGAAGGCGTTAACAGCCCCGCATCAAGGAGTTGCTTCAATTCCAATGAGACTTGAGCCTCTTCCACTTTAGATTTACAATATGGTCAAGCTCGAATAGGGGGAGTATCACCAGTTTTCACCTGATGCTGCACATCTTTCATTAGTCCAAAATCTCCAGAACCTTGGGCAAATATATCCGCATGTTCTTCAATCAGAGCCTCATCTTCAAGTTGTTATTCTGGAATGAGAAAATCCCTGAATTTGATATCAATTCTAGCAACAATAGGGGGTCTTCTAGCCCAAATTCACGTAGATCTCCACATCCCAAAACGGATAAGATTTCACTCACAAAAGTAGGCCGCATATAGGCGATGGGGTTATTGCAATTCAATTGCATAGGTCAGGAAGTGATATTAGCAAGTAGAATTGAAACAGTCCCATCATAGGCAGTATTAAGGATACCCAGGTAGAGTAAGGCCTCCAAATGAGAGGGATTCTTGGTTACCAAATGTCTCTAACACATGATCAGTGGGTACAAATACCTTGTACTCCAGTATCAACAATAACTTGAGCTTTTGGGGGAATGGTAATCGGAGAGTTAGAATATAACGGCATGCTCTCAGAGGCACAAGCTGACAGAAGTGGAATTATAGCTTGTGGTCCCAAGATTTGGTATTCTAAACGAGAGATAGAAGTGGGGTGTTCCAACAAGCAAACACGTCGTTTGAGCTTGCCTTTACTATTGGGGACATCTTGTAGAATTAAAGGTACTTGGTACCCAATTAAAGAAAGGTAGCTATCTTTAAGGCTGATTATCACATCAAAATCTATGAGAAACTTAGTTTCCAAGATCAAGTCATAACAGTTGTTATCCAATACTACATCAGGGCTGACACAACCAATTTTCAAAGTGCATTGGAAGAAGGAGTAAGCTCCTATAGACTTGTTGTATGAAGGACCAGCCATTCTGTAAACTTGGGAATGGTTCAAGTCCAGGGCTATTTTTGATCTTTTTAATAAGTCTGGACGAGATTACATTGATGGGCGATTTTGCATCAATAATAGCCAAAACTTTCACCTTATACACAATGACTTCCACCAGGGTTACATCAAAGCCAAAGTTTGGGATTAAAACACCGAGGTTTGATCAAATGAAATGAATTAGAAGAAGAACAAGCAGAAGCGTAAGTAGAAATGGTAGCTTTGTTGGCTAATACATCAGGAACATCAAGTTCACCAAGAGCGGATATCACATAATAGTCTTTAGGAGTATTAAAAGAATTTGATTGAGGCACAGGAGGTAGATCAGCACAGGGATCCTGATGCCCTATTCTGACTCCTCTTTTGATTCCCTCCGCTTGCTTTTTCCAACATTGAGATACCACATGACTCACAAGACCACAATAAGAGCATGGCTCCTTCTTCAGTTTAGACTTGGGCTTAGGTGGCATCGCATGGATATAAGAACAGGGATTATTTGTGGTGGTCGAGTGTACCACACCATTGGGAATCTCCATGAGTGCTTCCTTGATGTCGAAAGTAGATTAGAAATTTCTCTTAAGTGATTTCAAATGCAGTAGTAACTGAGTACAAGAAGCTAACGCACACATCACAGCTGATATAACATCATCTACTGTAATCTGGTTGCAAGTGGCAAGAGTTTGGGCTTCATAATAGAATCTTTTTAGCAAAATCTTGGATGGACTCTCCACGTTTAATTTGAATGCTCATAAAGGCTCGCTTTTGGTTTGAGAGGGTTTGATCACTCCCAAATTCCTTAATAAGGGAGGTCTTCACTTGAGCCCAAGTGTTGCAAACCTTCAAGTGAGGTACCATGATTTCTTGCATGAACTGGCTTAGACAGGAGGTAATATGCCAGACCTTCTGTTGATTGGATGCCCCGTCCATAGCATGCTCATAGACAAAGAGGAACGAATGGATGCTACCTTCACCTGGCTCAAACTTGTCCTTAAAGATAGGTTTAGGGTAGTGGGTTCGTTGCTCAAAACATGTACCCCCAATATAAGACTGGCTCAGCTTCGAAGGTTCTAATTCTGGGATATGCACTTGAGAGGGGATTTGGTCGACTTGTTGTCTTGGACGATTGAGGTCCACTTGTAAATTATGAACCCATTGAGCAAGAGATCATTCGCAGGTTGTAGATTCAAGTTTGAAATTGCAGTAATCATTTCAGACTGCTTGTTTTTAATTAGTCTGCATTGAGCAGATAATTGTTTAATGGAAGCATTTAGCCTTACAAACTGGGTTTCTTGTGTAGTTTGATTAGCATCGCATAGGCGATGGGCATTATCCACGCCATCCAATAGGTTGGTTAATGAGTAATGGGGTCAGTTGGGAGGCCTTCTAGGGACAAGAAACACCCTTGAGCGATGGCTCAGATTTGTGTCTCTAATTCTTGTACTCATGATACTAGAAGCATTGAAAGTTCAGAATTGGATATTAGAAGCAAGGATCCAGGGGGACCAGGAGTTCCTGAGGGTCCTTGCGACCCATCTCTACCTGTTGGTCCCAGTGGGCCTTGTTGACCCACTGGACCAGTGGGACCACGTTCACCATGAGGTCCCAAGGTTAACAATGGGGAGCTAGGTGGTCCCGGTGGCCCAGGAGGACCACAGGGCCAGGTTCACCTTCTCTGATATTACCCACCACTGGGACAAGATGTTGGGTTAGCCTGTCAAGCTCCCCCAAGCTCTTCTCATGTTTGTCCCGCAGCTGATCCAGTTGTCGCTTAATCTCATCCTCTAGGGAGGAGATATGGTGGTGAATAGGGTTAGTGGCATTTCTAACTTTCTGAGATACTTCTTGGCCAAGGTATCCCACAACTCCATTATTGATTCTCAATAACTGGTTATGAATATCATTGATTTCTCTTCTATTATCGAGAATGGCCTCATGATTATAACTTCCAAAGTTGGATGCCATTTCATAAAATGAAGATAGTTGAGATTAAAATTGTTGCATTAGAGTCAACTGGTGCTGGATTTTGAGATGATACAACCCCAAAATCTGTAGTACATGTTGAATAGCAGGATGTACGTAATGTTTGAGATACTGCTAAGTTCTAGCCAAACCAACTTTGGTAGGCTGTAACACCGCTCAGTTATATAAGCTCATCATGTTTTCAGCACCGTTAGATGCTCAGTCACAATTAGGGAGAGCACCAGGCTGAAATTTTCCCCTTTATCAAGCTTTTGACGGTTTCTTCAACATTTGCAGCTTGAATATAATAATTAGATTGGTTAGGGCCTTTGATGGCCAAGTCCATTGAAGCTTGAAATTGTAGATTATTGGTAGCAATGGAAGGCATCTCTTGCCTGTTAAGTGTACCCATCAAGTAATACTCATTGATTCCTCAGAAGATGGGCTTTCTTCTCTAGAAATATTCATGGTTGTGAAAGTATGTTTTCACCAGGTAGCCTCAGAAGCAGATCTGGCGGGTCAGTATTGGAATTTCGTGAGAAATTATGATAAGCAGGTGCTATGAAGGCTACAAAATTATTAGTTCCGTGGCTCTAGTGAAGATCAGCTCAATTGCAATGAAGTTATTAGTTCCGTTGCTATAGTTGATTTAAATCAGAAATACAGAATCCTGTATGAGAAGAGACCAAGATTATGGTATTCAAGAAAAATCGAGGTAGTTTATTAGTTATAAATGAGGGATATTTATAGGGGTATATTTAGTAGGTATGTGTAAGGATTTTCGAGGTTCACCTAAGGGAAGATCTTTCCTATTAGATGACCATTATTGCTGATTATTAAGGCCATACTTATGATGGCTAGATTTGATAATATTCTTATTTGATGAGTCTAATCTTCTTATGTGATTTTCGGCCTCATCAGAAATCTTAACATCATCCTTCAAAGAAGGTTGATAACTCCAAAGGGTGGATCGTCAGTCCAACCTAGAATCAGATATCTCCAATGTAGATTTTACAATCTTATTAGACCAAGATATTGAATCTTAATCTGAACTAAATTAGGTCATTGTGGATGAATCCCCAACACCCAGCTGGTAATTTCATTTCATTGAGGGTCCCAAAATTATATATTTCCTCAGTTTGGACATCAGGATTAGGTTAATAAAAAGCGACGATATGATTCTTCTCAATCTTCATCAGTTTTTTGCTTAAATTCGCCAGGAGAACTCGAATTTCTCCATGACCCAGCATTATTATTCCAGGGGCCAACTAAGGCTCTACTCTTGACTTCTTACAGGTGCTTCTGACCTCCCCATACAGCAACTCCAGTATCTCTAATGTCAACCCCATATTGACTATTATTTGTGATCCTGGCAGTATGGTTCTTGCATTATTGATCCTTAGCGGAATTCCCCAATTTTCTAGGATTTCCGTTGGCATCTCTTGTTGCTTCCGGCCATCTATTTGTATCAGATTGGAACAATGCTGTCATTGTATATCAGATTAATGAAGTATTTCTCCTACTCAGTGGAGCTTCCCCATCTCTCTGATAGACCAATGGTAACGTCTAACCCAATATGGTCAACGTAATATCCTCAAAGTTACATTTAACTCCATAGTTTTGTAGAAATTCCGTCCCAATCAGAATTTTGTAGTTTTAGTATCCAAAGCTATTGCTGGAGCATATCTCTCCAAGGATCTGAATTGAAGTGGTAGTGCACTTTACGCCCCACATGAGATGGTGGTATTCAGCCCACATGTCCTGTACTTTTTCTTGTGTTCCAAATTTGGTGAGATCTTCATCCTCTTCACCAACTTGGTTGAGACTATATGAACGGGCGCTCCACTGGCAACAATAGCCCTCACTCAAACTTGATTCACTAGTATTTCTATATATTTACACTTGTAGTATTGTAAGATAGTATTTACTGAATGTATAGCGGCATTATTAGCTTAATTGAGGGTTGAATTATTTGTGCTGGTAAATCAGGGAATGATTCCTTTATTGCACTAAGGGGAATTGACAGGTTTTCCTCATCTAGTCTGACTTCAGTCAATTCTTACGGATTATCTGCAGCTTGAATCTTGTCTGCCAGTTGTTGTGCATTTGGCTGAGAAACTTCCTTAATTATCTCAGGGTTTATCCCCTTCTCTTTGGATCTTGTTACAGCGTTCACATCCAAATTGACTACTTGATACAGCTGATCCTACACATCTTCATCCACAAACAGATCACTGATGTCAATTTTCATTGTTCATAATATCAGGAGGAACATGTTTTTATGCAGCTCTAGACTGTTCCCCATCTAGGCTGTGGGCCCTTTTCCTAACTTCTTTACAGGTGCAGACTCTTTTGCTTGGATCACGTTATTTTGATCTTTGGGTTTCTTGCAGTGCACAGTGATATAGCCTTTTCCTCCGCACTGATAACAGACTTTCTCTTTCTTATTGATCCATTTAAAGTCTTTGGGCTTATTTCCTGAAATGGTTTAGTTGCTCATCTCCTTAGTGCCCTCACTCCCCTTTGTGGGATTTTAATTTTATACTGAATTCAATTTGAAACTTCTAATTGAGGCATTGAAGGTAGCTCCCAATTTTTTTAAATTGTCAACCATTTGAGAGGTAATTATATTCGTTTCAAACACAGAAGACATCATTTGATGCAAATCATGGTAGTTTAAAGGTCCACTTGCAGTGCAATTTGGGTATCAAAAACATCCAGCACTTTTGCTCTAGCCAAGCTTTGTATTTTCTGGTAGAAACGATTGTCAAAGCTTGATAAGGATTCATCTTTATAAAATTGAATGCTATAAACTCTTGTTTGTGCTTTGACATGCGCATTTGGCTTCCAAATTCCTTCATAATGGCCGCTTTGAACTCTGCATATGACCAGCCATCCCCCTCCAGATGGGGCAACACTAGGCTTTGACAATCAGTATCTAGGGAATTCATCACTATCAATACCTTTTGACAATTGTTATACCCATACAATGTCATATCAAAAATCAGAAAAACACAGGGGCATTATCCTAATGGAAAGTCAGCAATTTTAGTGTCATTTTAGATTCCTCTGAGATTTATCTATCCACCTCTCTTGGTTCAGCTTTTCAGCTCACTTGGGAATAATTTCCGGGCATCATCTCCTGTTGGAACTTCAGATGACCACATAATCCAACCTTTTGACTGATTAATATTTGATTATTAAGTTATAATCATATAGGATCAGCAACAGCGCCAATTGATAGGATTATCGTCAGGCATCATTCATGATGATTTTAGAGGTTGCCAACTAATGAATTAACATTGGGCATCATCCCTGATGATATTAGAGGTTGCTTACTGATGAAATTAAAGTCGGCAAACATCTCCAACAAAATTAAGCAATAAATCAATATGGGAACAACAACTGATATTTATATTGTAGGGGAATCATTCAGAGCGGAATGAATTGCAGTCACCAAAAACTACCAAATCGTTCAAACACCAGATCAAGAGAGTAGAATAATCATCGGCCAAAACAATTGGTTTTGAGTCCCTATTACCAATTGTTTAGTCACTGAATACCTGAGGATTACGCTGTATAAGAAACTCAAGGCAATGTTACCCAACGAGATTTGGTGCCTAACACTTGAGGGTCAAATCAGTATAAGAGCACAAATAATTTCCAGCGGACAGCTGAAAAGGTGTGTGCCTATTCTAACTATAAAAACCCCAATTTTTTGATAAAGGCAGACAAAAACTTGATAATAAAATAGTTATTTTACAATAGTTATTTAACATCATTCTTAAGAGAAGAGTGCAAGGATCAGATAACCTTAAGTTGTTACTATCATGTCTCCACTTGGCTCTGCGAGAAGAGAATAGGGAAAGTGTTCCCTACCATTACCAAAACGTCTTTAAAACGAAGAAGCACCTGTCTAGAGTTGGACAATACACTCAACGTGGCTTTTGGGCAATCAAAAATAATATTCTTCATACTATTATTGCCCCAACTTATCAATTTTAATCAAACAATCAATGCAAGGATCCATGAATCTGTGCAGTTAAAATCTAGGGAAGAAGCAAGCAACCAACCAAGCCCCAGATTTTAATATTGGTACTCACTACAGGGGGTAATTGAGTTGTCAAAAGCTAATTTAAAGATGTCTTATAAGGAAGAGCTTAGGAAGCTTTGGGTAGAACTACAGGTCATCAATCAAAATGTGCTCAGCTCGGCATCTCAAGCCAATGTTAGTACCTTAGAGGAGCATATGATCAAGTCAGAAGAGATGCTTAAACGGTTAGAAATGGTGAATAACGACCTGTGTGGAAAAGTTGCCTCTTTGAAGTGGAAAGAGGGTGAACTTGTGAAAGAATTTTTTTCCAAAAAACGGAATGGGAAGCAGATCAAGAACTCATCCAGCGGTTTCATGAGGAGATGGCAAAAATGACAAAGCATATTGAGGAATTGGAAAAACACAAGTATCTGTGAGTAATTTGAGGCGAATGAGGCTGATGAAAAGGCATGTGAATCTCCAATTTGGAAGACCTCTCCGCCCCAAAATATGTCCAAACCATTTGCTGGTGTGTCAGAAATAACTCCTGAAGCCACTCCTATTGCTTTTCAAGTAGCTGAGAAAGGATCTTCTATGAGCGGAGTAACTAAGAAATTTCAAAATACACTGAAATTACCCACCTTTCACCAGGATAATCCCCAGAATTTTTCCGCTTGTTTGAGATGACCATGTTTGGTTATGTGGACCATCAAAAAGCGGTGACTGTAATAAACTTTCTTAGCACTGACTGCCAGAATCTCTGGTTCTATCCCACTTCAACGGGGACAACTAGTCATATGCATAAGCTAAAGCAGCAATGATGTTAGATTTTGGAAGCCCTATTCAGATGGAAAATTGTAAAAAAGAATTTATGGGTATACAATTCCACACATGAATGAGACCATGGTTAGTTTTGCTGATCAGTTTTACCAAGAATCCCAGATCTTGGCAGGGGCAAAAGTGCTTACTGAATTTGATGCATGCATAGCCATGCAGGCGGTGCTTCAATCCTACCACAGATTGCATCAGATTATGGAAGCAGAACTTATAACTGGAATAATGACCTCACAGATGGTAGACCATCTGAAGATGTTATGAGCAACTTTTGGTGCGGCCAATCAATTTTATGGCGAAATTACAACTGAGGATGATCAAACTATGGTGAAATTCGAAGGTGATGTTTTAGAGAACGTTGAAAAAGTCATTAATCAGCAATTTCTAAATTTGTAATGGGGAAACCCCACAATGGATCTAAGTGGAAGAATAAATCAACTAGCCACTATTGGAAAAATGGAGTGATGGGACAATTTGCCACCTAAAATTGGGAGAAGAAATCACAAAAATTTGTGAATGTTGTGATTCCTCAAGAGGAGGATGAAACTGCTCAAAATCGAAAAAAGACCTTTAAGTCTAGATGTGGAACTATTTAACACTGCAAGAGAACCTGTTCCACCAAATATCTAAATGGAATAAAGTCATTGGCAAGACCAGCTCAGGTTGCAACTGGGTCTACCATGAGAAGTCCCAAGGCATTATATATCAAAATGAGAGGCGATTAATCCAGAGAGTAGTGGATGAAGTCAGTTGATCTTAAATTAACCAAATGGCTAAGTTGGCAAATAATGCCGAGAAATTGAATCAAATCAAGTAGTGATTGACTATCACCGACTAAACAAAATCACTTAAAAATAATACTATCTGCTGCCTCAAATCAATGATGCACTTGATCACCTGGGGGAGACAAAATAATTTTTGGCTATGGATCTGATTTTGGGCTATTGGCAAATCAATTTGACAAAAGAAGATCAGGAAAAATGTGTGATAATTACCGCACAAAGACTATACCAGCCAGCCATAAATCCCCAAGATTTATGCAATGTGCCAGTGACTGAGAAAACGCCATTTGAATTTTTATGGATGGAAAGCTGCATTACTGCCAATATTGTATTAAGTAGTAGAGCCATCTTCCGGGATGAGTGCCAAACAATATCTATCCCAACTGGACAATATCCTGATTGAATTACTATATCAGGCATTTGAAATGACAGTGAAAAGAAGAATCAACATGAAGAAATGGATGACCGGAATTGACCTATGTTGAAAGAATAACATGTGGGCGATAGGGTAGCATATTGCAATACCCATGGGTTTGAGAGGAAAAATAAGTCAGACGCCCTATGGATGGGACCATTCAAAATTATCGCCAAGTTGGCAAATAATGCCTATATGATTAGGAATTTTGAAGATGGTCAGATAGTCATTAGGTCCACACAAAATACTCAAAGTGTTGGGCTTAAGAAAGAAAAATATATAAGTATGAAAAAATAAAGCAATAAAAAGATGCATAAAGGATATAAAAACAAAAAAATATTAAAAACCAATTTTATTTCAAGAAGTGATGCATCTAGCAATATCCCCACCTACCAAGCATAGAGGAAGGAAAAAAAAGTGTTGGGCATGAGTCCCAAGCAATTGGCAGGATCAGGACAGGCTGAAACTAGATCTTCCAGAATAGTCCCTATCAACAAGGTGTTGAAACCCGTCCTGGGGTTGGTACAGGTGGTAAGGAGCCAACAAGACCCATCCTGGGGTTTATACAGGTTGACTATGGAGTCATGGAAACCCATCCTGGGGTTGGCACAGGTGGTAAAGCGTCAATAAGACCCGTTCTGGAGTTTGTACAGGAGGACCAGTTGATCTTTTAGCAAGGATGTGAAGATGGAACTGGTGCAGCATGATGTTGTGGGAACTGCACTTGAGAAGAGGTGTCAACAGGTAGCAACCAAGGATAAGAAGTCATCAAAACCAAGAAGAGCATATGAGCGTTAAGTGTGGACAGAGCTGCACTCCGATGAGGACATAGAGATATGAAAAACCAAATATGAGCATAAGCTAAGGTGGCTTCCATCCCCGATGGTTCTATCTTCCATTGGATAATATTGTCAAGAGGGAAATTATGTTAGAACTTCAGATGACCACATAATCCAACCTTTTAACTGATTGATAGATTTGATGATTAAGTTATAATTGTATAGGATTGGCAACAGCGGCTGATTGATGGGATTATCATTGGTCATCATCCCCAATAATATTAGAGGTCACCAAATGATGAGATTATTGTCAGCAATCATCCCTGACAAAATCAAACAATAATTTGATATGGGAACAACAACTGATATTTATATTGTAGGGGAATCATTCAGAGCGGAATGAATTGCAGTCACCAAAAACTACCAAAGCGTTTGAACGCAATAGGAAGAGAGTAGAATCGTCATTGGCCAAAACAATTGGTTTTGAGTCCCTGTTACCAATTGTTTGGTCACTGAACACCTTAGGATTACGCTGTCTAAGAAACTCAAGGCAATGGTACCCAACGAGATTTGGTGCCTAACACTTGAGGGGCAAATCAGTATAAGAGCACAAATAATTTCCAGCGGACAGCTGAAAAGTTGTGTGCCAATTCTAACTATAAAAACCCCAATTATTCACTAATAAAGGCAGACAAAAACTTGATAATAACTTATTTGTTTTACAATAGTTGTTTAACATTACTCTTAGAAGAGTGCAAGGATCAGATATCCTTAAGTTGTTACTATCATGTCTCCACTTGGCTCTGTGAGAAGAGAATAAGGAAAGTGTTTCATACCAGTACCAGAACGTCTTCAAAACGAAGAAGCACCTGTCTAGCGTTGGACAATACAATCAACATGGCTTTTGAGCAATCAACAATAATAATATTCTTCATACTATTATTGGAACAGCATATTAATTTCAATAAAACAATCAACGCAAGGATCCACAAATCTGTGAATTTGAAATCTAAGGCAGAAGCGAGAAACCACCAAGCCCCATATTTTGACATTTCTAAAATAGCTGTAAAAGTGGGTGGCATGCTTCTTGTGGTATTCATCTTTCAAACTATAGTCCAGGGAGCTCTTTCTTAGGCGTCAATCGCTGCATATGACTCACATTCACATTTATGAGTCTTCAACTACTTTACTTGTTAATCAGCTACTCAATATCTGTGCTAAATGCTCTTAAATGAACGCTATCTGCTTCACGCTCCATTTTCAGAGATAAGACTTCATAAACTATGTCCCCTCTTTTTTCTTCAATATCATCTCTTTTCCAAGTAACTCATTTCTGAAACTTGTGACATTATTGACCCCTTCCTCAATCTTGGCGACTCTCACCTCCAAGGTAGTGATCCTTGATGATCCGCCAAGTTTAGGGCATTCTGGTAACAGTTGCCAACTCCATCCAGAGTTTTATTTTGTCCTTTTATGATATCACGCTCTAGTATCTTCTACTCAACTACACCCCTGTAGTGAGCACCAATTGTTATAATTTATAGGTTTTTGATTATTCTCAGCTAATAACCTCTATAAATGCATTAACTGCACAGGCTTATTGTTGTGCAATTCTCTGCATTGTATAATAAGATATAATCATTTGATAATAGTATGGAGGCTATTATCTGTAGCTAAATAAAGTACTGGAATAAGGCCCAATGCTTGGCCAGTATTTCCTCTCAAATAACTTAGGTTGTCTGATTGGGATTCATTCCCTTGTACCATCTAACTTGATCCATGATCTGATCCCTGTTTACGGTTCTCTCTGATGACTCACAGTTGGTAGCAATCCTCAATTCAATTCAGCTTCTCTTCTCTGGATCCACGCTCAGATCCTTACTCTTCATACTAAAGAGTCTCCCAATTAGAGCACACAGCAATAATTTCCATGAGAAAGAATAGAACTCAAAATGGATTCTGGTAGAATATTAATCTAATACTCTAGTGAATAGAGTTCTGTAAAGTGTCTTTTTCTTAGTGAATTCTTAAGGGAATTTATAGTGGTAATTCAGTGCCCAACCCTCAATTGGCACCTCCTCAATGAAACGGCAGCCATTGCCATTGAATTACCCATCATCATATCATCAGAATTGGTCTTCCCCATCCTGGCTAGAATTCAATCATTGGACATCCTCAAGATAAAATGGAAAGAGTTGGAAAACGTGTCCCTAACGTTTTCCTCTTAATCCCAGCGAACCAACCATATTTGGAAAGCAGCCTGCTTGGGTAATGGGACTTGTTACCCATTAAGGCAAGTCACAAACCAACTGATAGATTTGATAGTTGTAGGTGATATCACTCACCTCACAACTTGATCCTTAAATTCCCAATTGGTAAGTGATGAAACTTGATTAATCCCAATCAGTACACCTGATAGTTAATCATCAATTAACTATCAGATACCCCCATTTCATCTGCAACTCTGCCCAACAAGATCTTAAGCATTTATTAAGATTGATCCTCAATGGATCCAACCCAGGAGAATAACCTGAAATCCCCCAAACATCGTTACCCAAAAATCAGGGTCAACTGATATCCAACATACTTCACTATAGAGAATTATCCCCTAGCGACCCCCTGGTAATCTAGTCAGATGGAATATGGGGAAAAATCCCAACAAGGTTGTCAGTTAGTTTAGCATGATTTCCAGCTAATTGCTTCGTCTGAAATTATTTAGTGTTATTATAAATAATTAATTAGTTTAGGTTTAGCAGAATCTGTGTCTGCCATTAATGCCATTTGTGGGTCAATGTGGGAATTTCTGGTGTAAAGCTGAGGGATTTGTTATCAATCGTCTGACTATGAAGCTGCTGATTAATTTAGAGCACTGGTATCTCATGTGAGGATGCTCTAAGTTATATTTATACTAATAAATTATATATAAAATAACTGGTGACTCTAGCTGAGGATGGATCAACATTATCTAATTGTTGGTAAATTAGATGAGCGGATTGATAGGGAATTGCTACCATGAATAACTGACATTTTATTGGAGTCCTGGCTTGGATGGACGATGTGTTTCATAGGTGCAGTAGCCTATAGTATAAATTTTTATTCTTACCTTTAAATAAAGATTTATCTCTCACTCATATTATTTAAATTGTTAGTAGTTTTTTGGCTTGATTAGGATAAAATGGGACTGGAGATCCCTGAAGTTGGCACGAGGTGACTTGCCTAGAATGGCTGATGCTGCCATCTCCCATACCTCATCTCTATGAGGAACCAGTGGGAACCTGACCAGCCTGGCCACCAATGACATTGTGCTGACTGGCTGCCAGCCCTGAGGAGTGCAGCATGGGAGTGCCTTGGCCTCCCAGGATGGGAGCAGGACTTTCTGGGGCATGCCCAGATAGGTTGGCAAAGGGTCAGGATGGTGTGGCAGCGTGGGAGTGTCTTGGCTTCCCAGGATGGGGGCAGACTCGCTGGGGCATACCACAGACCCTGGAACTAAGGTGAAGACATTGGTCTGCTGTGTTAGTGGGTCAGATGTGATCTTATAGGTAATTGTAAGCCAATGAAGACAAAAGGCAAAAGGTCAACCAGTCTCCATAATGATTGGCCTGGCACACTAGCAGAGCCCACTGTTTGGAAAGATGATTTTTAACATCAAAGAATACCAAGATTCTAACCAAAACACTATAAATAAAAATGCTTGTCATTCAAGCATAAAATGAGTTTTAGTTAGTCTTATCTATGTAATAAAACACAATTACTGAAATACTGAGTGACTGACATCTAAAATCTTTAAGTCTGATAGGTTCAATCTATTTGGGTGAGTGGGTGAGAATTGGTGAATATTATCAAATAATTCACCAAATTGATCACTCAAAACTATATAAAATCAGTGTCTGAGGTTTAAGTAGATTAGTAAAGTTAGAATAATCATCTCATCAGCCACAAGGGCAACAGCAAAGCTGTTAATCCAGGTGACTTGAGAGTAGCGCTGTCACAGCATATAGGCTATTTCATTGTGAGCTTATAAACAAACCCAAGCAACGCCAGGTAATTTTTCTTGTCTTTATATAAAAGAAAGTGCCCAATCATCAACACTGTGATTGAATAACCCTATTTTTATGTCATTTTTGCATCTGACTTTGGATTGCTGATCAGATGCCATTAAGTTGAGGCTTTGCACTTCAGATTGCATTTCAGTTTTAACAAAATTATTTTGTAATTGTATCTTTATGTCACTTCTTCATCTGTTCTGGATCATGGATCAGCTTCTCTTCAGTTGATGCATTAGAACCTGGATAGTGAATTAGTTAGTAATCAAATAGTTTGAAGGTTTCAATTGGTTTTAGTTGAGTAGTTGGTGGTAAAAGTTGAATCAATCAATCAAAATGGCTTTTCCTTAAAGTCTGGTGATTGTTGATATAATATTAAATATGTTTTGGCTAAGAGGTTTTTTAGTTGATATAACAAATTGAGTGGTTTTGCTATGCAGCTTTGAGCTATTTAGACAATTCAATAAGTTTAATTACTTCCTAAACTTATTTATAGCTCCTCCTACCTCAAATAAACAAACTGTTGATAATATATTATAATAAATTAAGTGTTTGTGTGCGTGATGCTCAGCAAAAACTATGATATGTAGAGCTTTTAAAATTTTGATCATAGGTGGACAGGAGGGGATCCATGTGCACCTTGAAGCTGGATACCTTAATTTTAATAATAGAAGAAAAGATTTATATGTGCAAAATAAAACTATGTATATTTTAAAAGGTAATTGGTATATCATTGCAGCTGAACAGTTAGCTATTTAGTTAATTAATAGTTTCAATGGGTTTGCCAAGCAGTTGGTGGGTTTAGGTTGGTTTGATAGATTCAATTAGTTTTGGATGAGTGATTATTATGTTTATATTGTTTAAATAAGGCAATCTGCTTGGTAGTTTTAGTTTTATCCAATAGGTTTAATTAGGTTTTGGTTGAGTGAATATAGTTTTGATTGATTTGATAGATTTTATTTCTTCCTAAATTTATTGATGGCCATCTATCATTATAAAAACTGATATAATTAATTAGTGACATTTGATACATTATAAACTCACAAGCAATGCTAGGCAAAATGGGCTATCAACAAATATAAGGTAAAAATATAAGGTAAAAATCATTTTTGCTTTCAACAAGTGTTTTGACATTTGACCTCTGTGCCTCATGCTTTATGTGGGCTATGAATTTAATAAATTATCACAAACAACTTTGGGTAAATTAACTATCTTCTATATATGCCATTTTTCCTTTTATTTCAACACTTTGCATTTTGATTTCACCATTTTGCATTTTAATTTCAACATTTTACAAATTAATTTCAACGTTTTCATCTCAATTTCTAACATTTTGCAAATCAATTTCAACATTTTGCATTTCAATTTCATCTTCTTATATTTTAATTTCAACATTTTACAAATTGACACAACATTTTGCATTTCAATCTGAACATTTTATATTCCAATCTCAACACAATTTTAGCAATAGTTTTATCTTATTATTTCTGCTAAAATAGTGCAAGCATATTAATTCCAAAACTTTTTCTCTGTTTACAAAATATTTGTATATCCCTTATATCATATTATAATTAACCAAAAGAAAACACTGATGCTGAGGAAATAACTGAGTTTGTAGCTAGAACTAGATACATTACAATAGCTAATGCTAAACAACTCAGCTTTATTTGATTAATATATGAACAAGAAAAAACTACAAAGGAAACTTCTGTTATTTTATAAATAAACTATAATACTGCAAGAACTATAACTTCTAATTATGAATCAAGTGGGATTATAGGAAAAAATATAAAGGTGGAAGTGAAAGAAGAGTTCTTAATCAAGCTTGCACAGAAAGAGTAAAAAATTTGGTCTCTTTTAATCTACAAACAACTTTGAAGGAGATCAAAGAAACACTGGAGGCAGAAGGAAAAAATTAATTCAAATTTCAAGCATAAATAAATGTTTCCAGGAAACACAAATTACAATGAAGTTAAGCCATCAAGAAAAAATAGAGTAAATAAACCTGACATGATTTTATTGAGAAAATAAAGGGAAGATACCCCAGTGGTAAAATATGGACCCTCTACCACTGCCTCCCCAAGTTTGATCCCAGTAGATGAACTTTGGGTAGGTGAAAATTATGACTGTGTTAGAGTTGTGCACTAATGCCCCAAACTGAGATAGTGAATAACAAAGGCAGTCCATGGAGTTCCTGGCCTATCATATGCCACACATGGAGGTTTTCTGTGTTTTCCTCCTTTACCATTTTCTTCACTTTTCTTCATCAGTGTGGCATTATCCCCTGGTCAGTACACCTGTTGGAGATATAACTAAGATGACCAAAAAGTACTCTGGATCAAGATTTGATATCTTGGTCTAATAAGATTGAAAAATCTAAAATGAGTATTTCTGATTCTCAATTTGACCAAAGAAAGACTCTTCAGAGTTATTGACCTCCTATGATGGGTGAATCTAATCAACCCAAAGAAACTCAGTAATCTGAGATGGCCAAGCAATTCAAAATGACTAATCATTTCAAGGGGCTAGGCCTTGTTAAGAAGGTCAATCACATCTAACTAGAGCTCTATTAGATATGATCGTCACAAATCTTATAATAATAATGTAATTAACAATATCAGTCCTCTGGTAGAAAAGTTCTTACCTTATGTGAAATAAGGAAATCCTCATAAAGAATCACAAAATTTTCCCCTTATAAAAATCTCTTGTCTTTAATTAATAAAGTACCTCAATTCTCATCTCACATAGATTAATTTTGGTCTATTTTCATACAGTATTCTGTATATTCAATTGGCATTATCCATTGCAACAGAACTAATAACTTCACTGCAATTGAGTGGATCTTCGCTAGAGCCATGGAACTAATAATTTCATAGCCTTCATAGCGCCTGTTTATTGTAATTCTCACGAAATTCCAATACTGGTGCTCCCTGCCAGGTCTGCTTCTGAGGCTACCTGGTGAAAACATACTTCCACAACAATGAATATGTCTAGCGAAGAGAGGCCCTCTTTGGAGGAATCTTTGAGTATCATCTGATGGGTACACTCTAACTGGCAAGATTTGCTTTCTGCATGTATTAATAATCTACAATTTCAAGCTTCAATGGACTTGGCCATTGAGGGCCCTGACCAAGCTAATTATCAGATTCAAGCTGCTAATGTTGAAGAAACCGTTAAAAGCTTGATCAGAGGGGCTATTCTGCCTGGTGCTCGCCCTGATTGTGACCAAGCGTCTAAAGTTGCTGACAACATGATGAATCTATATAACCGAGTGGTGTTACAGCCTACCAAAGTTGGTTTGGCTAGAACTGAGCAGTACCTACAGAATTACGTACATCCTGCTATTCACCATTTACTCCAGATTTTGGGGTTGCATTGTCTAGAAATCCAGCGCCAGTTGACTCTAGCGCAACAATTTCACTCTCAATTATCTTCATTTTGTGAAATGGCATCCAAATTTTTAAAGGATAATTAAGAGGCTATTCTTGATAATCGAAGAGAAATCAACTATATTCATAATCAGTTGGTGAGAATTGATACTGGGGTTGTGGGATACATTGGCCAAGAAGTATCTCATCAAGTTAGCAATGCCACTAACCCTATTCACCATCATATTACCTCCCTGGAAGAGGAGATTAAGAGACAACTGGATTAGTTGCGGGATGACCATGAAAAGAGTTTAGGGGAGCTTAATGGGTTAACCCAACATCTTGTCCAAGTGGTGGGTAATATTAAAGAAGGTGAACCCAGCCCTGCTGGTCCTCCTGGGCCACCGGGACCACCTAGCTCCCCATCTGTAACTCCAGGACCATATGGGGAACGTGGTCCCCCTGGTCCAGTGGGACAACAAGGCCTTCGGGTCCTTCAGGTAGAGATGGGTCGCAAGGACCCCCAGGACCTCCTGGTCCCCCTGGCTCCTCGCTTCCAACGTCCAATTCTGAACTTTCAATGCTCTTAGTATATCGAGTACAAGCATTAGAAACCCAAATCCAAGCCATAGCTCAAGGGTGTTTCTTATCCTTGGAAGGTCTTCCAACTGATCTGGACTATTCTTTTTCAATTTACCGGATGGTGTTGAGAATGCACATTGGCTATGCGATGCAAATCAAACTACTCAAGAAATCCAGTTTGCTTCATTGACAGCATCCATTGAGCAGTTGGCTGCTAAATTTGAAGTACTTGAAAGTAAGCAAATGGAGATGGTTGCTGTGATTTCCAACTTAACCCGAGCTCTTATGAATGACCATATTAACCAATGGGTTCAAAATTTACAAGATGATTTGAATCTTTTGAGACAACAAGTTGACTGAGTTCCCCCTCATGCCCCTTTCACAGAATCTGAACCCTCCGAGGTTGGACCAGTTGCTGTACCAGGCGTACATGCCTTGAACACTGAAGCCACCCTTTTCAAACCTAACTTCAAGGATAAGTTTGAACCAGGTGAAGGTAGCATCCATTTTTTTCTTTCTGTTTATGATCGCTCAATGTATGGAGCTACTGATCAACAGAAGGTCCGCCATATCACTTCTTGCCTAAGACAGTTTGCTCAAGAGATCATGGTTCCTCATCTTAAGGTTTTCACTACATGGGCTCAAGTGAAAACCGCTCTCATAAAGGAATTTGGGAGTGATCAAATCCTTTCCAAACAAAAGCAAGCTTTATGAATATTCAAATTAAACGAGGAGAGTCTATCCAGGAATTCGCCAAAGATTCTACCATGAGTCCCAGACATTAGCTACATGTGACCATATTACCGTTGATGATGCTATATCAGCTGTAATGAGTGCGTTTGTCAAGACTGGGCTCCCAAGGCCCAGTCTGCCACCAGCCCTACACCACTCACCCCCATATGTGGCTGTACCAACTCTGATTGGTCCTGTCCAATTGGTCAGCCTTTCCAGGCACACCGGTCTGAGGTGCAGTGCACCAGCCTCTGTTGCCTCGGACCCCAGGCATAGGTTCCTCCCAAAACCTCTATCCATTCACGGGGTCAACAGGCTGAGGTATGGCTAACCAGCCTCTGTCGCATCAAGCCACTCTGTCTCCCTGCCAGCCAGGGCAAGACCTCCCCAAAAAGGAGCCTTGCGCATCTAACCCCCTTTCCCTGGAGCACCGCCATCTTCTGGCAAACTCACATTAAATAAATTCAATTAAATAAATTAAATTAGCAAATGGAAGCCTTTATTGGAAGAAGTGAACTTGAATTTGGAATAGAATTTCAAAGTGAGGGCCCATCGGGGCTTGAACTCGCTTTATAATACATCCAAAAAAGGCTGGAAGAATTGTAATTAATGAGGGGTGCAAAAGCCTTCAGAATTGATGGCAACCAGGCAACTGGGCGAAGAAATGGAGGGGAACCTCATAATGAACAACCAATCCAATGAACTGATTTATTTAAAATTATTCCATTATTGACCCAAATAGGAAAATCCTACTCAGAATAACGGAATTGCAACTATTGACACACATGAATCTCATAATTCCCAACCTTATGGGATTTATGTGTGATTGCAATTGTTACAGCGTTCGTTTCTTGCACTCAATTACTACTACACTTGAAATCACTTAAAAGAAATTTCAGCTCCATTATCAACATCAAGGAAGCGCTTATGGAAATCCCTAATGGGGTGGCACATCTGACCTCCTCTAGTAACCCACGTTTTCACATCCATGTGATGCCACCTAAACCTAAATCCAAAGCGAAGAAGGAGCCATGTACTTATTGTGGTCTCATGGGCCATGTGGTGTCTCAATGTTGGAAAAAACAAGCAGAGGAGTCAAAAAAAGAGTAGTCAGCATAGGGCATGAGGCTCCCTGTGCTGGCCTACCTCAGGTGCCTCAGTCAAATCCTTTTGATTCTTCTTTAGATTGTTATGTGGTATCCACTCCCAATGAGCTTGATATTCCTGAAGAATTATCCAACAAAGACTCTACTTCTGCTTATGCTTCCTCTTTTTCTTCTAATTCCATTCAAACGATTAATCCCTCCTTAATCTCAATCCCTAACTTTGGCACTGATGTAACTCAGGTGGAAGTCATCATGAATAAGGTGAAAGTTTTGGCTATCATTGATATGGGATCACCCATCAATGTAATCTCGTCCAAACTTATGAAGAAAATCAAATTAGCTCCAGACCTGAACCATTCCCAAGACTGCAGAACTGCTGGACCTTCCTACACTAAATCTATAGGAGCCTATTCATCTCTTCTGATGCATTTTGAAAAGTTGGTTGTGTCAGCCCCTGCAGTGGTATTGGATAACTGCTATGATCTGCTCTTAGGAACTAAGTTTCTCACCAATTTTGATGCGATAATTAGTCTTAAAGACAAATACCTTTCTTTAATTGGGTACCAAGTACCTTTGATCTTAGATGATGTCCCCACTAGCAAAGGCAAACTCAAACGACGTGTTTGCTTATAGGAATATCCCACTACTATCTTACGTCTTGAATACCAAATCCTGGGTCCATGGACTATACTTCCACCTCCATCTGCTTGTGCCTCTTAAGGCACGCCGTTAAATTTCAACTCTCCAATTACTATTCCTCCCAAAGCTCAAATCATTGTTGATACTGGTGTACAAGTATTTGTACCTCCTGATCATGTATTAGAGATCTGCGGTCACCTAAATCTCTCTCATTTGGAGGACTTACCTTGCCCGGGTATCCTTGATCCTGCCTATGATGGGACTGTGTCAATTCTACTGGCCAATATCAATTCCTGACCTATGCAATTGAATCGCAATAATCCCATTGCCTATGTGCGGCCTACTTCTGTGAATGACATATTATCCATTTCAGGATGTGGAGATTTACGCGAAATTGGGCTGGAAGATCCCCCTATTGTTGCTCGAATTAACATTGAGTTTAGGGATTCTCTTACTTCAGAACAAGAACTTGAAGCTGAGGCTCTGATTAAAGAACTTGCGGATATATTTTCCCAAGGTTCTGGAGATTTTGGACTAATAAAAGATGTGTAGCATCAGGTGAAAATTGGTGATACTCCCCCTATTTGAGCTTGACCGTATTTAAATCTAAAGTGGAAGAGGCTCAAGTCTCATTGGAACTGAAACAACTACTTGAGGCTAGGTTACTAATGCCTTCTAAGAGTCCCAAGGCTTCCCCTCTACTACTCATCCGGAAAAAGGATGGGGGCCATAGAGTGGTTATGGACTATCGTTGACTCAATGCTGTTACTTAAAAGGATTCTTATCCTTTACCTTGCATTGATGATTCCTTGAGATTATTGTCTGGATCACAATACTTCTCTGCTATGGACCTTGCGAGTGGTTATTGGCAAATTGATCTTGCCCCAGAAGATCGTCAAAATATGTGCTCTGATTTCTAGTGAGGGGCTATTTGAGCCAACTCATATTCTGCAGGGGCTTTGAAATGCCCCTGCTACTTTTCAACAAGTTATGTATGGCTTGTTTGGGGATTTGAAACTTTCTTGGGTTTTAGTGTATCTATATGATGTTACTGTTTTTTCACGCACTTTCAATGAGCATTTGGCTCATTTAAAGGAGGTTTTTGACTGACTGCTATGTGCCTCTCTTAAGCTTAAACCATCAAAGTGTGCTTTTTTTAAAACTGAGATGGAATTTTTGGGACATAAAATTAATTAAAAGTTTTTTACCCTTATCTAATAAAATACAAGCTATTTCCAACATGCCTGTTCCCAAAAGCCTGCATGATATCCAAGTGTTTTTAGGAAGGGTTGGTTATTATTGACAATTTATCCCCAATTTTGCAGAAGTTGTAGAACCTTTAGTTTAACTATTGCATATAATAGTCCTTTTGTATGGAAATAATCACAGCAACAATCCTTTGATCTGTTGTGCCAAGCCTTAATGAGTGCCCCCGTCTTAGCCCTTCCTGACTTTCTCCAAACCTTTTATACTATTTACCAATGCCAGTGATATTGCTATTGGGGCCATTCTGGCTCAACATGATACCAATCTGGTTGATCACCCTATCACGTACTATAGTAAAACCCTTTCTAAGGCTGAACGCAATTATAGCGTTATAAAAAGAGAATGCCTTGCTGTGTTGTCCGCCATCAAGCATTTTCGCCCTTATCTATATGGAAAGCACTTCACTATTGTAACAGATCACGCTTCCCTAAAGTGGTTGCAACAAATGAAGGATCCCGATGGGCTCTTAGCTAGATGGGCTTAAAGCTTTAAAACTATGACTTCTCTATTCAACATCGTGCTGGAGCTATACATCAAAACGCTGATGGCCTTTCTCAATTGCCTATCTTAATGTTATTTTCTGAAGAGGAAGATCGCATTTATGACCTGATCGGTAGACCTGAGCTCTGGTTCCATGAATCTAAGGATGTTATCTCAAAACTACAATCCTTAACTGAGGGCACTCAGGTTAAAGAAGGTTCATTATATAAAAAGTCAGGATCTAAGTGGTTGCCCTTTATTTGGCTCTCTGCGAGGACTGATACCATTATGGAGGCCCATCAAGCTGTAGGTCATGGATCTGTTGCTAAGACATTACAGTGGTTAAAGAATCATTGTTACTGGGATAACATGCTGGAATCTGTACACAATGTGCTGGAATCTTGTCTTAAGTACCAACAACAACGTGGTGAAAATCTAACATTTCAATACCAAATTGTTGGACTTCTGAACCCTTTTCCACTATGAGTATTGATGCGATGAGTCCTTTCCCTATGGCCACCTATGGACATCAATATATTCTGTTAGCTATCAACCATTTTACTAAATGGATTGAAGATATTTCAATTTCCACAGTTACCATCAAAGTGACAGTGTCCTTTCTTTTCAAGCAAGTTTTCACTAGGCATGGTAGCCCAAAAGTCCTGTTATTGGATAATGGGACCAATTTCATTTTTCAGGTGGTGGCTGAGCTTAACAAAATAATGGGGACTTATCAGTCCTTTGCAATTCATTATAATCCTTCAACTAATGGTGCGGTCAAAAGGGCTAATGGTACCCTTGTAGCCATTCTTTGAAAGATGGCCTAAAATGATCCTAGTAGGTGGAACCTTTACTTACCTAGTGCGATGTTATCTTATAGAGTTAGCTATCGTCATATTATTGGAATGTCTCCTTTTATAGCTTTTTTATGGTCGTGAACCTATCCTCCACTCAAGTGTACAACCTATACTTGCAGAGGCTACCCCACAAACTACTGATTTAGCTATGAGGAGATTAGCTGATGAAATCTGATTACAAGCATCAGCTTCAAGTTCCCTTACTGCTACCACCTTGAAGGAAGGTACCAGAACTAACGCTAGTAGACCTATAATACCAGAATATCAAGTCGGAGATCTTGTATTTAATCTACCACCATAGGCCTGGAGGAAGGATTCACAAATTGGATACCTTATGGGCTGGCCCTTATTGGATTATTTATCATTGGGGTATGGAATACTCCATTGCCATTATTGATACTGGTACTGTTATCAATAGATTGCATAGTAGGTTCATTCGCAAGTATGTGCCCCCTAGGCAAGATCTTGAGGGGGGCATTGTTGGAGATACAACTAAGATGACCAAAAGTACTCTAGATCGAGATTTGATATCTCAGTCAAATAAGATTGAAAAATCTAATATGAGTATTTCTAATTCTCAATTTGACCAAAGAAAGACTCTTTGGAGTTATTGACCTCCTACAATGGGTAAATCTAATCAACCCAAAGAAACTCAGTAATTTGAGATGGCCAAGCAATTCAAAATGACTAATCATTTTGAAGGGGCTAGGCCTCATTGAGAAGGTCGATCACATCTAACTAGAGCTCTATTAGAATTGATCATCACGAATTTTATAATAATAATGATAATCAACAATATTGGTCCTCTGGTAGGAAAGATCTTACCTTGGGTGAATCAAGGAAATCCTCACAAAGAACCACAAAATTTTCCCCTATAAATATATCTGGTATTTGATTAATAAAGTACCTCAATTCTCATCTCACGTAGGTTGATTTTGGTCTATTTTTCATACATGATTCTGTATATTCAATTGGCATTATCCATTGCAACGGAACTAATAACTTTGGTGCACTTAAGTTAATCTTTGCTAGAGCCATGGAACAAATA
Organism: Massospora cicadina; assembly: GCA_022478985.1. Taxonomy (NCBI): domain Eukaryota; kingdom Fungi; phylum Entomophthoromycota; class Entomophthoromycetes; order Entomophthorales; family Entomophthoraceae; genus Massospora; species Massospora cicadina. The sequence continues at coordinate 96,097 of JAKSZP010013225.1, forward strand.
TTTTCATAGCCTTCATAGCACCTGTTTATCATAATTTCCCAAAAAATTCCAATACCACCTCAAATTAAAAAAATATTGAGAAAAGTATATGCCCCTTGGTTTAATAATCACTTTAATATTGATTAATCCAAATCTATTTTTTAAAGATCATTATTTAATCTACATCTCAATCATAGCCAGGGAAGATCTTGAAGAGGAACACATGCCATTGTACTTGTTCTAATATAAGGGGTAGGTCAGTATCTTTGATTTCCAGTATGACTATTGATAGCTTACAATATTATAAAACTATTGCTCATTCAACAGTTAATGGTGATATATTTGCTGATTATTTACATTATCTTTGCTCCTATCTATACAATGAAAATGATTTAGAGCTTTTACCTTATGGTAAAAAGCTTAAGTGCATGATATATGTCTTTCACCCACCAGGTGAGTGTACCATTATCATGGGTAATGACTAACTGATTGTTCATACTGTGCCAATGTTGTGCCTTTCTAGAAAGTAAAATATATATAATATTGATTGGTTGATTTAATTGGCCAATCTATAATAAAATTACTGATCGCCATCTACAATAAATCATTTTTTATCTAGTTGATTTAATTGACCAATCTATAATAAAATTACTGATTGTCATCTACAATAAATCATTTTAAATCTATTAAATCTAGTCAATTTTATTGGTCAACATATGCAAAAACAATCCACACCCATAATCCTTTAAGCTCATCAGGTATGATCCCATACTTTGAACTTACCCCCCAGCCATAGGACATATATATCATGTCAAAAAATTCTGCATGGAATGTTTCTTATATTAGACAATGCTAGAATTCATAGGAGGTAAGATCTAGAGAGAATAGCTTCATTATTTAATTTTAAGTTTAAGTTTTTATCTCCATATTCATATATACTAAATCCAATTTAAAATTCCTTTTCAAAGATAAAAAATGGAGTTAGATTAAAGAAGAAGCGGTGCAAGTAGATTGCTATCAGACTTAATTATAGAGGAGACTGCTACTGTTTCAGCCACTGAGAGTACAGGATATTTTAGATTTATTCTTAGAAATATTACAAATTGTGCAGCTGTATTGCCCTATACTTATCAATAAAATATACTTTATAATTATACTTCTCATATTTAATAGATTTAGTATTATATATATAATTTTATTGAAAAAATTTGTGTTAAAATTGATTTACAGATTGTTGAAATTGAAATGCAAAATGTTGAAATTGATTTGCAAAATGTTGAAATCACTTGTAAAATATTGAAATTGAAAATGCAAAATGGTGAAATTTATTTACAGAATATTGAAATCAAAATGTAAAATGTTGAAATCAAAATACAAAATGCTGAAATCAAAATGTAAAATGTTGAAATTGAAATACAAAACTTTGAAATTGAAGGAAAAATGGTTTATATAACTAGCCATAGTATAATAATAACCTTGGACAAAGCCAAGGCTACATTCTAGTCTATATATAAATATGAAAACCCATTCACTCATTCACTCATTCACTGTATCTCAACAATGACAAGGCCTAGAAAGATGAAACTTTGCATAGATATTCACTAGATACTGTAGATATGCAATAAGAAAGGATTTTTATTTTTCATAGTAAAAAAAGGTTTATATGTAACAAGTGAAAATCTTATATGCTTTTATTGGAAATTGGTATAACGTTACAGCTGAGCAGTTAGATATTTGGTTGATTCAATTTTAAATGGTTTTGGTGAACGGTTGGTGATTTTGGGTTGATTAATAAGCTTAATGGTTTTATTTTAAATTTTAAATTTATTGTGGGGAAGGCCGACCATGGGATGGACACTTCCGAATATGACTCAGATGAGACAAAACTCAGTACCAGGTGAGGCACCCCAGAGAAGCGATGCTATCTCTTGTTGCCAGAGGGAACGCCACTTATGGGAAGGGGGAGGGAACGTGTGTAGGGGGCGTAGCCACTATTGAGCACGTGTGGAGGAAGGGGTCTGATTTGATGAACCAGACTGGGAACCAGGAGGAGACCAGCTGCCGGCGACGTGGTGGGAGATATCCAAACATCCACACTTGAAAGTGATCCACCAAATGAGACCGGAATCTGTGGACAGCTTCAGGGAGGGTGGGGATGGATCCGGCGATGGAATCCAAGACAATCGTGTGGATAGTCCACATGGCGATTGCAACCACCAGAGCATGAAGGGAGGGTGGGAGGGGGAGGCCATTGATGAAGCAAACATATCTCTTGACAGACTGAAGGGATGTGTTTGATCCTGGCCTAGCAGACGTTAGACTTCGCGCCATATTACTTTATAAGTGGGACACTTCTCCAGGCGGTGAAACAGCGTTCCATACTGGCCACACACGACACAGGATGAGTGTAAAGCATTAGAGCGCTCAGCTGTACGATACACCCGCCTCAGGCAGCGCACACACATGGGAACGGACTTGAGGCTGCAACAGAGGATGGTGTGCGTATTTCCAGATAGTCTTCTGGGTCTCAGTGGAATAAGGGATGTCCATCATGTCCAGGTAGTCCACCCTGGATAGGACTTGGGGTCGAATGGGGATCACGCCATCATGGATGGGTAGCCCATGTACCTCTTGTGTGAACTGAGGAGAGGGGCGGCCTCTTTGGGTTGTATGTCCACTAATATGAATTCTCCACTCTGCGCTTCGCATGGAGAGTAGGATTCGTTTGTAGTGGGTTTTGGTCCCGTGAGGACCTGTGGCTGATGTGTGTGATGCGAGGTATTTCATCAGGGAGTGGGGGTTTGATGGATTGTTGAGGCCCAAGGCTCAGGAGAAGTTGGAGCGGGCCGCGCGGGACCAGTGTTGGGATGGGAGTGTAGGAGCAGTGACGGCCGCAATCCAGGTGCCTAGGATCTTGGCGGCATGGGCTTTGAAGTCAAGTAGGCCCATGCCACCATGATGATGAGGGCCAAACATGACCTCTAGCCGTACTGGTGGAGGGCGGCCTGACCAAAGCCAACCTTGTAGCAAAGCATACAGGGATTTGAAGAAGCTTGGGGAGAAGGGGATGGCGTGGGCTCCAAACCAGACTTTGGATAGGAGCATAGAGTTGGCAAGAACAACCCTGCCAGTGAGGGTAGTAGGGTGGGCTCTGAGAGAGGCGATTTGCTTCGTCACGTTGTCCAGTATATGGCCCTCCATTACTGCTGACGCGTATCCTCCTGCCTCCAACCACACGCCCAGATGGCGTACCAGTCCTATGGTAGGTCGCGGCACAAAGGGAAGCACCAGTGGAGCGGTGTGTTTTGAGTTAGTAAGGCGTGGACTTGGGCGAGCAGCTGGGCTGGGTTGGGAACTACTTGCTGGGGCCCAGCAGTTCTGAAACCGACCAAGGAGGATGATTTCGGTTTTGGAGGCGTTCAGTGCCGCGTTGCTTACCCGGGAATATTCCTGGATGAGGGCTTCAAGCGCACGTGCATCTTTATTATTAGAAACCCCCACCACGCAATAATCTGCAAATGCCATCATCTTGACTGGGGTTTGGCCTGGCACATGGACCCCGGTGAGTTGGGCATTCACATTTCGCAGTAGTGGGTCAAGGCTGAAGTTGTATAAGAGTGGGCTGAGGGGGTCCCCTTGTCACAGGCCCCTTTGAGGATGGACTACATCCGTTAGGAAACCTGGGCCGCGCACAGCCATTGTTGCAGATTCCGTGAGCAGCATCACCCAGTTAATGAAGTGGGGAGGTAGGCGGAATTGTTGGAGGCAGGCCCTAAGGTATTCCCAGTTTACTCTATCATAGGCCTTTTATTGGTCCAAGAATACAGGTGCCCCAAAGGCTGTGGACTGACACACATTAGCCACAGAGTGCACGTTATCCCAAATTGACCTTCTGGGGATGAAACCAAATTGTTCTGGAGAGATGGTGGCAGATGCTACAGTCCCTAAACGGTTAGCCATGATTTTTGTTAAAATTTTGGAGTCTGTGTTTGTTAGAGAAATGGGGCGCCAGTTGGCTAAGTCTAGCCTATCCCCTTTCTTGAAGAGTGTGACTGTAAAAGCCTCATGTCCTCCTGGTAGGAGGCGTGTTTCCAACAGGCTTTGGTTGAGTGAGGCTAGCAGCAATGGGGATATGTATTTAAAATATTTTTTGTAGAACTCATATGGAATGCCATCTGGGCCTGGGCATTTTCAGTTTGGCGCACCGCAAATGGTAGTCCATAATTCGTTCAGAGTAATTAAATTCATTATTTCTGGGTATTGGAAAATGGTGCGGATATGAGCTCTGTCGAGAAATTCCACCATTTCGGCCAGCTGAATTGGTTCGGCTCGGTATAACTCAGAGTAATATCTTTGCATTTCGATTGCCACTTTGGCCAGTGTGTCCATGATAGAATTATCTGAACTTCGCACCTGTGTGCAGGCCACGCTCTGGCGTGGTGCAAAAAATTTTTTGAAGAAGTATGTGGTGCACTTGTCACCTTTAGTGATGCGTGTGGCCCTGTATTGGACACAAACCCAATGTTTGTGTTGCCTTTCAAGTGCGTTGAGGTGGGCTGCTGCCTCTGCCCACTTCTGGCCCCATGCAGGGCTATATCCTGAGGCTGGAATGTTGGACTCCAAGTGGGCCAATTCCACCAGCGCACACAATATAACTGCTGATGTGGCTTGTGAGCGTCTGGATGAGAGATGGCGATAGTGGCAGATGGTGTCTTTTTTGAAAGTTGCCCATGTGGAAATGGGGTCTGCACAAAACGGTGCAACAAACAATTTTGCCAAAGTTGCCTCTTCCACCCACATGGAAAATCCTGGTGACGCAAGCTCTGGGGGGCGGATTTTGCACCAATGTGGGGCCTTTGAACTGTGATGGGTAAGTGGCATGTTATCGAGACCAGTCAGTGGTTGGAGAATTCCATTTTCGTTGTTTTGAAGTGGAAGATGTGGGGTTAGAATTTTGCCGGTGCTAGAATAAGGTCAATGCGGGTCATGGACCTTAATTGGCCGTTGTGGATGTGGGGACGCGTCATGTTTTTGAGCAGTGGGGCATGTTGCAGCAGCGCATCCATTAACCCAAGGGTGGCTTTTAGAACGCGTAGTTCTATGTGACCCTGTGGGGCGTGGGGTGAGGGCAGCCACCAGTCCATTGGTGAGGTTAGCCAACAGTTCATGTCACCAATTAGGAAAGAATTGGGGGGTAGCAGGAGGGATTTGACTGATGAGAAAAATTCCTGTCGCTCTTGTGCACCGTTTGGGGTGTAAATGTTGACAATTGTGTGTGCAACATTGGTCCATGAGAAGGTGACAATGAGCACTCAGTCATTTAGGAATGTTTCTGAAGATGTAAATTTGAAAAAATTGTTTTTCTGAATTAGCACCCCACAGTGCTTTGACCAAAAGGATAGGGATGGTAGGAGCATTGTTTTCCAAGCATCCTCGGAACCTTGTGGACAGTGGGTTTCCTGGATGGCCAGGATATCCATGGGTAAATTATTTTGTAAAAAACTCAGTTTCCTAGCCCGGGATGGGGAGGCCTTGAGTCCGGCGATATTCAGCGTCCCTAGAGTGTTGGTTTCCCCCATCGCACCTTAGGTGTGAGGGGTGGGCCCCCTGGCCCACCAGCCTCTTCCAGGTCCCCATGGGCTTTCACAGCAGTGTGGGTATTAGCAGCAACGCTATTGGGGTTTTTGTTAATTTTTGTGGAAAGAGTCGCGTTGGCTTTGGCCTTCACTTTTGTTTTCCTGACGTCGGACGAATTTTTTGTGGTGCGGATAAGTTCGGTGCACCGTCAAGTGGGCAAAAAAAATTTTTGGTTGGGATAGGTCCCAAGTTGGTTTCAACCGGGGCTTGGGTGCAGCGATTGGGTGAGATCAAATCTCCCATCGGATCCTCAGATTGAGTGGCCCATTCGGCTTGGGCCTCCCAATCTGATTGGGTGATGGATTCCCAAGTTGCTTCCACCACGAAGGTCTCCATGTCCTCCTGGCGTTGTGAGTGTGGGATGGTGGTGGTGACCTTGGCCGCTTCCTTGGCCGCAGTCCTATGGGCCTGCTTGGCCTTCTTCCACTCCTGCGGGGAGATGGGCTTTACCATTAGGTAGCAGCCTTGTGCTCCCCACGGGAAAGCCTCTTTGGTGCTTGCGGTTGGTTCGTAGTGCGCCTCTCCACTGGCCATGGCCGCCAAGGGGTGCTCTTGGAATGTAACGCCCTCTTTAATGGGGCACACATGTGCCTTATGGCTGAACGCGTCACAGTGGGTGCAAATGGGGGCGCGCTGTCCACGGTTACCCAGAATGGGTGGGTGGTGTGCCCTGCGATGTCAATAAAGGTGGAGTGTGGGATCTGGGTTAGGTCCTTCATGATCTCCTCAGTTGGGGTCAGAACTGCGATGGCTTTGCTGGTGCACAGGTGTGGCATCAGCGTGAAATGTTGCATTTTGAAATATTGTATTTCGCCATATATGGTGAGACCATCTTTCAGGTGTTGCTCCAAAATGTCACGTTTTACCGTAGTAGGCAAAAAGTCAAATGTGAGGAAAATTTGGTTTGATTTTGTCCATCTGGTGCATTTAGTTTTAATGACCCGTTGCCCTTCGGGGAGGTTGACCACTACGCGCACCACTGCAGCCTCGTCTGCTGCTAATTTGCTTTCAAAACCTAGGTCCAGCCAACCGCGCAACATGGAGTGAGGTGCAACGTACACCGCGGTCGGGAAAATTTTGTGTACATCTTCACAAAATTTTTCCCATAGGGCCATTTTTTGGATGATCAGATACACACGGACTCCGAATTCCACCAACAAAAGTGGCTGGGAATGTGGCATGTTGATGTACTGGTTGCATCGTGCTTGCCACACGAGTATCTCTGGGGAAATTGTGACCGCCAGTTTTTTTAGATTTTCTCTATTCCGCCAGATTCTCCGGGGCGTTTTTGAACGTTAGAGGCCGCGGGCCTTCCGCCTGCTCCTCTTGCCTTGCTTGCCCAACTGCTCCCAGACATGGGCGCAGACTAATCCCCTCTATGAGATTATTAAACTAGATTTAGTCTTGAACTGAATGGGTTACAAAAGTGTTTGCAACGAGAAAGAAAAGTTTTAGCTTAATGGTTTTATTAAGCATTAGTAATTGGTGATTTAATAAGTTAGTTGGTTTTGGTAAGTGGTTGGCAGTTTTGGTTGTTTAATCCTTTGATTTTCAAAAATAATCATCCATTTTTTGGCCTTAAATTTGACACAGATTTCTTAGCCAATGCTTACTCTTTTTAACTGACTCTGAAAAAGAAGAAGGTTATCAATTTGACCTGTATGTAATTTTTTTTTCTTTTGACGTGATATATATCCTATGGCTGGGGGGTAAGTTCAAAGTATGAGATCATACCTGATGAGCTTAAATGATTATGGGTGTGGATTGTTTTTGCATAAGTTGACCAATAAAATTGGCTAGATTTTATAGATCTAAAATGATTTATTGTAGATGGCGATCAGAAATTTTATTATAGATTGGCCATTTAATTCAACCAATCAATATTATATATATTTTACTTTCTAGAAAGGCACAACATTGGCACATTATTAACAATTAGTTAGTCATTACCCATAATAATGGTACACTTACCTGGTGGGTGAAAGACATATATCATGCACTTAAGCTTTTTACCTTAAGGTAAAAGCTCTAAGTCATTTTTTTCTATGCTTGTTTGCGCATAACTGAAGATACTGGACCAGTTTGGATGATCATCTTCTTCAAAAATAGAGGATGCTCCAACTTAGGTCCCATTTTACTTTTATAAGTATTTGTCAAGTATCTGCCCATTAATTTAGTAAGTAAAAAAATGGGCTCAGAAGCGATGGATACTTTTAGACTAATACAACTCTGGATAAACTTAGTGCCAGAATCAGTGAAGCAATTTCTTCAAATCGACTTTTTATTTCTTTTATACAAATCCTCTCTAGCATTCTTTTCTCTCTCACAAATATCACTTTTTATAGCTAAAAGTGAATTGAACAAGAACTGAGAGAGCAACCAACTGCCAGAACGCACTGCAATTATATAGAGCAGTGAACAAAGGCCAACCACCCAAGCGTAGGGAAGTATATCTGCCCATTTGTGCGCAGCACATAGAAACAGATGACTTGCCTGCGCCAATTTCATTTTTTCAATAATAATAATACAAAGGATGCTATGATGGATGTACCATCTGATGACCTTCCCGCTGGCCCATGCCTGACATGACTAGAAATGGGAAAGGGCAATCTACCATGTGCATGTTAAGTAATGATCTGGTGACACAAACGATGAAAAAATGTGCAAACGCATCAATGGGTCACAAAGCCCTAACAACTAGCGTGGATGATAGGGTTGACTCCCTAGGATTGATGACCACTGACACCCAGATGACAAGAGCAACCTTCCAGGAGTGAGGCCTGATGCCAAGAACATCAGAGTCAGGAATATTCCCCATTGAACCTCAATCATCAGGGGGGACTGGGGCATCACAGGGTGAGAAAATTATTGCTGATAAAACAAAAAACCTGGATAAAGTATTGGTAGGATCCAAAACTGACTCAGATTTGAGTAACAAAATTGGCATTTCAAACCAACAGAGCCAAGCAATAAAAAGTTTTCTTCTGACATGAAGAAACTTACCAAATCCACTTGGGGTATTTGAGTGAAGAACAAGTTGGGCTCCAATTCCAAAAAAGCCCAGTTAGGGAGGCAAATGGTCCCCAACCAAAATCAATTCAGCAACATGAGTAATTCATTGGTCAGGATTCCCAATACACTATTGGGTGAAATCCCTGATGAAGGCATGCTGACAGGGGGCCCTAGCTCGACAATGCATTGATGGCTGATCCCAAATAGCCAATCACTGACCCAAGATGATCCATTGGGGACCAACCAAGGTGGGGGTGAAACTATATTGGGGACCAAATCTGAGGGATCAGACACCCAAGAGTGTTCAGCAAAAAAACTAAAAGTATTACTGGAAGGGGTGGAAACCCTGACAGTGGTCAAGTTGATGGCCAGGACCCCGGTAAAATTTACACCAATACAGTCAGACATGTTAGCGTGTCAAGGCGTGTCCGCCCATGAGGTCAAACAATGGGAGTCCCTTCAGTTTCCATACTCTACTGCGACTCAGTGGGTCTCTAAAAGTATCAAGCCAGCCATTGCAGCTATATGGCGCAACCATAAATTTTCCACCAGAGCAGCCAAACGCTGGCTTGACACCCAAATCTTTATTGACATGGCAGTACAATTCAAGGCGTCCCGAGTTTGAACCAAAGACGCCCTAGAATAGATGAAAATCCCCATGGAGAACAAGGTGATCTAGGCTGCAATCCGTGAAGATCTAAATTGGTGGATGCAAAAGCCTGGATGGAGGCTGACATCAATCTATTAAATGCAATATAGTACAATAAGGCGGGCATTACAGCACAATATGCCCAAGCCATTGGGAGCTTAGCCCCAACCCAACAAATTTAGCTGAGTAAGCTAAAGGATTCCCAAATGCATCTATGGCCCTCGAATGGGCCTGACACTCCGTTCCAATGGACACAGCACTGGAATGGTATAGCATTAATTTCTCCCCAGAGGAGGCACTACTGTGGATCATGGCCAGGTTCAAGGCAACTGAGGCCTTACACTAATTGTACACCTGAATTCCACCAGCCACCACATCAGACCTGATGAAAGCGGGATGGACAAAGGAAAAGGCGGTGGAATGGGGACCCTTTCAGGATTGGTCGCCAGAAGAGGCCATCAACTGGTCTGCCAACGGATTCACACCAATGGAGATGAAGTACTGGTTCTGAGAGGGGGCCAGTATGGACCTAGTGCACGAATGGGCAGAGCTGGGGGTGACTAAACTGATTCACAAAACTTTTAGAGGCTGACCATTCCCAATTGAAAAGTGGAAAATCTGGTGTGACACTGCAACTCTCGCTGAGGCTGCAGACTGGGACGCAGTGGGGTTCACCCCCTAATCAGCCCAACCATGGATGGAACACAAGATCTCGCCACAGGCGGCAACAGTGATGAAAGGGGTCACGACCCCAGACTTGGTCCAAGAATGGCTCAAAGCAGGGATCTGCATCAAAGCTATCCAGGATTGGAAGCAATCCTTCCCAGAAATGATGTTAGCAGCTCCATATGCCGCTGAAGACTTCACCCCTCAGAAGCATTCCAATGGAGTGAAGTGGGTGTTCTGGCAGACATGGCACGGATATTTACAGATGGGGGCTGGAATAGTGTTACAGTAAGGGACTGGTGCTAGCGTGGCTCAATTACGCTGGAGGTCCTCCAACAATACCTCCACCCAACATGCGGCCTGGAATCCACTCTCAAGGGGTACTGACTGGGGTTCTCGCCATCGGAGGCCCTAGAGTGGCAGAGCCTAGAGATTGGAGCACAAATGGCTAGAAGTATCAACTGCTGTGGTATCAACATTTGCCAGAATGAAGCGTTTCTCAGCCAGGGATTCAGCCTCAATGAATTGGTAAGTTATATTTGGAGGGAAAGTCCCACCAAAGTACCCAAACTAAGCGCGAAACCCAAATCTTACAGCGCCGCGGTGGTGCATACCAAAGACAACGCCTGGAACAGAGCAGGGAGCCACATTAAATACATCCATCAATTGATAAGCGGGGGCTTTACATATTGCCAGACACTGAAATCATACCTAAAAGATGCTATCTGAATCCACCTGCAACTAGTGGAGGATGAAGAATGGTCTTACCTGATATTGTCAATTTATCAAGAATTAGATGATGTCCTAGCTGGAGGGGACTTCGATCATCACTGGGTACCTGAATGGGGCTAAATAGATATAGCGATCCCAGGCGAGTTGGACTGCAAGAAGCTCCTCAAAATTGGCATCAAGTACAAGGGGATTTATCTGTGTGTGGAGCTGACCAGATACGCCAACCAAACTGCAAGGTAACCTTCCAGAACCTCCCCACCAATTGCAAATGGGAGTGGGTGCACAAAGCGATCTGGACCAGATTGTCATACTATGAGGAAGTACGAGAATTCTGGCAAGCTGGTGGTGATTACATCACAAAGTGCCTCCACCCTCGGACAGTGGAAGCGCTGTATGAACTGGCACCCTGGATGAGACCAAACAAAATTGCTCTACTCAGATTCATCCGCCTGCCCGGCCTCAATAGGGTAGTATATGTCAAACAGGAGGATGCCAAAAAAGTGTTCCAGTTCTGCTACCAGACTGGCCACACAATGGTTCAATGCCACCATCATAAAGGTAAAACTACATGGGAATATGAATATGACACTGTCAGGGGAATCACCAAGGTGGGTACCAAGACTTTCCTCCGCCCAAAAGCCAGAGAATGGATCCCGTGCAACTTAATGGAGGTAGCAGATATGAAACGCCAGCGACAAGAATTAGACCTGGCACATAGAGAAGCGTGGGAATGGGAAATGGCAAAATGACCTGAAGTGGATGACAAACTGTTTATAAATCTGAACCCCAAATCTTATGCAATGGATGAGGGAACTGTCCCAGGAACAACAGAGAAATGTTCAACCCAAGCAGAATGGATGGTCTGGGAGGAGGAAAGATGGCAGAAGGCGAACCCAAAGAAGTCTCCCAAGCAAGGGCGGATGCAGGATACCAGCAAGTCAAAATTGAAGCCTGACAAGATGAACGGGAATACAAAAATGAATTAGAAGTCATCAGAAAATAAGTCTGAGGCGACTGGCAAAAAATTAGCAGAAGCAACAAAATCAACAAAATTGGACAGGCAATCATTATCTAAAAAATTGAGTTGTGCTGATAAATCAAATGAAGGGGTGTGAATCCAGCCGATGAATGAGGAGAATCTGCCAGTCTGCCAACAGGGAACAAGGGGCACCCGGACCCAATCATAAAACCATCCCCATTAACCATTAACTGGGAGATGGGGATGGTGACCAAATTCCCGGTGCACAGGATGCCTGGGAATATAATCCTAGTCCCAACCAAACAACCCTGAAAACCAAATATTGCACCCTACCAACCATTGACACCACCACCATTGACCAACTAGACCTCAGTATGGGACTCAATCCACAACCCGAGTAATGCTAAACCTCATACCCATGGGTCAGGCAGCTGGAAATGAGGATAGCGACTACAAACGCTTGGGGGATGGCGAGCATACAAACAAGAAGGAGGAAAAAGCACCATTTAAAAACTAGTATTCTTGACCTAATTTTTATTTCAGAAACGCAAGCTAGTAACCAAAAGGAAATGGTGCCAAGCTCAAACTATGACACAAAAAACTACCCGTAGTCCTGCCAAATAGGCTACCAAGCCCTCTGGATGGACCATGTGGCAATCTTTGTAATGGACAAGAAAATAGACCTGGAATTTGTAGAGGAAACTCATGCTGGAAGGATCTTGATAGCGATGGCTACAAACAGAGATATTGGCAAGAGCATACGAGCAGTAGCAGTCTATGCCCCAATGAAGCTCCACAAAAACCATATTTTTTGGGAATACTTAGCGGAAGCGCCATCTGAAGAGATGACCATAATAGCAGGTGACCTGAACTGTTGGACAAATGCGAGCTGGGATACATACCCAATGAGAGAATGTCCCAACAGTAAAGCTGACAAGATGCTCAATTACCTAGTCAGATCAAGGATGTGCCTAATGATTGACAAAGTGGACTATGACCTGGCCAATCTAATGTGGTGTTCATACAACGCTGCCAGATCCCCACTCTCAGGATCACTTTTAGACTACATCCTTGTATCATTGGACCTCAGGCCAATGATGTCCAACAGTGAGGTTAGCATAAATGCTAAAAGTGACCACATGGTCATCCAGGTGGAGATTGACCTTGATGAACCTCCGAGGAACCATGAGTGGCAAATGGCACCAGCCACACTGAGGAACGGGGATTGGCGCCAAATGGTTGACGCAGGACTGGATTGACTGGTAGCGCATCTGGACAACCGCCTGGAGTTGGACCCACTAGAACGATGGACCTGGATCAAAGTGAAAATGAAACACAATAGTATGAAGTTCAAAAAAGTGACCTCCTACAAGCAAACAGCCGCCGTGAAGCAACTAAAGTCTAAATTGGAAAGGCTGAGGCTCACCCACTGGGACAGTGAAGACTAGTGGAGCGAGTACCAAACAACACACAAAAAGTATTGGGCCATAATGATGAAACAAGACTCAGACAGATGGACCAATGCAACTTACCAATATCAGATCCTATCAGGGGAATGACCAAAGAGGGCCTGAAACACCTCAAGGAAATCCAAACTAAGCCTAGGGTACAGGAATTGAAGAATGTGGATGGGGAAGTATCAACAGACCCTGATTTGATCAAGCACAAGGTTAAGCTTTTTCATGGCAATCTCTTCTATCAAAGAGAAATGATCAAATCGGTGATAAAAACCCTTATTGACCTGGCCAAGCCAGCACTGGGTGGCTGTACGCTGGAAGACATCGCCAAGCTATCCACCAAAATCTCTCTCGATGAAGTCAAGAGGGCGCTAAAGAATTCACCAAGAATTAAAGCACCAGGCCCCAACAATATGTGTGCAGAAATATACAGCATATTCTGAGACTGCATCATGCCAGAGCACACAGCCTTCTTTAGCACTGTTTGAACGATGGCAAACAAATTCTGGGAGGCCATAAGACCTGAATTGTACTTATGTACAAAAAAGGCCTCAGACGCCAACTTCAGAACTGGCGCCTAATTGCACTATTAAACGCCAATTATAAACTGCTCACGCGGATACTATCTAATCAGCCGATGGCAACAGCACCACACACGCTCCATAGTGCCCAGCACGGCTTCATCAAAGGCTGTAGTATATGGGACAGCATTGGTTCAGTCCAGAGCGTACTCCAGGATGTGATGGGTATCAAACAGGGGTACCTTATGTTCCTTGACATGGAAAAGGTGTATAACTGAGTAGCGTGGTCATTCCTACATGAGGCACTAAAGGCGGTCAGTATCCCAACACGTTTTGAGCATGGATAATGATGCTGTACTCAGGATTGGTAATGAAGGTTATGGTCACAGATGGCGCAACCAACAAAATCCCTGTCAGGAAAGGTCTCTCTGACAAGGTGACCCTATGTCACCAATACTCTTTAATTTTGCAGCCAACATTCTGCTGGTGGAAGCGGACATGAAACTCTGGGGCCTAGTCCACCCTAATCAAATGCCACTGAAGATGCTAGCATTCACTGATGATATGGTAGTAGCAATAAGCTCCTTGAATGACCTCCAGGGCGCCGAGGAACTATTAAACCTCTATCAGCTCACATCAAATGAAAAAATAAATTTGGCAAAAAACCTCAGTGACGAGGGTCAGCAACCTGAGCTTCAGCCTGTCAACTGACACAACGCCGATTATGAGCTCCCAGACAGTCTGATATCTCAGGATACTCTTCAACAACAAGGGACCAGTGGTACTGGAGACTGAACAAGAAGTATTGTCAAGCTTATTGATCTGAATGGCATGCTGGAAAAGCGTCATACTATGCCTTGAGGAGAAAGTGCAGGTGATAAATGTCTTCTTTTTCTCAAAGTTGCGGTATGTTGCTCATGTGCTGCCAATGAGCCTGAACTTAGAGAAGAAAATCAGTTCAATGCTCCGAACTTTCCTGTGGTTCAAGGCGAAGGCGGCACCAATACCACTGGAAGCCCTGTTGAAACCAAAGAACGAAGGAGGTATGGGCCTCCTGGACTTCAATCTCACGCCCAGCGCATATGGGGGAAGTTGTTTCTGAAGCTAACACAGACACACATGCGCTGCCCAACTCTAGCATGGGGTGTGAACTGGGCAAGAGCCCAATGCCTCCAAGAGCCGGTCTCCCCCAGATTGATATGTGAATGGATGGCGAACCACCTGTGGATAACCTCCCAAAAAGGTGCCCCACACTACTGGCGACTCTGCAATCAGGACGTGTGCCAGGGTGGGTGGTCATTTGAGCAATTGGACTGAGAGGCTGACCAAATTCAGAGGGACATTAAAGCACATAATTCCACAATGATTTCCACAACAAGCTGGGAGGAGAATATCTAAATCGGTGATGAATATGCAAACAAGTCAATCAGAATAAGGTACAAATTGATGCTGATAGATTATGGGGATCTGCTCCCAAAACCAGGGCGCAATCTGCCCACCCATCCACAAATCCTAAATGACTGGACTACCAAAGGCCACAACACCAACTACCTGACAAAGGAGTTGATTTCAGGCCTGAACTCCTGCTTGGTTATGGCCAAACAGCGTTTGGTAACCTGGCAGATCCTAAATCAGGCATTCAAATTGGGCAAGCACAGTGGGCTGGACTATCAGCACAAAGAATGCCCCATATGCACTGAACTGGAAGCAGACATAGCACACCATTATTATGAATGTGCCATGTTCAAAAATACTGGACTACGATGCATTACATCCTATCAGGTGAACATTTGCCACTGGGTATACATCCATTGCAGGACCTGTTCTTTACAAAAACCCTGAGAATGGCTCCAATCCAACTACAAGCCTTCGTTTACCATTATTGTGTATGGATAATTCACTGTGCACTTGTCGCCAAGGTTTTGAGCAACGAGCGCCCCCATCACAGAGTTTTGGTATTGAAGACCATTTGGATTATCTTCAATCAGCTCCGCCAGTTCTCAAAATTCTTGCGCATTATCTCTGGGTGTTATAAGGCCACACATTTGGCTTTCTCCACCAGATCACTCATTGCATGTGATGAAGCTACTAATTAACTGAGAATTGAATGGCTTGTAAGCCTGCCAATGCTAGAACTGTGGCTAGCAATGGCGATCACCAATCAGCAATGGTTGGAGGTGCTAAAACTCTAGCAGCCTGAAACCCTGGTACTTTTACCCTTAACTGAATTGCCTGTATTCCGCCCTCCCCCTTACTTTCCCTTAAATTCTATTTTAATAAACTATGGAGTTTTTAAAAAAAACCTCCTCTAGCATAATTGGATCAGCTTTTGGCTCTAAACTTAAATTTTAAAAAGTCTGTTGTTCAAATCCTATCTCAATCACTTATGATATAAACCTATGGCTGGGGGTATGTTAAAAATCCAGGCAGCTTAAGATCATAGCGGAATGAGCTTAAGTCATTATAAATGGCTATCATTTTTGCATAATATGACCAATAAACTCATCTAAATTTGATACAATGAATTATTTTAGATAGCAATCAATAAATTTACCATAGATTGACTGATAAAAATAACCAAATCTAATAAAATGAATTACTGTAGAGGCAATCATTAAATTTAATATAATTTGTCCAATAAAATCAACTAAATTTAATAAAATGAATTATTAGTATATTTTTATATAAGATACTATATAGAATATATATACAATGAGTTTTTGTTTTATAGAGAAATAGTAAGGGGTCAAAAATAATATATAGAGTTAGTATTATTTAGTAAAATTAGGAAAAAGAGCCATTTTAAAAATGCATTAATTTTTTAGGGGGAAAAGAACTGGGGGTAAAGTTTTTTTGGGAAAAAAGAACCTTCTTAAAAATATTTTGGGAAAAAAGACCCTTCTTTAAGAAAAAGCTCTAAAAAGTATGAAATAATTGAGAAATTTTACCTCCTTAATAAAACCCTTTTTGAAGTTGGTGCCATATTTTACCTGACTTATAATAGGTATTTTATAAATTATATACTCAGTACTATATATTCTATGTTGCTTATAGTTTACACTTGGGCCCAATTCAGACATCTACTTAATAAAACACATTCACTGACTGACTAACTGACTGACTTTTTTTCAAAACTCCATACTTTATATAAAATAAATTTTTAAGGGAAAGTAAGAGGGGAGGGCGGAATACAGGTGATTCAGCCAAGGGTAAAAAGGACTGGGGGTTCAGGCCGCTAGAGTTCTAGCACCTCTGACCATTGCTGATTGGTGATCACCATTGCTAGCCACAGTTCTAGCATCGGCAGGCTTATAGGCCATTCAATTCTCAGTCAATTAGTTGTCTCATTGCATATGACAAGCAATATGGTGGGGAAAGCCAAACGTGCAGCTTTATAACACCTGGGGATTAGGTGCAAATATTTTGAGATCTGATGGAGCTGATCATAAATAATCCAAATGGTCTTCAATACCAAACCTTTGTGGTAGGGGTGACACAGCTAGTGACATATTTCCCAGAATAATCGCCCTTCTAAAGCCAAGTCCAACAAGCTCTTGGGGCAGAGACCAGAACCCCCAAAGGTCACCAATGACCTATCTAAGGTCATTGACAAAAATGGGCTTTAGCTTTGCCAGCCAGGGCTGAGGAAAACAGCTTAATTGAGGCACAAGCTAAGGCAGGATTCAAACTCAAGACCTAAAAAATCACAAGATATGAGGTTACAAAATCTGGCCAAATTTAAAAAAAATTTGATTTTGTTGAAAAACGACGTATTTGTAGCACATATCAGATTCCAATAACCACTGGAATATTCGTGAAGCAACCCCCTATAAATTAAGTACTAAGATGAGAAAGGCTTTGCTTTTCTCAGATACCAAGATCATTTTAATAAAGCTTAAAATTTTGGGCACACTTCCTGTATTTCAGGTTTTTTTTCAAAAAATACAACTCTGCAAAGTTCTGCAATGGCTGGAGTCCGTTTTCCGCTCTGGTTTGCCTCTACTGTAGTACCTGAGTCCTCCGCCTACTCTGCCACCTATTCCGCCAGCTCCGCCTCTTCCTATTTTGCTGCCTTTTGCCCTAGATTTTTCGCCACCCTTCCCAGCTCCCAGGGCCTCATGTCTCTGATGATTGTGGTCAGTTTGGTGTGCGTTTTGTTCCACAGATCTATTTGGAAACACAATTATGAACGTTTAGGACGTCTCTTCATTTTGTTGGGTCACTTGGCCTTGTTGGCACACCTTTGGCCTGTGTCTTTCCCTCCAGTGACCTCCTGTGCTCCAGTTTCCCTGACAGGGGGCGCTCATTGCTCAAAACCTTGGCGACAAGCGCACAGTGAATTACCCATACACAATAATGGTAAATGAAGGCTTGTAGTTGGATTGGAGCTGTTCTCAGGGTTTTTGTGAAGAAGAGATCCAGTGATGGATGTACAACCTGGTTGTAATTGTTCACCTGATAGGATGTGATGCATTGTGAACCAGTATATTTGAACATGTCACATTCATAATAACGGTGGGCTATGTCTGCTTCTGGTTCAGTGCATATGGGGCATTCTTTGTGCTGGTAGTCCAGCCCGCTGTGCTTGCCCAATTTAAATGCCTGATTTAGGATCTGCCAGGTTACCAAATGCTGTTTGGCCATAACCAAGCAGGAGTTCAGGCCTGAAATCAACTCCTTTGTCAGGTAGTTGGTGTTGTGGCCTTTGGTAGTCCAGTCATTTAGGAATTGTGGATGGGTAGGCAGATTGTGTCTCAGTTTCAGTAGTGGATCCCCATAATCTATCAGCGTCAATTTGAGCCTTATTCTGATTGATTTGGTTGCATATTCATCAGCGATCTGGTTACGCTCCTCCCAGCTTGTTGTAAAAACATTGTGGAATTACGTGCTTTGACATCCTTCTGAATTTTGTCAGCCTCTCGGTCCAATTGCTCAAATGACCACCTGCCCTGGCGCACGGCCTGATTGCATAGATGCCAGTAGTGTGGAGTACCCTTCTGGGAGGTTATCCGCGGGTGGTGTGCCATCCATTCACATATTGAGCAGGGAGAGACTGGCTCTTGAAGGCCTTGGGTCCTTGCCCAGTTCACGCCCCACGCTAGGGTCAGGCAGCGCATGTGCATCTGTGTTAGCTTAAAGAATAACTTTCCCCATATATGCCAGGCGTGAGATTTAAAGTCCAGGAGGCCCATGTCTCCTTCGTTCTTTGGTTTCAACAGGGCTTCCAGCGGTATTGGTGCCGCCTTTTCCTTGAACCAAAGAAAGGTTTGGAGCATTGTCCTGATTTTCTTCTCTAAGTTTGGGCTCATTGGCAGCACATGAGTGACATACCACAACTTCAAGAAGATGAAGATGTTTATTTCCTGCACTTTCTCCTCAAGGCATAGTCTGGCGCTCTTCCAGAATGCCATTAGGATTGATAAGCTTGACAATACTTCCTTTTCGGTCTCCAGTACTGCTGGTCCCTTATTGTTGAATAGTATACCAAGGTATTGGATTGTCTGGGAGTTCATGATTGGCATTTTGTCAGTCGGCGGGCTGAAGTTTGGGTTGCTGATCCTCATCACTGAGGTTTTTGCCAAGTTGATTTTTTGCAATTGAAGCTAGCTGGTAGAGGTTTAATAGTTCCTCAGCACCTTGGAGGTCAGTCAGTGAGCTTATGCCTACTACCGTATCATCAGTGAATGCTAGCATCTTCAGTGGCATTTGATTAGGGTGGACTAGGCCCCAGAGTTTCATGTCCGCTGCCACCAGCAGAATGTTGGCTGCAAAATTAAAGAGTATCGGTGACATAGGGTCACCTTGTCAGAGACCCTGCCCGACTGGGATTTCGTTGATGATGCCATCTGTGACAATCACCTTTGTTACCAGGCCCAAGTACAGCGTCATTATCCATGCTCAAAAAGTGTTGAGGATACCAACTGCCTTTAGCGCCTCATGTAGGAATGACCACGCTACTTAGTCATATGCCTTTTCCATGTCAAGGAATATAAGGTACCCCTGTTTGATACCCCTCACATCCTGGAGTACGCTCTGGACTGAACCAATGCTTTCCCATATACTACAGCCTTTGACAAAGCCGTTCTGGTCATTATGGAGTATGCTTGGTGCCGTTGCCATCAGCTAATTAAATAGTATGCGTGTGAGCAGTTTATGATTGGCATTAAATAGTGCAATTGGGCGCCAGTTCCAAAGTTGGCATCAAAGGCCCTTTTTGTACAAAGGTACAATTCAGGTATCTTAGCCTCCCAGAATTTGCTGGCCATTTTTTAAACAGTGGTTAAAGAGGGCTTTGAGCTCTGGCGCGATGCAGTTGTGGAATACGCTGTATAATTCTGCACACATATTGTTGGGGCCTGGTGCTTTCATTCTTGGCGGCTTTTTTAGCGCCCTCTTGACTTCATTGATAGAGTCTTTGGAAGATAGTTTGGTGACATCTTCTGGCGTACAGCCCCTAGTGCCAGCCTGGCCAGGTCAATAAGGGTTTTTGTTGCTGATATGCTCATTTCTCGTTGTCAGAAAAGATCACCATAGAATTGCTTGACCTCACGCTTGTATGTTTCAGGGTCTGTTGATAATCCCCCTTCCGCTGCCTCCACTTCCCGTACCCTAGCCTTGGTTTGAATTTCCTTGAGGTGCTTCAGGCCCTATTTGGTCCTTGTCCCCACTAGGCTCTGATATCATTAAGTCACATTGGTCCATCTCTCTGAGTCTTGCTTCATCATTATGGCCCAATACTTTTTGTGTGTTATTTGGCACTCACTCCACCAGTCCTTGCTGTCCTGCTGGGTGAGCCTCAGCCTTTCTAATTTAGACTTCAGCTGCTTCGCGGTGGCAGTTCACTTGTAGGAGGTTGCTTTTAAAACTTCAAGCTATCATGCTTCATTTTCGCTTTGATCCAAGTCCATTGTTTTATAGGGTTCAACTCTGGGTGGCTGGTCAGGTATGCTATCAGTTGATCCAGTCTGGTGTCAATCTTTTGGTGCCATTCCCCATTCCTCATCGTGGCTGGTGCCAGTTGCCATTCATGGTTCCTTGGGGGTTCATCAAGATCGATATCCACATGGATGACCATATGGTCACTTTTAGCATTTATGCTAACCTCACTGTTGGATGTCATTGGCTTGAGATCTGATGACACTAGGATGTAGTCTAAATGTGATCCTGACAGTGGGGATCCAGCGGCGTCATATGACTATCATGTTAAGTTGGCTGGATCATTGTCCTCTTTGTCAATCATTAGGCACATCCCTGATTTGACTAGGTAATCCAGCATCTCAGCAGCCTTTCTGTTGGGATGTTCTCTCGTTGTAAACATATCCCAGCTCGCATTTGTCCAACAGTTCAGGTCTCCTTCTATTATGGCCATTGCTTCAGATGGCACTTCCGCTAAGAATTTCCAAAAAATATGGTTTTTGTGGAGCTTCAGTGGGTCATAGACTGCTACTGCTTGTATGCTCTTGCCAGTATCTCTGTTTGTAGCTATCGCTATCAAGATCCTTCCAGCATGAGTTTCCTCTACATATTCCAGGTTTATTTTCTTGTCCATTAAAACGATTGACACATGGTCCATCCAGAGGGCTTAGTAGCCTATTTGTCAGGACTACGGGTAGTTTTTTTTGTCATAGTTTGAGCTTGGCACCATTTCCTTTTGGTTACTAGCTTGCGTTTCTGAAATAAAAATTAGGTCAATATTACTAGTTTTTAAATGGTGCATCTTCCTCCTCCTCGTTTGTATGCTCACTACCCCCCAAGCATTTGTGGTCGCTATCCTCATTTCTGGATGCCCAACCCATGGGTATGAGGTTTAGCATTGTCTGGGTTGTGGATCAAGTCACGTACTGAGGTCTGATTGGTAGATGATGATGGCGTTAATGGTTGGCAGGGTGTATTATTCAGTTTTTGGAGTCGGTTGGTTGAGACTGGGATTATATTCCTGGGCATCCTGTGCACCGGGAATTTGGTCACCATCCCCATCTCCCAGTCAATGGTTAATGGGGATGGTTTTATGATTGGGTCTGGGTGCCCCTTGTCCCCTGCTGGTGGAGCGTCAGATTCCCCCTCATCCGTCATTTGGATTCTCACCCCTTCATTTGATTTAGCGGCAGAACTTGATTTTTTAGTTGGTGATTGTCCAGCTGACTTTGCTGATATTGTCGCATCTGCTGATTTTTTTTGTCAGTCGCCTCAGGTTTGTTTGCTGATGACTTCCAATTTGATTTAGTATTTGCTTTCAGCTTGTTGGGCTTCAATGTTGATCTATTGTCTTCCTGCATCCATCCTTTCTTGGGGGACTTCTTTGGGTTCACTTTCTGCCATCTTTCCTCCTTGTGGACTGTCCATTCCACTTGGGTTGGACGTTGCTCTGCTGGTCCAGGGCCCGTTCCCTCATCCATTGCATATGATTTGGGGTTTGGATTTATAACAGCTCATCATCCACTTTGGGTCACTTGTCCACTTCTCATTCCCATGCTTCCCTATGTGCCAGGTCCAATTCTTGTTGTTGGCATTTCATGTCCACTACCTTTATTAGGTTGCGCAGGACCCATTTTCTGGTTTTTGGGTGGAGAAAAGTCTTGGTACCAACCTTGGTGATCCCCCTGATGGGGTCATATTCATACTCCCAAGTAGTTTTACCTTTACGGTGATGGCATTGAGCCACTGTGTGGCCAGTCTGGTAACAGAACTGGCACACTTGTTTGGCATCTTCCTGTTTGATGTATACTACCCTGTTGAGGCTGGGCAGGCAGATGAATTGGGGTATGGTTATTTTGTTCAGCTTAATCCAGGGTGCCAGTTGTAAAGTTCTTCCACTGTCTGGGGGCAGAGGCACTTTGTGATGTAATCGCCGCCAGCTTGCCAAAATTCTCATACTTCCCCATAGTACAATAATCCAGTCCAGATTGCTTCGTGAACCCACTCCTGTTTGTGATCAGTAGGGAGATTCTGGAAGTTTACCCACCTTGCAGTTTGGTCAGTGTATCTTGTCAGCACCATTCACAGATAAATTCCCTTATATTTTATGCCGATTTCAAGGAGTTTCTTGCAGTCCAATTTTCCTGGAATCGCTATATCTATATATCCTCATTTGGGTACCCAGTGGTGATTGAAGTCCCTTCCAGCTAGGACTTTGTCGAGTTCCAGATAAATTGACATTATTAAATCAGACCATTCCTCCTCCTCCACTAGCTGCAGGTGGATTTGGATAGCATCCTTTAGGCACAATTTTGGTGCCTGGCAGTCTGTAAAGCCCCCATTGATCAACTGACAGATGTACTCAATGTGGCTCCCTGCTTTATTCCAGGTGTTGTCATCAGTATGCGCTGCTGCTGTGCTGTAGGTGTCAGGATTCGAGATAAAAATCATATCAAATTCCCATCTTCTGAATCCAGCCATGCCAAATTGGTCATCAAAGATAACCAAAAAAACTCTTTCAGGATCATCCTCACCTGTTCCAGAGTCACGTGGAGCGGCCTTTCCACCCTTTCAGTCAGGTGAGCAATGCTATCCATTGAGGACGCCCTCAAGGAGGCCATTCTGGAAGATCAGTAAAGATCCTGATCAGATGAGGCTCTGAAGTTCCCAAAGCACCGAGTCCTGATGCACCCTATAAATATTGAAGCATTTTAATTTAATAAATTATTTGGTAAATTAACCCATTTTTCCCATTTCCTCTTTGGTGCTCTTTTCTGATTTTCCAGCTTTGAGCCACCGCGAACCCCAGCGCCAGTCCAAGGAACTGTAGCGCCAACAAAAGTGGTGCTCACTACAGGGGCTCCAAGCTGACCTAAGTGAAAACGTCTATCACAAGAAATGGAAACTACAGCAGTGCTACCAAGAGCTGGCCTCTTGCGACTATCCCCCCGCGGTTGTTGGGCCAGAAGGGCCTAGGGGGCCAGAAGGTCCTGAAGGGCATCAAGGGCCAGCTGGACCTGAGGGACCCCGTGGGCCCCAAAGGGCCTTCAGGCCCCCCAACCTCGGGCAAACCTGATGACCCCTGGCGAAGGGATATAATAACCGCCCTGGCTGCCCTGCGGGACCAGATCCAAAAAGTGGCGTTGAGGTGCAAGCTCCAAGCAGATGGTGTCTCCCTTGATCCCAGGGTCTCCATCAAAGCGCTGTAAGATGAGATGGATAACCTCAGCGCTTTCACGAGGCTTACTGACGCTTGCATCTCCCAGCTTAAAACAACGTGTCATGGGTTTGAAACCCAGTTGGCCACCATCAAAAACCAGCTCCAACAACAGAACGCCGAGATTCAATCCTTAAAGGAGCAGGTTGCCAGTAAGGCGTCCGCTTCCACCATCAGTCAAAATTGGGTATACATCCAAGAAGACTTAGAATACTTGCGGAGGCAGTTAGATCAGCGGGGTCCTCGATAAAATGCAGAAACAGAGATCTCAGAGCTGACACCTATCTCAGGCGTTAACACCCTTTACACTCCTATTGTCACTAACTTTAAACCTAGCTTCAAGGAAAAGTTCACCCCCAGACAGGAGAGTATTTCCTCCTTCTTGTATGTCTATGAGAGTTCCATGGAGTAGGCCACCAATTGACAAAAGGTGAAGCACATCCACTCCTGCCTAGACAGCACCGCCTGGGAAATCATGACTCCCCATCTGAAGGAGTGTAACACCTGGGAACAGTTCTGCACCGCCCTGATCCAAGAGTTAAGCAGTAACCAAACCTTGGCCAACCAGAAGCAAGCGTTCATGGGCATTTGACTTAACAAAGGAGAAAACCCTATGGAGTTTTCCAACCAGTTCTATGCTCAGGCACAACCTTTGGTTACAACAAACTGTATCACTCTGGACGACGCCACACCGCTGTCACCTCCTCCCTGGGGTCCTATCCTGAGGTCCAGTGCACATGATCAGGCAAAAGAATGGGTTCATTTGTATCAGGGAGATTAAGGAGGCCCTCAACGAGATCCCTGCCACGATCCTGCACTCTAAAGCTGCGTCCACTGGCCCCTCTAACCGCCCTAGGGTCCATGTAGTCAAGAACCAGAAAACCCCCATCCTCGGTGCACCTATTGCAATGGCTTTAGGCATAGCGCTAAGACTTGTTGGAAACGTCTAGCTGAAAAGGCGGGAAAAGGGCAGTCAGCATGAAGGATGAGGCGCTCCATGCTGACACCCCTGTCCAGCCTAAAGTATCTGTTACACACAACCCAGAAGCAGTTAACCCCAAGGAAGTAGCTGCGGTATCTAATGACAATAAAGACATTGATACTGCTTACTCTTCTTTTGATGATTCTCCCATGTTCCTTACGTTGCTGCCTCAGTTTGGAAGTTTGGTCACCTGAGTTGCTGTCCGGGTCCATAAGATTCTAGTTTATGCCATAGTCAACAGTGGCTCCCCCATGAACGTTATCTCTTCCAAGCTGATGAAACGCATCAAGGTCGCCCCCAATATGCCGCACTACATGGAGTATGGAATGGCTGGCCCTCAGTGTACCTGATCCATAAAGGCCTATTCCTCTCTACCAATTTGGTTCAGAAAGCTCGCTTTGGGTACAACTGCCATCGCTCTGGACAACACTAGCTATGATCTGCTCCTTGGGACCCAGTTCCTTCGAGATTATTTGGCTGTTATCCACTATGACGGTGGTTTTCTCTCCCTTTTAGGACATCGAGTCCCTCTGGTTTTTGAGACTGCCCACAATTCTAGGGTTGATGTCAAGGCCTGAGCCTGCCTTCTGGAGACCAAAGGACAAATTGACTGGCTCAAGTACCACATCCGGGGCTCTTGAGTCCAGCTACCCCCTCCTGCTGTGGATGGATCAGAGGGGATGCCAGTTTACTTGCCCCAGGTGACTACCGTGCCCCTGAAATCCCAGGTCGTTGTCAACACCTGGGTCCACGTCAACATTCCCTCAGGGTATTTACTGGAGGTCTGAGGTCTGGATAACCCATCTCCCAAGGAAGTGCTGACCTGCCCCAGAATCCTTGATCCAGCATATGCCAGATCAATATCATTGTTGCTAGCCAACCTGACTGACAAACCAAAAGTTATAGGTCCTAACCAACCCACCGCTTACATCCACCTGTTACCAATGGGGGCTGTTGCTGACATCTGAAGCTTTGGGACTTAAGGAACTTTGGCTTGGAGTCACCACCCTCAGTTAATTTGGTTGACGCTAACATAGGAAAGGACCTCTCTGATGAACAGCGACTTAAAATTCAGGAGCTCCTGGAGGAATACTCAGATCTATTCTCCACTTCGACCTATGACTTTGGAAGGATGAATGGAGTCCTCCACCATGTAGAAACTGGGGACTCCCCTTTTTGGTCCTGGCCTTACCACAAGAGCAAGGTCGAAGAGGCCCAGGTCATGGTAGAACTCAAACAGCTGCTCGATGTGGGGCTCTTGGTCCCTTTGCATAGCCCTTGGTCTTCCCCTCTTTTGCTGGTCCAAAAGAAGGATGGCAAGCACCAGGTGGTGATGGATTATCGATGACTCAACTCCATCACCAAGAAGGACAGCTATCCTCTTCCCTGGATTGATGATTCTCTCCATCTGCTTGCAGGTTCCCAGTACTTCTCAGCCATGGACCTCGCCAGTGGGTATTGTGGGTCGAGCTTGCTCTCAAAGACCAAGCCAAGTGTGCTCTAATTGCCCATGAAGGGCTGTTCGAGCCCACCCAGATGCCCCAAGGCCTCTGCAACGCCCCAGCCATGTTCCAGCGCGCCATGGATGGGATCCTTGGGGACCTGAAGCTCTCCTGTATCCTGGTCTACTTGGATGACATCACCATTTTTCACGATTTTTTTAACGGACATGTCAAACATCTTAAGGAAGTCTTCAAGCATCTCCAGAAGGCCTCCATCAAGCTCAAGCTCTTGAAGTGCTCCTTTTTCCAGCCTGAGCTAAAGTTTCTAGGCCATAAGGTCTCCAAGCGGGGCATTCAACCTATCCCCAACAAGGTTGATGCCATAGAAAAGATGTTGCACCCCCAAAGCCTATGAGATATTCAAGTCTTTTTAGGTATGGTGGGCTATTACCGTCAGTTCATCCCACAGTTTGCTGACCTTGCTGAGCCGTTGTTCTACCTCCTACAAAAAAATGTACCATTCAAATGGCGACCTGAGCAGGAACAGTCCTACAACACTTTACATACAGCTTGATGTACTAAACTTGTTCTAGTTCATCCCTGTTTTGACAAGCCTTTCTTGCTGTTCACAGATGCTAGCAACGTCGCTGTCAGGGCTATCCTGGCTCAGAACGATGAGAACCAGGTTGATCATCCCGTAGCTTATTTTAGCAAGACCCTAAGCAAGGCTAAGCGGAACTACAGCATCACTGAGAGGGAATGCCTAGCAGTTCTCTTAGCCATCAAGCATTTCCAGCCCTACCTCTATGGTACCCATTTTACTATTATTACCGACCATTCTTCCCTTCAATGGATTCAACAAATGAAAGACCTGGATGGACGGTTGGCAAGATGGGCCCTACAACTACAAAGCTACAACTTCACCATTGTCCACTGCACTGGTGCTATTCACCAAAATGCTGACGGACTCTCCAGGATGCCAGTATTAGCAGTCCTGACCACAGAGGAGGATTGGCTTTATGACTTGATAGGACAGCCCAAATGATGGGAACTGGAATCCCCACAGGTCCAAGCCAAACTTCGCCGGATGACTCAAGGCACCCAGATCAAGGATGGGTTGCTCTACAAGAAAGTCAACAAGAAGTGACTTCCCTACATCTGACCCTCCTCTTGTACTGATGTCATCCTGGAAGGCCACACCATTGTTGGGCATGGTGCAGTCAAGAAGACCCATGAGTGGCTAAAGTCACGCTGCTACTGGGACCAAATGGTCAAAAACATCCAGGAGGTTCTGAAAGCCTATATGACCTGCCAATCCCAAGACCGGGCCAACCTTTGATATCAGCACTCCATTGTTGCGCCAAAAAAACCTTTCAATGTCATTAGTATCGACGTGGTGGGTCCCCTCCCACTGGTCTACATGGTCACAAGTATATCATTCTTGCCATAGACCATCTAACTAAGTGGGTTAAGGCGATCTCAGTTTCTGTAGCCACAGCTAAGGCTACCGCCTTATTTCTTGTTTGCTCCATTTTCACCCAGCATGAGTGCCCCCAGACCTTACTCTCGGACAATGGTTTGAACTTCACCTCACAGGTAGTACAGGAATTAACTTCGCTATTTGGAACCACCCAGAGTTACGCTGCTCCCTACCACCCTTCTGCTAATGGGGCAATAGAATGGGCTAACAGAACTCTTGTCTCCATCCTGCCAAAGTTGGCCACCTCAGATCCTGCCCGCTGGAACCATTTTTGCCCAGCGCCTTGCTTGCTTACCGGGTAAGCTATCACTGTGTTATCAAAATGTCCCCATTTGAAGCCCTGTATGGGCGGGCCCCTCGGCTACCCAGTAGTGTCCAGCCCCTGCTCAAAGCCTCCACTCCTGATAATGCCAATTTAAATATGATGGCTATAGCTGATGAAATTGTCCAGCTCCAAGCCCATTCCACTCAGGGCATTGTTATCACCACTGGAAGAGAGACATCCCAATCAAATCTTGGATGACCCTCCTTACCAGAACTTCAACTAGGTGACCTCATTCTCTTTTATCATCATCAACCTGGAGGCTGACAGAACAAGCTCGACGTACTGTGGTCTGGACCCTACAAAATTATACACAAGGTGAAGTCCAAGTATTCCATTGCTGACATCAATCAGGGGACTGTCATAAACTGAGTGCATGGTCAGTTCCTCCAGCTATACACCCCCCTCCAACAGGATCTTGAAGGGGGCCTTGTCAGAATTTGAGATAAAAATTGTATCAAATTCTCATCTTCTGAATCCAGCCATGCCAGATTGGTCATCGAACCTAACCAAGAAAAACTCTTTCAGGATCATCCTCACCTGTTCCTGAGTCATGTGGAGCATCCTTTCCACCCTTTCAGTCAGGTGAGTGACACTATCCATTGAGGACGCCCTCAAGGAGGCCATTCCAGAAGATCAGTAAAGATCCTGATTGGATGAGGCTCCAAAGATCCCAAAGGCACCGAGTCCTGATGCACCCTATAAATATTGAAGCATTTTAATTTAATAAATTATTTGGTAAACTAACCCATTTTTCCCATTTCCTCTTTGGTGCTCTTTTTCTGATTTTCCAGCTTCGAGCCACCATGAACCCTGGCGCCAGTCCAAGGAACTGTAGCGCTGACAGTAGGATTTGGTTTTCGTGCTTGGTTTAGGTACTTTGGCGGGGGTCTTCCTTTTCAAAATCCAGCTTACCAATTCATTGAGGCTGAACCCCCAGTTGAGGAATGCTTTGATCTGATGAATGCTGATACATCAGCAGCTGATATTTTTAGCCATTTGTGCTCTGATCTTGAGGCTTTTCCACTTGAGGGCATCCATCAGCGAGAACCCCAGTCAGTACCACTTGAGGGTAGATTCCAGGCCACACATTGGGTGGAGGTATTTTTGAAGGACCTCCAGCGTAACCAAGCTATGCTGGCACCTGTCCCTTACTGTGATACTATTCTAGCCCCCATCTGTAAATACTCATGCCATGGCTGCCAGAACTCCCACCTCACTCCATTGGAATGCTTTGGAGGGGGTGAAACCTTCAGCAGCATATGGGGCCACTAGCATCAGTTCCAGGAAGGATTGCTTCCAATCCCAGATGGTTTCAATGTGGATCCCCTCTTTGAGCTTTTCAGCCCAAGTCTGGGGTTGTGACCCCTTTCATTGCTATTGCCACCTGTGGTGAAATCTCATGTTCCATCCATGGTTGGGCTGACTCAGGGGTGAACCCTGCTGCATCCCAGTCTGCAGCTTCAGTGATTGTTGTGACATCATGCCAGATTTTCCACTTTTTGATCAGAAAGGGTCAGCCTCTAAGGGTTTTGTGAATCAGTTTAGTCACTCCCAGCTCCATCCATTCATGCACTAGGTCCATACTGGCCCCCACTTGGAACCAGTATTTTATTTCCATTGGTGTGAATCCTTTGGCAGACCAGTTGATGGCCTCTTCTGGTGACCAATCCTGGAAAGGTCCCCACTTCACCACATTTTTCCTTTGTCCAGCCCTCTTTCATCAGGTCTGATGCAGTGGCTGGTGGGATTTGGGTATATGACCAGTGTAGGGCCTTGGTGGCCTTGAACCTGGCTGTGATCCATGGTAGTCTCCTCTGGGGAGAATATGGTATTATATCATTCCAGTGCTGTGTCTACTGGAATGGTGTGTTGGGCACATTTGAGGGCAGTCAAGGTGTTTGGGAATCATTTTGCATATTTAGCTAATTCTGTTGGGTTGAGGCCCAAGCTCCTGATGGCTTGGGCATATCATGCTGTAATGCCTGCCTTGTTATACTTCATCACATTTAATAGATCTATGCCAGCCTCCATCCAGGCCTTTGCATCCTCCAGTTTTAAATCTTTGCGGATTGCAGCCTAGATCACCTTGTTCTCCATGGGGATTTTCATCTATTCTAGGGTATCTTTGGTCTGAACTCATGATGCTTTGAATAGTACTGCCATGTCAATTGAGATTTGGGTATCAAGCCAGCATTTGGCTGCTCTGGTGGAAAACTTGTGGTCTTGCCACATAGCCATGATAGCTGGTTTGATACTTTTGGAGACCCACTGAGTCACCATAGAGTATGGGAACTGGAAGGCCTCCCATTGTTTGACTTTGTGGGCAGACACACCTCAACATGCCAACATGTCTGACTGAATTGAGGTATATTTTACTGGGGCCCTGGCCACCAACTTGACTGATGTTGTGGGTTCAGCCCCTTCCAGTAGTACTTTTAGTTTTTTTGCCAAATTTTCTTGAGTGTCTGATCCCTTGGATTCAGTCCCCAACATAGCTTCACCCACATTGGGGTTGGTCCCTGATAGTTTGTATTGGTTTGCCAAATAGCTTTGTGCTAATCTAATCTCCTCTGACAGCTTAAAATTGCCAGGGTTTGTTCCCAATGGTCCATTTGGGATTGGCCATCAATTCTTGGTTGAGCTAGACCCCCCTGTTGATATGAATCTATTAGGGATTGTACCCAATAGTATATCAGGGATCATGCCCAATGATTTGCTCAGGTTGCTGGATTGATTTTGGTTGGGGACCATTCTCTCCCCCAACTGGGCCTTGTCAGAACTGGTGCCCAACTTCTTCTTTACTCAAATACTCTGAGTGGATTCAGTAAGTTTCTCTACATCAGCAGAAAACTTTTTTATCATTGCTCTGTTGGTTTGAGCTGCTGATTTTTGTCAATCAAATCTGAGTCAGTTTCAGATCTAACCAATACTTCATCTGGGTTTTTTTTTTTTTTTCCACAAAAATTTTCTTACCCTGCGAGGCCCCAATCCCCTCTACTGGTTGAGGTTTGGTGGGGAATATTCCCAACACTGCTGTTCTCAGCATTGGGCCTCACTCCCCAAAGGTATCTCCTGTCATCTGGTTGTTGGTGGCTACCAATCCTGGGGAGTCAGCCCTGTTATCTGTACTAGTCACAAGGGCACCATGGCCCTTTGATGCATTTGAGTGTTTCATCATTGTTCATGTCACCAAATTATTATTTGATGCACATGGGTTGTTCAGTCCTTCCCCGTTATTAGTCATGTAGGGGCTTGGGCCAGCGGGAAGTTCATCAGATGGTATATCTATCTTGGCATCCTTCATTTTATTATTGTTATTTGGTATCAGCACAGGCAAATCATCTATTTCTATGTGCTGTGCACAGACAGGCAGATTGACTTCCCTATGCTTGGGTGGTTGGCTGTGGATCACTGCTCTATAGTTGCAATGTGCATTGGCAGTTGGATGCTCTCTCAATTCTTGTTCAGTTCACTTTTTGATTTAAAAAGTGATGCTTGCGAGAGAGAAAAAATTGACTAACTGACTGACATCTGAAACCTTCGAGTTTGATAGGGTCAATCTATTTGGGTGAGTGGGTGAGAATTGGTGAATCTTACCGAATCTGAAATTATCGAGCCTGATGGGTTCAATCTATTTGGGCGAGTGGGTGAGAATTGACAAATATCATTGAATAATTCACCAAATTCCTTACCTGAGGCTAATCGAGTCTAATAAGGTTAATCTATTTGGGTGATTGGGTAAGAATTGGCAAAATAAGATCGAATCTGAAACTATCGAGTATGATAGGTTCAATCTATTTGGGTGAGTTGGTGAGAATTGGCGAATATTATCTAATAATTCACCAAATTGCTCGCCTGAAGCTAATCAAGTCTAATAAGCTAAATCTATTTGGGTGAGTGGGTAAGAATTGGCAAAATAAGATCGAATCAGAAATTATCGAGCCTGATGGGTTCAATCTATTTGGTTGAGTGGGTGAGAATCGACAAATATTATTGAATAATTCACTAAATTGCTCACCTGAAACTCAACAAAAATCAGTATTAGAGTTTAAGTAAATTAAGTAGTTAGGATAATCAGCTCACCAGCCACGAGGGCAACAGTGAAGCTGTTAGTCCGAGTGGCTCGAGAGTAGTGCTGGTACAGCCTATAGGCTACAATGTGAGCTTAGCATCTGATAAATTAAATACCGTAGCAAAGCACGGGTATTTGGATGTTAGGTTTATATATTTTAAAAACCCGCCTAATTGGTTCACCTAATTATTAATATGCTTTTGGCAAGTTAAGTAGAAGTTAATTTAGTAGTTTGGAAGATATGTCACATACTCAATGATTTTAAATATAAAGAGATGTTTCGGGTAGCAGTTTGGTGTTATTTGATTGATTCGATAGGTTTTTTTGTGGCCGAGTGGTTGATGGCTTTTGTTCGAATCGATAGGACACAGTTTAGTTTTGAGGAGTGATTAGTTATTGGTTGATTTGATAATTTCAGTTAGGTTTACCAAAGTGGTTGGTGGTTTTTGGTTGATTCGATTGAGCAATTAGATTTGGCTAAGTGGTTGATTTATCTATATTATAAAATCTAAACTAATGAATTGAAAATCTTTAATTTTATAGACACCATAGCGAAGCACGGGTAAATCGGCTAGTAAGATATAATTTGTATTTGTGAGCAGAATTCTATAATTCAGTTTAAAATATGGCGCCGACTTCAAAAAGTTTTATTGAGGAGGCATAATTTCTCGATTATTTCATACTTTTTAGAGCTTTTTTTAAAGGAGGTTCTTTTCCCCCCAAAAAAATCTAAGCTCATTTTGGTTCTTGTCGTAACATGAATATTCGATAAATTTTAAAACGAATTTATATAAATCTTATTTTAATTGGACGCATATATGCGTTTTTAGATTTACATCACCCCCATTTTTTGGACGCATATATGCGTCGAATCATTGAAAGGGTTAAATAAGTAGATTTGGTTTACAAAGTGGTTGGTGATTGGTTGATTTGGTATATTCAATGGTTTTAGTTATTAGTAAGTGGTTGGTGGTTTTGGTTTTGGTTTTTCGATTTCGATAAGTTTAATTTTACAAAGCAGTTGGTGATTGGTTGATTTATTATATTCAATGGTTTAGCTAAGCGATTTAGTGGTTTTTCATAATGAATTATCTGATAAACTATAAACACCGTAGCAAAGCACGGGTTTCTGGATGCTAGTAATATATAAAGGTGATAGCATTGAGCAGATTGTAGGATAGATTGGTAGTAATAAAGCCTGCTGTAACTATACAATTAGGCTTTGCTTGGCATGTATAAATTACGAGCTAATATAGAATTAGTTATTCAAGTAAATTGCCAAATAAGGCTTACTTATCAGCACTTAATCATCCAGTATAGTAAGATACAAACTCATTTGGAACTTTCGAAAAAATATTCTTTTTAGATTTGGTAATTGGCTTCCTTACAATGTAAAAATTGTCATTATTACGGCTGCATGTGATATGACACGGATAATTATGAATTTATTGGAAGCTTCAATTTGGGTTAATTTTATCCACTCGCCTATGTTTAGGCTGCACGATAATCAATCAATTTATCATTGGCTTAGATCTATCAGCTTTAGTGTAGCCGAAACGATTAGTTCATTTAACTTAAGCTGGCGAAATCACAAGGTTTAAATCTGAGAGGAGTAAATTTGTCACTTGCTACTTAACCCTTTGCACTCCGCTGTCCCCTCTCAGGGGACATTGTAATTCTAGCATATTACTCAGATGTCCCCTGAGAGGGGACAGCGGAGTGCAAAGGGTTAAAACTGGTATGGCTTACGTATGGCTTACATGCTCTATAATCACATTAAAACTTCAAGTTGATACAAAAACAAACCTAGTCAAGCATGTTTTATAGGATGAAGTTAGAGCGGATATTACAAGTACAATAATCCTATCTGGCCTATAACTGTTCCCTTACTATATTAATTTTTATATTTTGGTTTTAAGGAATAAAATAAAGTGTTAGAAGTAGTTAATTTTATAATTAGAATATATTGGGTAAAGCTAATATTTTATTGATGATGTTTGTGATTTGAGCTTAGGCTTCAGGACAGAATGGAGCTTCAGGCATAGGTTTATTGTTGGTCGGAAATGTGATACCTCAAGTATATTGGTAAGGTTGAATGCACATCCAGGGTCTTCATCATACAATAGACTGCATGCCTTTAGCTTTGGGCTATCTGGGATTGAGTGGAATTCAATCCCACCATGGACATAGCCCAGGGCACGGGGTGGAACTAGACTGACAATATCATTTCTAATGGTATAACGCACTACAGGGAAAGGCAGCGTATCTAGAAGGGTGGCGAATTGGGCATCGCCAACGCGTGGGCTGGCGTAAGTGTAGATATTAATATGCTTGAACACTTTTAGCATCCTAGACCCCCACTTGGCAGCAAATAACATTGATATGGCACCCCCATACTGTAACCAGATATCACAAGCGTATAATTACTAAACTGACGGCTTAGAACTTCAAGGGCAACTTTTTTATCAATAAGCTTAAGCTGCTCCAAGAACCCTTCATGCACCTTAGCTTGGCCAAATCCTGGGAGACTAACCAACCTAGCATTCATGTTCGTAATCCAATCCTTCACCGTGGTAGTCTGGCGGAAAGCCACCACTATCTCCTTGGCTGCATCATGCTGGTAAATCACCGCGCGAGAATCATTAATCTGGATTACCTTTAATTGCTTTAGCCGATCATCGCAGATGCAGTCCCTGTTATTGATTCGGGCCTGGCCACACTGCACTACCAGTGACTTGTCAAAATGAAGTTGGACATCACGCTCTGTCACATCATAAGTTTGGCGTGTCCTGTTTAACAAAACAGGCGGCGTCTCTAACAAGTTATAAACAAGGCTAAGTCCGTCAGAAATCAGATTAAATTTGAGTGCCCAACTAACAGCTAATAGTTTAATGAGACATACCCTTGTTATCATATCTTTTGACCACCTGCTTTAATCTACCATTTTATCGCACTCTTCTTTTCCCCATAAACTCTTATACTTGAGTCGGGCCTTTATTATAGTTAATTTCACTAGGTTCAATTGTGACACAAGCCGAATTTCACCGTGCTATAACAGATCATAAGCTCGTTCCGATCAGGTCACTCCACTAAAATTAAGCTTAAGTGGATCTAGTTCTTTTGATTTCTCCGCCTTGGTTCTAAAGTGGATCATAGGATAGAATATATAACTTTACAAGTTTGATATCGAATTTTTAAATTGTTAATTCAGCGATGAAAGTTCGAACCTCACTAAGTTCAAAAGCATGTTGACTGGACTTCCTTCCAATTCCATTTAAGACGTCAAAATGGTTGTGGAGCTTAAACTCAATCTGCTAAAACTGATTGCAAGTTTATGTAATCACCCAAACTTGAATCAAACAAGCTCATAAAATAACAGAGCGGATATACAGGGTTTTCCGGGCCAATTCGTATTTTTTATGTTTATTTTCATATCCATTACAAGCAAAAAGTACATTTTTCATCGATTTTCGCTTTCATTTCAAGCCAATTCGTGCATTTTTCATTAATTTTCGTATCCATAGGCAAACTTTGATTTAGTTTTTAATGGATGCAAAAATCAATGAAAAATATATGAATTAGTCTTACATGGATATGAAAATTAAAAAAAATATTTGAATTAGTCTTTAATGGATACAAAAATCAATGAAAATATACGATTTGGCTTGAAATGAATGCAAAATCATTAAGAAATATACAATTGGCTTGAAATGAATGCGAATTGGCTTGTAAAACTCTCTGTAATTATATACCATTTCTCTCTCAATTTCAACATTTTATTATTCAATTTCAACACTAATTAAAAAGGTTTTTTTAATAATTTTTTGAAGATAAATATAAAAAGCTTAAAATTATTATTCAATCAAATTTTATAAAATAATCTACCCACATGTCTTCCATCAGTGATTATAAAAATGAAAGCAAAGAAAATATTAATGTTGTAGAAAAGATATATTATGACCAAGTTAATAATATTAAATGAAAAAGCCTAGTACATTTAGTCCACGAGCAAGGTAATACTGTAAAGGAAGGAGC
Source organism: Massospora cicadina (assembly GCA_022478985.1). Taxonomy (NCBI): domain Eukaryota; kingdom Fungi; phylum Entomophthoromycota; class Entomophthoromycetes; order Entomophthorales; family Entomophthoraceae; genus Massospora; species Massospora cicadina. The sequence goes on from JAKSZP010013225.1 coordinate 132,197, forward strand.
GGAAATATTAGGGATCAACTATAATACTGCCCGAATAATTTCTTCAGTGTACAAAAATGATGGCATCACTAATAAAAAAGCCAAAGGAGGAAGTGTGAGAAGTACTCTTACTGAAATTCGAGTGAACAAAATCAAAAGTCTGATTACTTATAATCCTCAGATTACATTAAAAGAGATTAAAGAGAAATTAGAAGCTGAAGAGAAGATTTTACAATTTCAATCTCAAGTATTGATTGGTGCTTGCAAGAACTGCAAATAACTTTAAAACTAACTCATCATGAATTAGATAGAGTTAACCTTCCCCACACTATTGCTGTAAGAAAAGAATATGCCCTATGGTTTAACAATTACTTTAATAGAAATTATTCAAAAGCAGTCTTTATTGATGAATCTTCCTTCAATTTACATTTAAAGCGGATACAAGGCAGATCAAGAATAGGAATGTGCACTATTGTGACTGTTCCTGCCATTAGAGAAAGATCAGTGTCTTTAATAGCTAGTTTGACAATTGATGGTCTTCAATATTGTAAAACCATTGCTAATTCAATGGTAAATGGTGATTTATTTGTGGAATACCTTAATGATCTTTGTTCTTATCTTTACAATGAGAAAAGCTTGCAAGGAATGTGTCTCATACTAGATAATACTAGAATACACCAAAGAGCTGACATTGAAAGAATTTTTGCTATATTTAATTGTGAATTTAAATTCCTTTCTCCAAATTCCTACATGCTAAATCCAATAGAAAATGCCTTTTAAAAAAATAAAAAATGGCGTTAGATTGAGACTGAGAGGCAGGGCATCTGGTCTTTTATCAGAGTTGATAATTAAAGAAACTGCAACTGTAATGGAGGAAGATAGTACAGGTTATTTTAGACTGATTTTTAAAAATATTACTAATTGTGCTGCAGAACTATATTATGTACATCAATAAATTTTATTAACTTTTCTCTCTCGTTGCAATCACTTTTGTAACTTATTCAATCCAAGTCTGATTATAGTTTGATAATCTCACAGAGGAGATTAGTCTGTGCCCATGTCAGGGAGCAGTTGGGCAAGCAAGGTAAGAGGTGCAGGTGGTAGGCCTGCAACCTCAAATATCTAAAAATGCCCCGGAGAAACTGGCAGAATAGAAAAAAATAAAAAACTGGTGGTCACTATTTCCCAGAAATTCTCACTTGGCAAGCATAATATAACCAGTACATCAATATGCCGCACTCCTAACCACTCTCATTGGTGGAATATGGAGTCTAGGTGTTTCTGGATATCCAACAAACAGCTTTATGGGAAAAATTTTGTGGGGATGTGCACACTTTTTTCCTAACCACAGTGTACGTTGCACCTCACTCTATGTCACACGGTTGGCTGGACCTCAGTTTTGAAAACAAGGAGGCAGCAGATAAAGCTGCTGCAGTGCATGTAGTGATTGACCTCCCTGAAGGGCAACAGGTTATTGAAACCAAATGCACTATATGGATAAAATCCAACCAAATTTTCCTCATGTTTGACTTTTTTCCCACTACAGTCAAATGTGCCATTCTGGAGCAGCACCTGAAAGATGGTCTCACCATATATAGTAAAATATAATCCTTTGAGATGCAATACTTTATACTGATACTACACCTGTGCACTAGCAAAGTCATTGCAGTTCTGACTCCAACCAAGGAGATCATGAAGGACCTAACTGAAATCCTGCACTCCATATATATTAATATCAAAGGGCATACCACCCACCCTTTCTGGGTAACCGTAGACAGCACACCCCCCATCTGCACCTGCTGTGATGTATTTGGCTATAAGGCACATGTGTGCCCCACTAAGGAGGGTATCACATTCCAAGAGCACCTCTCAGTGGCCATGGCCAGTGGAGAGGTGCACTACAAACCAACCACCAGCACCAAAGAGGCTTTCCCATGGGGAGCACAAGGCTGCTACCTACTAGTAAAGCCTATCTCCCCTCAAGAGCAAAAGAAGGCTAAACAGGCCTGCAGGGCCACAGCCAAGGAAGTGGCCAAAGTCACCTCCACTATCCCATACTCCCAATGTCAGGAGGATATTGAAACCTTCACGGCAGAAGCAACTCGGGAATCCCTCAACCAATCAGATTGGGAAGCCCATGCCAATTGTGACACTAATCTGAGGATCTGATGGGTGACTTGATCTCACCCAACCTTTGCAACCAAGCCCCAATTGAAACTGACTTGGTTTTCAACCTACCTGAAAAAAATTTTATAGACCCAAACATTGGTGCACCAAACTCATCTGCACCACAAAAAATTTGTCTGATACTGGGGAAACAAAAAGTGAAGGCAAAAGCCAATGTGAACCTTTCTGCTAAAATTAACAAAACTACTGATAGTGTTGCTGCAAACACCTATGCTGCCGTGAAGGCCTGTGGGATCTAGAGGAGGCTAGTGGGCCCAGGTGCCCACCCCCTCGCACCTAAGGTGCAATGGGGGAAACCTTCACTTTAGGGACATTGAATATTGCTGGACTCAAGGCCTCGCTATCCCAGGCTAGGAAACTGAGTTTTTTACAAAAAAAGACCCATAGATATCCTGGCCATTTAGGAGTCCCACTGTCCATGAGGTTCTGAGGATGCTTGGAAAACCATGCTCCTCCCTTCCCTATCCTTCTGGTCAGAGCACTGTGGGGTGCTAGTTCAGAAAAACAATTTTTTAAACTTTTTATTGTCAGAATCCTTCCTCAATGGCTGAGTCCTCATTGTCACTTTCTCATGGGCTGACATGGTGCATGCTATTGTCAACATCTATGCCCCAACCTGTGCATGAGAGAAGTGGGAATTTTTCTCATCAGTCAAATCCATTCCATTTACCCCTGACCCTTTCATAGTCAGTGACATGAACTGTAGGCTAAACTCACCCACAGACCATTGGCCTTCCTCCTCCCATGCCCCCCAGGATCACGTAGAACTTCACGTTCTAAAGGCCACCCTTGGGTTAATAGATGTGCTGCTGCGGCAAGCCCCGCTGCTCAAAAACATGATGCGCCCCCACATCCACAATGGCCAATTAAGGTCCATGACCCGCATTGACCTTATCCTCACGCGGTGAAATTTCAATCTCACATTTCCCACTTCCAAACAACAAAAATCAAATTCTCCAACCACTGGCTGGTCTCAATAACCTACCACTTACCTGTCACAGTGGCTAAGGCCCCACATTGGTGCAAACTCCACCCTTCTGAACTTGCATCACCAGGATTTTCTACTTGGGTGGAATCAGCAACTTTGGCAAAAGAGTTTGTTACACCATTTTGTGTGGACCCAATTTCCACATGGTCAGCCTTCAAAGAGGATACCATCTGCCACTCTCGCCACCTCTCCTCCCAATGCTCATGATCTACATTGGCTGTCATTTTGCGCACTCTGGCAGAGTTGGCACACCTGGAATCCAACATCCCAGCCACAGGCTACAGCCCTGCATGGGGCCAGAAGTGGGCGGAAGCAGCTGCCCACCTCAATGCACTCAAAAGGCAACACAAACATTGGGTTTGTGTTCAGTACAGGGCCAAATGCATTACAGAGGGCGACAAGTGCACCCCATAGTTTTTTAAAAATTCTTTGCACTGTGCCAGAGCATGGCCTGCACACAGGTGCGGAGATTGGATGATTCTGTTGCAGATACACCAGCTGAAGTGGAAATTGAAATATAAAAGTTATACTCTGAGTTATACTGATCTGATCCGCTTCAGCCAGCCAAAGTGGCAAATTTTTTTGACTGCACCCACATCCACACCATTTCCTGATACCCAGAATTAATGAATTTGATTCCTCCAAATGAACTCTGGACAGCCATCTGCGGTGCACCAAATTGGAAATGCCCAGGCCCAGATGGCATTCCATATGAATTCTATAAAAAGTACTTCAAATATATATCCCCACTGCTGCTTGCCTCCCTTACCAGAGCCTTCTGGATACGCGCCTTCTACCAGGAGGGCAAGAGGCCTTCACCATCACACTCTTCAAAAAAGGGGACAAGCTAGACTTAGCCAACTGGCGCCCCATTTCTTTAACTAACATGGATACAAAATTTTTAATTAAAATCATGGCTAACCTTTTAGGGATTGTAGCATCTGCCACCATCTCCCCAGAACAATTCAGTTTCATACCCAGAAGGTCCATTGGGACAACATGCACTCTGTGGCCAACGCATGCCAGTCCACAGCCTCTGAGGCACTTGTATTTTTGGACCAACAGAAGGCCTATGATAGAGTAAACTGGGAATACCTCAGGGCCTGCCTCCATCAATTCCGCTTACCCCTCGCTTCATCAACTAGGTAATGCTGCTCACATAATCTGCAACAATGGCAGTGCGTGGCCCTGGCTTCCTAACGGAAGTAGTCCGCCCTCAAAGGGGCTTACAACAAGGGGACCCCCTTAGCCCACTCTTATACAACTTCAGCCTTGACCCACTACTTTGAAATGTGATTGCCCACATCACTGGGGTCCATGTACCAGGACAAGCCCCAGTCAAGATGATGGCGTTTGCAGATGACTGTGTGGTTGGGGTGTCTAATAATAAATATGCACGCGCGCTTGAAGATCTCATCCAGGAATATTCCCAGGTAAGTAATGCTGCACTGAACGCTTCCAAAACTGAAATCATCCTCCTTGGTCGGTATCAAGCATGCTGAGCCCCAGCGACCAGTGCCCAGCCTGGCCCATCTGCTTGCACACGTGCTCGCCCTCCCTGCTCACCCCACACCACCCCACTAGTGCTCCCCTTTGTGCCGCGCCCTACCATAGGGCCTGTCTGCCATCTGGGAGTGTGGGTGGAGGCAGGCGGGTATGCCTCAGCAGTAATGGAAAGTTGTATTCTAGACAACGTGATGAAGTGCATCGCCTCCCTCAGAGCCCACCCTACTTCCCTTACTGGCAGGATTGTTTTAGCCAACTCTATGCTCCTCTCCAAAGTCTGGTTTGGAGCCCACGCCATCGCCTTCTCCCCAGGATTTTTCAAATCCATGTATGCCCTTCTGCAAGGATGGCTTTGGTCAGGCCGCCCACCACCAGTATGGCTTGAGGTCATGTTTGGCCCTCATCACCATGGTGGCATGGGCCTGCTTGACTTCAAAGCCCATGCTGCCAAGATCCTGGGCACCTGGATTGCGGCTGTCACCGCCCTTACGCTCCCCTCCCAACACTGGTCCCGCGTGGCCCACTCCAACTTCTCCCACGCCTTGAGCCTTAACAATCCATTGAACCCTCACTCCTTGATGAAATATCTAGCTTCCCACCCATCGGCCACAGGTCCTCATGGCACTAAAACCCACTACAAACAAATCCTCCTCTCCATGTGGAGCGCTGAGTGGAGAATTTGTATTAGTGGACACACAGCCCAGAGAGGCCGCACCTCTCCTCAGTTCATACAAGAGGTACATGGGCTACCCATTCAAGATGGCGTGATCCCCACATGGCCCCATGTCCTATCCAGGGTGGACTACCTGGACATGATGGACATCCCTTACTCCATTGTAACCCAAAACTATCTGGAAATATGCACACCATCCTCTGTTGCAGCCTCAAATCCGCTCCCATGTGGCGCTGCCTGAGTGGGTGTACCATACAGCTGAGCACTCTAATGCTTTACACTCATCCTGCGTCATGTGTGGCCAGTATGGAACGCTGTTCCACCACCTGGAGAAGTGTCCTACCTCTAAAGTGATATGGCGCGAAGTTCAACGTCTGCTTGGCTAGGATCAAACACATCCCTTCAGTCTGTCAAGAGATATGTTTGCTATATCCATGGTATCCCCCTTCCACCCTCCCTCCATGCTCTGGAGGTCACAATCTCCATGTGGACTATCCACACTATTGTCTTGGATGCCATTGCAGGCTCCACCCCCACCCTCCCAGAAGCTGTCCACAGATTCCAGTCCCATTTGGTGGACCACTTCCAGGCGTGGATGTTTGGGTACCTCCCACCATGTCGCCGTCAGCTGGTCTCCTCCTGGTTCCCAGTTTGGTTCATCAAATTGGACCCTTTCCTCCACATGTGTTCAAAAGTGGCTATGGCCTCTTCACACGTCCCCTCCCCTCCCCATAGTGGCGTTCCCGCTGGCAACAAGAGATAGCATCACTTCTCTGGGGTGCCTTCCCTGTTACTAAGTTTTGTTTCTCTTGGGTCAAAAATTTGGAAGTGTCTGTCCCCTGGTCAGCCTTCCTTGCAATAAATTTAAAATTCAATAAATTTTATTAAATGTTTAGTGCTTATTAACATTAAGATTGTGTCAATCTATATTTGTCATCACTTTAATTAATTCCAAAATAGTATCATGGCTTTTACAATCATATAATTAATATGAAAACTTTACTAAAAAATAAATGTGACTTCATCTTATTATTTATAGGTCATAAGTAAATCTAAAATTTATGTTGTGTCATGTCCTAAAAAATAATGAAATTGATTTGTAAATTGTTGAAATTGATTTGTAAAGTGTTGAATATTGATTTATAAAATGTTGAAATTGAATAATAAAATGTTGAAATTGAATAATAAAATGATAAAATTGAATAATAAAATGTTGAAACTGAGAGAAATGGTATAATTATACTAAAAAGGAATCTTGCTATATTTTGCTATCCATCCCCTGGTCAGCTTGCCTCAAATAAATATACTATATTTTGCTCTATTATTACAATTATGGGTTTATTTAGCATAATAATGTTAGTGAGGCTATAAGCTAGTTAGTATCAAACAATTTTTCAATCCTAAAATATGATTATTGTATATTTACCTTTTTACCTTTCTCTGCTATATATTTACTCAAGTATTATAAATAAGTTGTTTAAACAAATCTGTAAAATATTTTTATAGTTTAGTAAAAAATTACTGCCAATAGACATACATCAGCCTTAGTCATAACTTTAAGCAGAAAACTACTTTTTGTGATAAATATAAGATTTTCATATAAAAGTTATCTTGATGGTAGTTAAACCTATATTAATCTCAACTAGATAAAGATATCATAAATATCATAACTCTCTCTATAAAACTCAATGTCTGTTTGTAATTTATATTTAATCTTAATCTTAGTTTTAATTTTATCTCAATATTGATGCAGCCTTTCTAAAATATAAGGAGGACTTTAGGAAGTGGTTAATAGAATTTTAGTTTTTACCAGCAGATAAAGTAGATTAGAGAATTTAAGCCTATGAATTTCCACTATACTACTTACATAGTTTGATTTAAAGTAGATTTCATAAAAAATAACATTTTTTCCTATCAGTAGTTTGATATATAATTTTTCATAATGAATTAATAAAAGTTTTTATTGAGATATCTGGTAAATCTTTTTATTAGGTATAGTACCTATTTGGTGTAGTTGATAGTGCAGCTCTAATAAAGCATAAATTGCCTGTTTTTTAATTATTAACCTTATTTTTTGTATATAAAACTGTGATTATATGTATATTGTAATTTTAAGTTATTTTTATAAGCTATATATACAACTTCAGCCAAATTGTCAGAGATATAGCTGTTGGATTTCAGGCTTCTTACTGCTCACTGGTGCATTTGGCACCTAAATTCCAACAATTAATCACAGGAGAAGTTACACTCTCTACTGCTGATTTAAATATATTGTAGGGGTTTTCCAACCATTTGATAATAAAAAAGGGGAAACTTTTTAACAACAGTGATAAATTTATTTATATGTTTTTTATTAGTGATGTGGGAATAAGAAAAGTGAACCCTCTTCTGATCTCACTGTTTTTATTTAAAATGACTTGGGTCTTTAAGTGCAATATGCATCAATTTCATTATTAGCTTCAAGTCTAATTAGGAAATATGAGCGTTCAACCTATCAGAGCTCTCAAATCTAGGTCCACTTTGATGGAATGGCTGATGGAGGGTTGATAGTAGGTAAGATATGTCCATGAGGCAAAATTTTATATAATTGACCCAATCACTGTGGTGGAAAATAGTTGCACCTTGAGGGACCCTTAAGGATATAAAAAGGGGTGTTCATGGCATAGGTGCTTGAATTAAATTAGAAGTGGGCCAGGGGGAACCACCAATAGACTCCCCTGATTTCACCACATAGTTGGTGCACTTTGCTTACCCTAACTCATGATATTTTCCAAGAATTATTAGTAAAAGTGTTACCTCAATTTGAGGGGTTCCACTGAGAATTGACCAGGGTCTTTTGGCCAATTTTGTCCATATTAAAACTTATAAAAACTACTTTTCTTTCTCATTGCAATTCACTTTTGCAACCTATTCAATTCAAGACTGAATCTAGTTTGATAATCTCACAGAGGAGATTAGTCTGCGCCCATGTCAGGGAGCAGTTGGGCAAGCAAGGTAAGAGGAGCAGGTGGAAGGCCTGCGGCCTCCAACATTTGAAAACGCCCCAGAGAATCTGGCGGAATAGACAAAAATCTAAAAAAACTGGCGGTCACAATTTCCCCAGAGATACTCGCATGGCAAGCACGATGCAACCAGTACATCAACACGCCACACTCCCAACCACTTTTGTCGGTGGAATTTGGAGTCCGCATGTATCTGGACATCCAAAAAATGGCCTTATGGGAAAACTTTTGTGAAGATGTACACAAAATTTTCCTGACTGCGGTGTATGTTGCACCTCACTCCATGTCACACGGTTGGCTGGACCTAGGTTTCAAAAGCAAAAAAGCAGCAGACGAGGCTGCAGCGGTGCACATAGTGGTCAACCTCCCCAAAGGGCAATGGGTCATTGAAACCAAATGCACTAGATGGACAAAATTAGACCAAATTTTCCTCACATTTGACTTTTTGCCTACTATGGTAAAACGTGACATTTTGGAACAACACCTGAAAGATGGTCTCACTGTATATGGCGAAATAAAATCTTTCAAAATGCAACACTTCATGCTGATGCCACACCTGTGCACCAGCAAAGCCATTGCAGTTCTGACCCCAACTGAGGAGATCGCGAAGGACCTAACCCAGATCCTGCACTCCACTTTTATTGATATTGCAGGGCATACCATCCACCCATTCCGGGTGACCTGGACAGCGCGCCCCCCATTTGCACCCACTGTGACGCGTTCAGCCATAAGGCACATGTGTGCCCCATCAAAGAGGGCGTTACATTCCAAGAGCATCCCTCAGTGGCCATGGCCAACAGAGAGGCGCACTATGAACCAACTGCAAGCACCAAGGAGGCTTTCCCGTGGGGAGCACAAGGCTGCTACCTATTGGTAAAGCCTATCTCCCTGCAAGAACGGAAGAAGGCCAAGCAGGCCCATAAGGCTGCAGCCAAGGAAACAGCCAAGGCCACCACCGCTATCCCACACTCACAAGGCCAGGAGGACATGGAAACCTTCGCAGTGGAAGCAACTCAGGAATCCATCAACCAATCAGATTGGGAAGCCCATGATGAGTGGGCCACTCAATCTGAGGATCCGAAGGGAGACTCAATCTCACCCAATCATTGCACCCAAGCTCCAGTTGAAACTGACTTGGGACCTATCCCAACTGAAATTTTTTTTTGACCTGCTCAATGGTGCACCAAACTCATCCGCACTGCAAAAAATTCGTCTGATGTCAGGAAAACAAAAAGCAAAGGCCAAAGCCAACGAGACTCTTTCCACAAAAATCAACAAAAACTCTGATAGCATTGCTGCTAACACCCATGCTGCTATGAAAGCCCGTGGGGACCTAGAAGAGGCTGGTGGGCCCGGGGCCCACCCCTCACACCTAAGGTGCGAAGGGGAAACCTTCACTTTAGGGACATTGAATATTGCCAGACTCAAGGCCTCCCCATCCCAGGCTAGGAAACTGAGTTTTTTACAGCACAAATTTACCCGTGGATATCCTGGCCATCCAGGAGTCCCACTGTCCATGAGGTTCTGAGGAAACTTGGAAAACAATGCTCCTCCCATCCCTATCCTTTTGGTCAAAGCACTGTGGGGTGCTAATTTGGAAAAATGATTTTTTCATGTTCATATCCTCAGAAACATTCCTAAATGGCTGAGTGCTTGTCATCACCTTCTTGTGGGCTGACATAGTGCATGCAATTGTCAACATCTATGCCCCAAACGGTGCACACGAGCGTCAGGAATTTTTCTCATCAGTCAAATCCCTCCTGCTACCCCCTGATTCTTTCCTAGTCGGCGACATGAACTGTTGGCTAACCTCACCAATGGACCGGTGGCCTCCCTCACCCCACGCCCCACAGGGTCACATAGAACTACGCGTTCAAAAGGCCACCCTTGGGTTAATGGATGCACTGCCATGACATGCCCCGATGCTCGAAAACATGACATGTCCCCACATCCACAATGGCCAATTAAGGTCCATGACCTGCATCGACCTTATTCTAATGCTGGCGAAATTCCAACCCCACATCTCCCACTTCAAAACAATGAAAATGGAATTCTCTGACCACTGACTGGTCTCAATAACCTACCACCTACCTGTCACAGTTGCTAAGGCCCCACATTGGTGCAAAATCTGCCCCCTGAGCTCGCATCACCAGGATTTTCCACGTGGGTGGAAGAGGCAACTTTGGCAAAAAAGTTTGTTGCACCGTTTTGCGTGGACCCCATTTCCACATGGGCAACTTTCAAAGAGGACACCATCCGCCACTCTCGCCATCTCTCCTCCAGATGCTCACGAGCCACATTGGCGGTTATCTAACACGCTCTGGCAGAATTGGCACACTTGGAGTCCAACATTCCAGCTACAGGATACAGCCCTGAATGGGGCCGGAAGTGGGTGGAGGCAGCCACCCACCTCAACGCACTCAAAAGGCAACACAAACATCGGGTTTGTGTTCAATACAGGGCCACATGCATCACAAAAGTTGACAAGTACACCGCATATTTCTTTAAAAATTTTTTTGCACCACGCCAGAGTGCGGCCTGCACACAGGTGCAAAGATTAGATAATTCTATTGCGGATACACCGGCTGAAGTGGCAATCAAAATGCAAAAATATTACTCTGAGTTGTACTGACTGAACTAATTCAGCTGGCCAAAGTGGCAGAATTTCTTGACCGAGCTCATATCTGCACCATTTTCTGATACCCAGAAATAATGAATTTAATTACTCTGAACGAATTATGGACAGCCATTCGCGGTGCGCCAAACCAAAAATGCCCAGGCCCAGATGGCATTCCATATGAGTTCTACAAAATATATTTCAAATATATATCCCCACTTCTGCTTGCCTCACTTAACCAAAGCCTGTTGGAAATGCACCTCCTACCAGGAGGACATGAGGCCTTTACTGTCACACTCTTCAAGAAAGGGGATAAGCTTGACTTAGCCAACTGGCGCCCCATTTCTCTAACAAACACAGACACCAAAATTTTAACAAAAATTATGGCTAACCGATTAGGGACTGTAGCATCTGCCACCATCTCCCCAGAACAATTCAGTTTCATCCCCAGAAGGTTGATTTGGGATAACGTGCACCCTGTGGCTAATGTATGTTAGTCCACAGCCTCTGGGGCACTTGTATTCTTGGACCAACAAAAGGCCTATGATAGAGTAAACTGGGAATACCTAAGGGCCTGTCTCCATCAATTCCGCCTACCCCTCGCTTCATCAACTGGGTGATGCTGCTCACAGAATCTTCAACAATGGCAGTGCGTGGCCCTGGCTTCCTAACAGAAATAGTCCACCCTCAAAGGGGCTTGCAACAAGGGGACCCCCATCAGCCCACTCTTATACAACTTCAGCCTTGACCCACTACTGCGAAATGTGAATGCTCAACTCACTGGGGTCCATGTGCCAGGCCAAGCCCCAGTCAAGATATTGGCATTCGCAGACGATTGTGTGGTTGGGGTGTCTAATAATCAAGATGCACGCGCGCATGAAGCTCTCATCCAGGAATATTCCCCGGTAAGCAACGCGGCACTGAACGCCTCCAAAACTGAAATCATCCTCCTTGGTCAGTCTCAGAACTGCTGGGCCCCAGCAATTAGTTCCCAACCTGGACCATCTGCTCGCCCACGTCCACGCCTTACTAACTCAACACACACCACTCCACTGGTGCTCCCCTTCATGCCACGTCCTACCATAGGACCAGTGCACCATCTGGGCATTTGGATGGAGGCAGGCGGATATGCGTCAGCAGTAATGGAGTGCCATATTCTGGACAACGTGATGAAGCGAATCGCCTCTCTCAGAGCTCACCCTACTTCCCTTACTTGCAGGGTTGTTTTAGCCAACTCTATGCTCCTATCCAAAGTCTGGTTCGGAGCCCATGACATCCCCTTCTCCCCAAGCTTCTTCAAATCCTTGTATGCTTTGCTGCAAGGATGGCTTTGGTCAGGCTGCCCTCCACCAGTGCGGCTAGAGGTCATGTTTGGCCCTCATCATCATGGTGGCATGGGCCTTCTTGACTTCAAAGCCCATGCTGCCAAGATCTGGGTACCTGGATCGCGGCCGTCACCGCTCCTACACTCCCATTCCAACACTGGTCCCGCGCAGCCCACTCCAACTTATCCCAAGCTTTGGGCCTCAACAATCCATCGAACCCCCACTCCCTGATGAAATACCTCGCATCACACACATCGGCCACAGGTCCTCACGGGACAAAAACCCACTACAAACGAATCCTACTCTCCATGCGGAGCACAGAGTGGAAAATTCGTATTAGCGGACATACAACCCAAAGAGGCCGCCCCTCTCCTCAGTTCACACAAGAGGTACAGGGGCTACCCATTCAAGATGGCGTGATCCCCATTTGGCCCCATGTCCTATCCAGGGTGGACTACCTGGACATGATGGACATCCTTTATTCCATTGAGACCCAAAAAACAATCTGGAAATATGTACATCACCCTCTGTTGCAGCCTCAAGTCCGCTCCCATGTGTGGCGCTGCCTGAGGCGGGTGTATCATACAGCTGAGCGCTCTAACGCTTTACACTCATCCTGTGTCGTGTGCAGCCAGTATGGAACACTGTTCCACCGCCTGGAGAAGTGCCCCACCTCTAAAGTAATATGGCGCGAAGTTCAACGTCTGCTGGGCCAGGATCAAACGCATCCCTTCAGTCTGTCAAGAGATATGTTTGCTCTATCAATGGCCTCCTCCCTTCCACCCTCCCTCCGTGCTCTGGTGGTTGCAATCGCCATGTGGACCATCCACACAATTGTCTTAGATGCCATCGCAGGCTCCACCCCCACCCTCCCAGAAACTGTCCACAGATTCCGGTCTCATTTGGTGGACCACTTTCAAGCGTGGATGTTTGGATACCTCCCACCGCGTCGCTGACAGCTGGTCTCCTCCTGGTTCCCAGTCTGGTTCGTCAAATCAGACCCCTTCCTCCACACGTGCTCAATAGTGGCTACGGCCCCTTCACACGTTCCCTCCCCCTCCCCATAAGTGGCGTTCCCGCTGGCAACAAGAGATAGCATTGCTTCTCTGGGGTGCCTCCCCTGGTACTAAGTTTATCTGTCCTGAGTCATATTCAGAAGTGTCCATCCCATGGTCGGCCTTCCCTGCAATAAATTTAAAAGCTTATAAAAACTATCAATATAAGCTTGGACAGGTAATTTTCCAATAAGAACCAAACTAGAGTTGGTGCAGGGGTGGACTCCTCCTACATTGGGACTATTTGCACCTAAAACATTCATTTCCCTTAAGTGGACAGGCAATTGTCCAACATTACACCCTTCAAGAATGCTTGGGGAGGAATAGGGGTATAATAATCGTCCATGTAATCTGTTTTTGGTAATATCTGTAGCTAAAGATTTTGTAGAATACTTGTCACCTCACTTGTAAGTGACAGTGAAGGGACCCTCCCAAATTGATCCAAGCTTGCCACCTCTAGGAGTGATGTGGTTATGGTAGTACAGGACCAGGTCTGACACTTTGAGTGAAGGTAGTTGAACTCAAAGCTCACTGGCAGCTTGTCACTCTTTCATAACCATTTTAATTAAGTTTGTCATAGCCTCAGAATGAAGCTGAATAATATGTTGAGCCAAATTCCCCATGACTTTCTCAGGTTCCTTAACTTTAGAGGAGAAAACACCTTTAGCTAAAATGGCAGGTATCCCTGGTTCCCACCCTTACAGAAAATGTAATGAGGGGAAATTTTCAAGATCTGGTGATAACTAATCTGGTATGCCATAAGAACACTGGATAGGAATTGGTCCCAGTGAAGTGGATCAAAGGATGCATTTTATGCAGGATTGAAACCAAGTTTTGTTTGCTCTCTCCACAATCCAATTGGTAGAGGGATTATATGGAGCTGAAAAGAGTTTTTAGGCTCCAATGAAGGTAGCCAGTATTTTAACTACTCTGAAAATGAAGTTATTACCATTGTTGCATAAGTACTTGGTGACAGCCATGATGAGTAAATATGTTGTGATATAAAAATGGCAATGGCCTTGGCCATTTGGGCTGGGAGAGTCATGGCTCCAATCCACTTAATAAAATGGTTAATGCCGACTAGGATATATCTTTTTCCACCAATAGTCTGCAGGAGGGGACCTACCACGTCCAGGCTAATGGTATGGAAGGGTTATTGGGGGGGAGTTGTTGATTGATATTAATATCTAATCTTAAAACTAGACTGCTTCTTACATGTGAGACAGGTTTCCAAAACCTCAACAATAGTTTCCATAATGCCTTCCCAATGATACCACTCCATAATCCACTCATGGGTTTTTTGCTCCCCCAAGAACTAGGGCATAGTGAGCTTCCAGGATAGCAGGTACGCATTCCAAGGACTGAAGTTAAGGCAGCCACTTTTCCCCCACCTGCATATACAACTTCCTGCACTCCATTTTGGTGTTGCAGGAGTGCTGGGCTAACATTTTCTGGACAGTCTCATCATCATCCTCCCAGTCATCAGGGGTCATTAGGGAGTCATAAACCTCTCCGCCTCACTATTATCCAAGTTCAGGACTGACAGCCAAGTTAACTCATCCACATTTATGTGACAGGTTCCAGCACTGCGTTCAATTTTCATGTCATAATGCTGGAGCTTTAAAGCCCAGTGTGCTAACTGGCCAGTAGGATCCTTCATGTTCTGTAACCATTTTAGAGAAGCGTGGTCCATAAACACCATGAAGGTAGTTGCATACAAAAAATGATGGTATTTTTTACAGCTAATATATCAGCAAGAATTCCTTCTCTGTGATGCTATAGTTGCGCTCCACCTTGGACAGAATCTTGCTAAAGTATGATATGGGATGATCTACTTTGTTTTTATCTAGTTAAGCCAAGATGGCCCCAACATCATAGTCTGAGGCGTCAGTAGATGAGATGAAAGGTTTTTTATAGTCTGGGTGCTGCAGGATAGATTGTTATTGTAGCAGTTGCTTTAGGGTCTTAAAAGCAGCATTCTGTTCCTCACCCCAATTGAAAGAAGTGTTCTTCGTCAATAGGCGGATAAGGGGCTTGCTGAGCTGAGCAAACTTTGGGATGAACTGATGGTGATATCCCATCATGCCCAGAAATACCTGAATATCCCATGATTATTAGAGGGAGGCATTTTTGATATGGCTTCAACCTTGTCCTGTAAGGGTTGGATTCCTTCTTGGGAAATGGCGTGTCCAAGTTAATTTAGCCTCCTCTGGAAAAAAGTGCACTTGGAGGGTTTTAATTTGAGGGTGGATTTTCATAAGCGTTGAAACACTTCCTTTAGGTGAGTCAGATGTTCATTGTTGGTCTTTGAAAGCACTGATGTCATTATGATAGATGATGACGCAACTTAACTTCAGGTCCTGCAAGATATGGTCCATGGCTTGCTAAAACGTTGTGGGCGCATTGTACAATTGTTGAGGAAGCCAGATGGGTTGGAAAAGACCTTCACTGCAAATGAGAGCACATTTCTCTTGGTCTTGGGGAGAAAGGTCCATTAAACCAATAGCCGCTAGCCAAGTCCATGGCGGAGAAGAAATCAGAGCCAGAGAGTTGAAACAGGGCGTCGTCAATGTGGGGAATAGGATAGCTATCCTTTTTTGTGAGGTTATTTAGTTTGCGATAATCCATGAATATCTGATGACCTTTTTTTTTATAAGCAAGAGGTTGGAAGACCAAGGGCTTTGCGAGGGTACAAGTAGCCAAGCGTCTAGTAACTGATTGAGCTCAGTCCTCATTTGCTGCTCTTCCACCTTTGATTTACGATAAGTTTTAGACTGGGTGGGATGGGAATCACCCACATCAATGGAGTGGCTTCATTCCTTTGTATGACCATAGTCATAATCTGACTTGGAGAATATGTCTCTATATCCTTCCAATAAAGTATGGACCTTTTCCATCTCATCTGGGGTAAGCTCATCCAAAATATGGACATTGGTTAGGGTACATAACAGGTTATCCATTGGTAAGCCCAGATCCGTTATAGAGTCAATGAAACGAATATATTTAATGTCCTCTATTGGGGACCAATAAGCCTCTGCCAATCTCCTGGTGTTTTTTATAACCATGTCCTTGCCGGTAAGGTTCCCCAAAAGAATAGGTATAAGCCTCTTTTTTAGGCTGGGTCTAGTATCCCATGCAATACTCAAGGCTCAAGGGGCTAACGCCCTCAAGACTTATGATATGCAGCAAACAGTGATGTGTAATTTGGAGCGTGATCTTAGTGTCAACCACTCGTTGTTCACCAGGTTTAATCAAGACCTCTTCTGTAGTATAGAAAGGTATACCATCCCTAGCATCCACTGAATAGGGCAAATTCAATATCAATCCCAGAGGTGGTATAATGTAAAAGAAAAGCTGAAAAGGGGTATTCAACCAGGCAAGAGTATTTGTTCTTGCTAGGATCTTTATTGGATAAGAATAAAGGGATTTTATAGTTAAGTAATGAGAGGAAACCTTGCTTCATGTTGATTATTCCCTCATACTTAATCATAAACTGGGTACATATGAGCATATGTAGGTGTTGTTGTCCAAGGCCTCTGATGGGGCCAATAAGATGAGCTTCCCAATTAAAATGAGAAGGGAGGAGTATGCTCCAATGTCATGGGTGTTGTTTGGGCTTGCAGTTCCAAATTTTTGATGGTATTTTAAGTCAGGTGCCAGCTTTATCTTTTTTATCAGCTTAGAGAAGATTACGTTACCTGGGGAGCAAGTATCCAGGATGGCCATCACCTGGACTTTTTGAATGACCACTTCTATCTTGGTGAGGGTTCCTCTAAAGTTAGGAGACAGAGCCAAAACCTCCTTGATCCAGAAAGTGGAGGTTAGTTTAAAACGGTCTCAGGGTAATTTTCCAAAATGGATTTAATGGTATGGACCTGCTGAAGAGGGTGAATCAAGCCAGACAAGAACTGATCAGCATCGCTGTCAGTGTTAATTACTTTGGTACACTCTAGAACTTGGATGAGGTATGTGTCCTCAGGTATGGTGGTCTCAACTACTCCTCCAGCGTTCAAACAATCAGGAACTTCCACTTTAGTGGGTATTACTAGTATGTATTAACCAACATCCTTACAACCCTCTCCAGATTTGTCTTCAGGGGTATTCTCAATAATTGGTAATGAAGCGATAGAGGTAGGGGAGTCAGGCACATGAGGTTGGTTAGTTATCCTCTGTTTATACGTTTTTCCATCAAGACCTTCCTTGTTGCAGGGGTTAACCTTAGGGCACATAACTACCAGCTTGGATGGGGGAAGGCACTGCAGCTTCAATAAGCGAGGCGGAAGCACAGTATCAGCTGCTTATAAGTTCTCAGACCTATGAGAGGATGTGATATCTGCTTTGAGTTGCACTGAAGAAGCAGGTTTTACAGGATAGATAGGCATAGGGGGTCTCATAAGGATCGTTGGAACTACCATCCACTTCCCTATAGGCAAAACTACTCAATGGTTAGAATGTGGGATATCATCACAGCTTCATTGGTGGTCGCACAAGTAGGAAAATCAGCAACATCTAACAAAGACTCTTTTATGTTGCAGACGATTTGAAGTGGCACTTCATTGAAATGATACGCCTAGCTAGAGAAGGTTGAGAAGCCAACCCAATTAACATGGCAGCGATGTCATCATCCAGGTTTAGCATGTTAGACGTTGACAACATCTGGGCAGCAAGGTAAAATCGCTCAGCAAAGGCGGTGATCCGTTCACCTTCATAAATACTAAAGCGCATAAATGCCTGTTTTTCCCTGGTTAGACTGTGCTTGGAGCCAAATTCAGCAACAAAACCTACTTAACCTCAGCCCAGGTGCAAAGGTTGTCCATATAAAGATCATCATTTCTTGGGACAGGCGACTTATATGAGGAAGTATGTACTTGACCTTCTTGTGGTCAGTCACCCCTTCCATGGCTGCTTCATAGACGTATAAGAATGAACAATGCTACTCTCATCAGGGGTAAACTTGTTTTTTAAGGGACATTTAAAAAATCGCTGTTCAAGCTTTTTAAGTTGTGATAAAGTGCTGGCTAGTCGTTGTTCAAGGGCAACTAGCTGGGGTTTAGAGGCAGCGTGGAGGTTGTGAGGGTTAATTACCCCAACACCCTCCATTTTGATTAAAGTGTTTTGTGATGTACTACCCCCTGTAATGAGCACCAATTGTTGGATTTTAGGCTTTTTACTGCTTGCTGGTGAGTTTGGCACCTAAATTCCAACAATTAATCACAGGAGAAGTTAAACTCTCTACTGCTGATTTAGATACATTGTAGGTGGTTTTCTGACCACTTGATAATAAAAAGGGGGAAATTTTATAAAAATAGTGATAATTAATTTTTATATGTTTTATTAGATGACGTGAGGGCAAGAAAAACAAATCCTCTTCCAATTTCACTGCTTAGTAATTAAAAGGACTTTGGGCTTGAAGTGCGATAGCCATCAATTTCATTTTAAGCTTTATGCCTAAGTAGGAAATATGGGCGTTTGACCTATTGGAGCTTTCAAATCTCAGCTCGCTTTGATGAAGTGGCCAATGGAGGGTCAAGAGTAGGTAGGACATGTCTATGAGGCAAAGATTTTATATATTTGAGCCAATCACCTTGGCGGAAAACTAGTTGCACCTTGATGGACCCTTAAGGCTATAAAAGGGAGTATTCACAGTGTAGGTGCTTAGTTAAAATTAGAAGTGGGCTGAGGATGAACTACCAATGGACTCCCTGATTTTGCCACATAGTTGGTGCAATTCTCCTACTTAAACTCATGCTATTTGCCCGAGAAGTATTAGTAAAAGTGTTACCCTGATTATAGGGGTTCCACCAGGAATCAACCAGGGTCTTTTGGCTGAATTTGTCCATAGTAAAATTTGTAACATCATCATTATAAGCTTGGACAGGTAATTGTCTGGCATGTACCAAATTAGAGTTGATGCAGGGGTGACCCTCCATAATTGGAACTATTTTCACCCAAAACATTCTTTTCTCTTAAGCAGACAGGCAATTGTCCAATAATAGCTAACAAGGTTTAATCTGAGCTTCCAGTATAGGTATCTGATACCCAGTAGAGTATGCCAAGCGCTCACAGATTAGCTTTTTGGATGACTCATAAGATGGACCTATGAAGGAAAGATGGGTTAAGCAGTTGCCAAAAAATATGGTTCATTATCCAAGGGTCAGACTTTCCGCAAGCAAGTTTAACCACCCGTCCTTGGTGGTTAGCAATGTGGCAGCAGTTTCTGAGGATGGGATGTCCCCATAACTATTCAAAAGTGGTCTTAATGATGTTGAGAAAGATATTGTTTAATCTTTGGCACCAGGTAGGAAGTCACTTCTGGGCTTGGCTAAGTTTTGGCCTGGGTCTCAATGCTAATGAGACAGTGAATATGGACATGTGCATACCCAAAGCTAGTGCCAATGTTAGAACTGGTGGAGCAAAAGTTTGATTTGGTAGTTAGCTTTCAGTTCTCATGGAACCACCTTAGCAACCAAGCAACAAGGAGTAATATGGCTCCAAATTCCTCTATTTAATGTTGGACCAGTCATCTTAGTGAGGGCATGTTGGCCATTAGTGCAACATGATTCCCAAAAATCTTTTACAAAATATGGAAAACTTAAAAAAATGTGAAACAGGAAAGTTTTTTATCATACAAACTGATAATGAAAAAGTAAAATAGGCCAGTGCACTCATTTGTGAGGATACTAGACTATAATGTGATTATGTTTTGGGTTTACTGGAACTTTTCTAAGGTGCTGTATCTTCTTCTAGGGTTCATTAGTTCTTTCTTCACACTTTTGAAGAAAGGGTTGATTGTAAAATTGGCATAATAATTTAAGCTAGGTGAAGTGATGGGCCATGCCATGATTGGCTGCTCCCTAATTAAACAAAAGAATCCAATTTTTTTACCAAGATGTGTTCCACCTTTAGCAGCCCAGCGTTTTTTGGCACAGAAAATTAAAAATGATATATTATCAAAATAATAAATGAAAGAGAGCAAGAATCAGTGGCCATAGTATTAGATCTTTATTAAATTAATAGATCTTAACATGAACGTTGAAAGAAAGAATTCTAAAATTTGAGGGTGTGGAAGAATTTTTGGGAAAGTAAAATTAAATGAGAACTTACCTGAAATAGACTGTGTCATTTTGTTATTATAGCTGAGGAGTTTTCTGCATAAGAGATTAATCTTCTCAACATAAAAACTTATATGAAATGTGGAAACAAGAGAAGTCTGAGAGGAAAGAGGGTCAAAGGCCCTGGAGAACCTTGCATTACCCTTCCATTTTTCCAAACCTTACAAGGGTGGTCTAATGAGACTCCACACTCACAGGATATATATCATGGAAGGGTACAGCATTGTCACAATGGCGTAATAATTGGGAAGGAATAAAAAATAAGTTACTCCTCTGGGGAAGCAGGTGGGAAACTAAAAAAGTTCTACGCGTGCTGTGGAGATTGTGGGATGAGAAGGGTTGGGACAACCTGGGGATTGTAGGCTGAGGAAAGGCAATAATGTCACCCAAAAGGGAACATAATGTGGGTAGACAGTTGGAAATCCCATCATTGAGTGACAGACCCAAAGCGATTGGCAACTTCTCAGAAAATATACAAAGTGCTGTATGATTTTCAGGAGTGAACTCCACTGTTTTAAATGAATGCACCCTGCCATTTAATCTTAGAGAAATAGCCAGAGGAAATTTAGTCCATATTCTAGAATAGCAGATGTACTAAGCCAATAATGGAACTAGTGCATGACAAGAAGCGTCTCAAAAATGGTGGCAGGAACTGCACAAGGAGACATGAAAACAAAAAACAGACCCACACCTGTGGAGAAGAGTCTAGCGGTCAGGGAGGGTAACAAGAGGAGATCCACGCTGCACTGCAGCAGAATTTTATAGGTGGACTGGCCTAAAATATTAGTACCAATGAAACTAAGTTTTCTTTTGTAATTAGCATGAAGTTCCCATGTAACCACCCAAGAAACTAAGAAACAATAAGTAATATGGCCAATATCCCTCTATCTTATAAGTGTTCAGCCATATTAGCAAGGGCATGTTGGCCTCATTGCACGCCATGATGACCAAAAATGCTATTGAAAAGATGTGTAAACTTTAAGAAGTTGGAACAAAATTTGCTTTTTGGCTTTTTGCAGTGAGAAAGCCAGGAATATTTTTTGGGTTTCTGTAGTAAGGAATGAAAGTATCAAATTTATTTAGGATGGCATTGAAGAGTGAAATAGACTTAAAAAGGCGATATCAACAAACCTTTGTTTTAGAAGGGCCAATATGTTGGAAATTATCCTGGTTTATGATAATTTTTATTGTAACTATGCAAAGGGATATAAAATAATTATAAAATTTGATAAGAGAACCATATGATCTCTTTATTGATTAAAAATTCTCTAAGTATAGGATGGGACAGTTCCTTGAGGTAGATAGGGCTCCTAGGTCCTCCTCATTCAGGATCATCACTCCTTATCCAATAAGAAGGTCAAGTCATGTTCATATCTTTTAAGTGGTTTATGGATTGTTGCCATACATTGTTCTAGAGCTTCAGGGTTGAAATACCAGATACTGTGATGAGGTTAAATCAGGTGACAATTATTAAATCCCCTTTATTAATCCTTGCCCATTTGAGGGCAGGGGTCTATTAAGTGACAATCTATCTAATTCATGAAGGCTCAAACTAGAAGGAAACGTTTGAATGGCTTGTCATTCTGATTATTAGTATTTTTAGATCATTTTTCAGTACAAACACCAACAAAGCTTTGGTCAAGGTCCTATTGTAGGGGGACATAGTGGCGCAAGAACTTAGTGTATATGCAATTAACTACCATGCCTTGGACAACATTGGCGAGGGAATATTGAGAACCAGCTTTATATAGTACACAATAAGGCCACAATCAGAAGGTATCCAATTTGTTAGTTTGTCTACCAGGATGATTATGATAGAAAACTACAAGATTTCTTATATCAAACGTGGGGAGATCTAAGTGTGTAGCACAGACCATATATCCTCTTTCATGATTGTTGATACAATCCCTTAAGTTGTAAGTGCTTATAGTCTGATTATTTTATCAGCTAGTGCCCTCATAGTCAGCTCAGCATCCTTGGGAGTGGCAGAGTCCACTGAGGGCTGAACACTAATGAAAAATTTGGGCTCTTAGTACAGAGCCTGTAATGGTGTCATCTTGATTATTTCGTGATAGCTTATTTAATAAGATAATAAAGTGGATGGCAGGTAGTGTTCCCATTGCATGGGGTCCAAGTCTACCATCTTACAGAAGATATAAATTAAAGTACTATCTGCACGTTATACTGCCCCATTAATAGAATGATTATAAGGAGCAGTAAAGTGTTGATTGGTATTGAACAAGAAAGTTATCTCTTAAACAACTTATGATATAAATTTAACCCATTATCAGAGAGCAAAACACTTGGGCATCCATGTTGGGTGAAAACAGAGCGAAACAGGAATAAGGATATGACCTTAGCAGTAGCAGCAGGAACGGAAATGGCTTGAACCTATATGATGAGATGGTCATTTATTAGTAGTATATAGCAATAATGGTGGAAGCCATAGGTAGGGGCCCTATGACGTCCACACTAATGACACTTAATAATGAAGAAGGAGCTACAGTATCTTGCTAATAACAAAGGCTTTGACAATCATATTTTCTTCATATTTGACAAACCTCTAATACTTTCTGTATAGTCTCAAGTTTTTTTGGTCCCATTAGCATTGTTTTCTCATCCACTTTCTTTCAATTAGTTTTTACAGCATACTGTTATGTATCTGTGTATTTTGGGACATTATATAGTGTTTTTACAGTTTTTGGTATTTTAATCCCAGCAATCCAATCAGCTAATTGAACATACAAGTAATCTTTTACATAATACAATTCTGCCAAGGTCAACATCCTTTAAAACCCATCCGCGCATTGATGTGTTGTACCAGCATGATGTATGATGATAAAGTCATTACTTTATATCCGGAGAGCCCATCTGAACAAAAGAAAGTTGAAATTTTTCATTTGGTGAAGCCACTTTAATGATGTGTGGTAAGTGACAATGATAAAGTAATTTCTATATAAATAAGCTGATGTGTTTAATTGCAAATAATACGTCCAAACAGTTCCATTTTGGGGACAAAGTATTTTTTTCAGCTTTTAATAAAGTTTTGCTAAAGTGAGCCAGTGGTAGATCCGCTTTTTGTTCATCTAGTTGGGCCAGGTTAGCCTTGATGGCAACCTCACTGGCATTAGTGAATAGTATGAAGGGTTGATCAAAAATAAAGATCAACCATAACAGACTAGGTGGTTAAAGCTGTCTGAAGGAAGTTCAAGGCCTGGTCCTGCTTAGGGTTCCATCTGAAAGGGACGTTCTATGCAGTAGATACACCAGAGGTTTGACTAGGTTAGCAACTTATGGGATATATTTCCTATAATAACCCACCATACCTAGGAACACCTGTACGTCCTTAAGACATCAAGATGGTGTCATCTTCTTTATTGCAGCACTTTGTTGGGTAAAGGTTGAATTCCTTTCAAGGTGACCTTATGTCCCTATATGTAATTTTTAGATGAAAAATGAGCACTTAAATGGCTTGAGTTTTAAATATGCTTCCCAGAGTCAATTAATAGCCTGGAAAAGGTGCTCTAGCTGGCTATTGAAAGTGTTTTGAAGATATGGTAATGTCATCGAGGCATACACGGACACAAGACAACATTGATTCACTAGAGTTCATTGATAGCTTGTTGGAAAGGTGGCAGGGGAATTACATAGTGTGATGGATTGGGGTCAACCAGATCCGCACATCGACCTTGTGAATATTGGCTCAAATTTGCATACAAATTTGGAGGTTAAATTGGGAGAATTGGACAAATTTAAAAGATTCTAGAAAAGATGATTTTAGGTAAGGATTTGAGGATCCACAAATGAGGACTGATCTGGTGTATCAAATGACCAGTGTCCCAAATCCTCCAAATAATTGTTATGTGGGATAAGGTACTTTCCTGAGCCACAATTTGGATGTCTCTCAAAAGCCAAATTTAGGGGTTTTAGCAATCCTTTAAACTATCAAAAATGCTTTAAAATGAGGAAACAGTAACTGCAAATACAGTTTCATTTTCTAATAAACAACAAAATCATAATAAAATCATATTGCTTGCTCTAAAATTTTATTTAAATTATTTCAATCAGAAAACCAGAACAATGAGCTCAGCAAATGAGCTAAGTCAGGCATTGGCCTCATTCGCAGCCCTAACATGGGGTCAGGCCATGCTGCTTGCTTGTAGCATCGCTGGAACCTTGGTCTGCAAATACATTGCAAATTCTGGAAATGGCGCATGGGTGAGAGGGTGGTTCTCAGTGGGATTATCAGTCATGTGGTCGGTGACATGGCTGGTGCTGCCCAACTCATTTGTCTCATATTGGCAAGAGCCTGTGTGTTACATAAAACAAAACTCAAATACATTCCTCTCCATTTTGTGGGGGCCCCAGGAAGAAGTGGTGGTTGCCAACGGATAAGAATGGAACTGACATGTTTTGACCATGGTTATGGTGGAATTTTCATAGGCATTTTTTCTGCATGAAATAGGAAGATTGTGGGGGGCTAATGAATTTGGGTCTGCTTCAGAGGGCTAGTTCTTCTTCAAGGGTGGGATGTGGTTTCAAGCATCTATTGTGTGAGGACAATAGACAGGATGGTGCTTTAAATTTTTGATATAGCTTTTTGGTAATACTTTAATTGTATACCCAGTCATTTCACTTGGATGATGGCACGCTGCCCTGATCCTACTAATCTCAAGTGAAAACTGACACCAGTATAGAATAAAGTGATAACGCAAAAAGTTTATAAGATAAATTATAAACTTAATCCAGAAGTTAAAGGATGTCTTTATTAGTGTATATGAAAGGGTTATTTATAGAATTTGATGTTAACCACATCTTACCCATGACGCCTTACTTTCAGTGGCCCTTGGCCACATAAAAAGTTTGTAAGGACGTCTACAAATACTTTGACTCAGGGCATCATGCTCAGCCTCAGGGTCGGAGTAAACACCATCATCCTTGAGATGGAGTTTCATCATATCTATAAAATAGCTGAACCAATTTACTTTCTCATGTAATTGGCAGCACATACTAAGATTATTTGTATCATTAATTAGTAATTAATTTAGTCAAAAACTCACCCTGACATTAAAAACTAATTTTGACATAGACCAACAAAGCCCATGTGCCCAAGTCATTAAATCAAAACTTAATTTAAGTATGACCTAATTAGCAAAGCCCTTGAGCCCATGTCATCATAGTCAAATATAATTAAGTAAAATTGCTAGGCTGCGGATTCTAAGCTTTGCATAAGCTTAGAATATACCTGGTCCATAATCGCTGATATCTGATATGATCCATAATAAGTAAACAGCTAACCTTATTATGTCCCTATCAAATATCTGATGATTAGGTCCAGTCAATTACTCAACACTTCCCCCACCTTGACTGGATATAAGTGGCGGGTACCCTTCTTCCTGGGTCACAATGACTAACTTTTTGCGTTCATCAAAGTATGAACTTTATCTCAATAACCTTTCTGCCTCGGACCAACAAGCCTTCCTAAGGCTAAGCAAGTCCATGCAGCAAGCTATTGTCAACTCGGGCGTGTTGCCCATGGTTCCTCAAGCTGGGTTGACCAGCTATACTTCAACAATACTAGAAAGTTCAGTTTCGCAACCTGTTGCAATAGCACCAATCAATCAAGCTGGACAAGCCTCCGTGGCTTCAGGTGCAGTTAGTCAAACATCCCAATGGGTCAAGCGGGATCCCCTTTTGACATATTCAATATCTCTTCAGCCTTCTGAAGCCGTTCAGTCCAAAGAAACCCTGATATAAGATCAATTTGCTTTGGATGGGGATTTTCTTCCAGACTTCTTGTTTTCTCTTTTTAATGTCTTCCCCTTGAAAATTCTTGCTTCCTCCCTTCACGCGGGCAGTGTGGCTTTGTTGGGTCTTGAGCTTGACTTAATGTTGGAGCTCATGAACGCCTACTTGTCATCTGCACTTGCAACCAGTCCTGAGGTTGCCGCTTACAATATCTTTGAGGCCAACCAGGCCCTTATTTTCGCTAACACTGTTGCTAGGATTTGGTGTGAACCTGCTTTGGTTCATACCAATTTTCACGTCATGTTGGGCCTCAAGACTTGGGTTTTGAAGGATCGGCGCATCCTGGTGCTATACTGAGCCCTTTGTAAGAGCTTGGATAAGGGGCTTCCTGAGAAGTTTGTCCCCCAGATGGCTCTTTTGGGTGCATGTGTTCACTTCCCTCCTTTGTCGCTCCCCACCAATATTGTGCCTGACATGCACAGGGTATTAGATGAGGCCCATTCCCAAATGTTTTGCGTGAAAGGAGTTCCTCCCCTCCGTTTACCCTTGCCTTGAGAGTCTTCTTGCTGATTGTGTCTTCCTTTTGGTGGCGTTTACTCCAGAGTCAAATCTCTCCCACCTATTCTGAAGTCCCTACCAATGGACTTTCCCTTTAGTTTGATGGCCTTTCCTAAGCTGACAGGGCCAGCGTGCCTGGTGCTGAGCTTTCTTGGGTTTGGCACATCTCCGCCAGGGTCTAGATAGTTGGGATTTGTATGAAATTCGCCTCTCTCCAGTTCTGTTGCAGGGTTCTCTGGTTCGATCATGCTCTCCTCCCCCTACCAAAGAGGGGGAACCTAGTTCTAATGCCAGCGAGGCATCAAATTAACAAATCAAACTCTACGGCTTGCAATTATTATTATTATTATTTATTTTTCTTTTAATTTTTATTATTATTATATATAAATATTATTCTTTATGATAAGGATGAAGGAACTTAGCATGTACTTGATTCACAACCCAGCTGCCTTGATCCTTAATGGTATATACATTTTCAGACAATTTCTCCAAAATGATAAATGGACCCTTCCAAAGCGAGGCTAGCTTGTGCGCGCGGCCTGCGCTATGAGTGTCACAATATACTACTAAATCTCCTTCATTAAACTTATTCACTGTAGCCCGTTTGGCGTCATCATAGCTCTTCTGAATAGTTTTTTGACTTATTGCATTTTGATAAGCTTCTGATTGCAACTTGATTAGGGTCTTCACTAGTTGCTTGACATAGTTATTTGGGTTAATTGCGTCGGGTGAACTGAGTACTGAGTATAATAATGGAGGTAGAGCGGGCTGTCTACTATACAAAAGTCAAAATGGAGAGTGGCCTGTGCTGCTGTGGTGTCCAATATTGTATGCAAACACAGTCGCACTAATTGAAGTTGCCCATTGTGAAGGCTCCAAGGCTGCGTTTTTGCGTAAAATGCTGACTAAAGTTCCATTCACTTGCTCTACCATACCATTAGTCTCAGGATGGTATGGTGTTGACAACACTCCTTTGATAGACATCAACTCATTTAGCTGTTGTACCATTTGGGCAGTAAAATTTGTGCCATTGTCTGTCAATATCTTCTGGGGGCATCCGTGCTTATAATAATATTATCCATAATGAACTTGGCAGTAGATAGGGCCCCAAAATCTCGAATTGCTTTTGCTTCCACCCATTTTGTTAGATGGTCAATAGCAACAATTATGTATTTGTTGCCTAGGCTACTCACAGGCAAAGGGCCAATTACATCAATTGACATGGTATGCCAGGCCCAGATGGGTTTGATCAAGTGGTATTTCACATCTGACTTCATAGGTTTTGCAATTTGGCATTAATGACATTTATTGAGCACATCTTGGATATCAAATCACATGGAATTCCAATAGCAACTGGCTCTAATTAATTCTAACGTCTTAGTCATTCCCCTCATGTCTGACGGCCTTGTGTGCTTGTGTAATAATCTCCATTTGGTCAGAAGGTTTTGGGAATATTTTTCGTTGTCCATCAGGCCTAAGTTTGTATAGAATTCCATTTTGATATTTGGTGTCAATTAATGCTTTCTCAATCACCTTTTGAACTTTGGGTGGTTCATCTCCATACGTTCAGTTAATCATTTTTCATGAAGCTCATTGGCCAGACTGCTCAGGACAGCTACAATAGGAAGTTGCGAGAGTCTGTCTGCATTTTTATGGGCCGCTCCAGCTCTATGAATAATTTTATAATTGTATGCTTGTAATTTCAGAGCCCAGAGGACTAACCATCCTTCAGGTTCCTTGAGATTGTGGAGCCATCATAATGAGCTGTGATCCGTTACTACTTGGAACTTAGTGCCAAGAATGTAAGCCCAAAATTGTTTACAAGCATAGATGACAGCCAGACATTCTCTTTCAGTCACCATGTCACTACACTCATGCTTATTCAGCGTATTTCTGCAATAAGCAACCGGATGCTCCTCACCATCATCCCCAATCTGCGATAGCACACCACCAATTGCAGTCAATGAGGTGCCAGTTTGTATGATAAAAGGCTTACTGAAATTGAGATATCAGAGGATAGGCGCCAAGCTCATTTTATTTTCAAAGCCTTGAAGGCTTGTTGGCATTCCTCTGCTCAGAAAAAACGAACTCCTCCTTGTAGTAAGTGAAATAGAGGCTCAGCAATCTTTGCAAACCCTTTTATAATCTTTGATAGTATCCTACCATGCCTAAGGACACTTGGACATCTCTCATACTTGTTGGAGGTTGCATATTGTTAATCGCATCCACCTTTTGAGGCTGAGGCCGCAAGCCCTTGGAATCAATGATGAACCTGAGGTATTCCAATTGTTTTTTAAATAATTGGCATTTTCTAGGTCTTATCTTCAGATTGGCCTTCAACAGATGTTCGAACACTTGCTCAAGGTGCTCCAGATGTTCAAAAAACGTTTGCAAAAAGACATTGATGTCATCCAGGTACACCAGAATGCAAAACAATTTAAAGTCCCCCAAAATCGTGTCCATTGCGCGCTGAAAGGTTGCTATATGGAGATGAGGTCCATTGCAGTAAAGTACTTTTCCCCTCCTAGGCGGTCCAGAGCATCGTCGATTCTGGGCAACGGATACAAATCCTTTTTTGTAATGGCATTGAGGCATTGATAATCAATCACAACTCTGTTGCTGCCATCTTTCTTCTTTACAAAAAAATGGGACTGGCCCACGGGCTTTTGGATGACACTATCATTCCGTTTTTCAGCAATTTGTCTAACTCTTCATCAACTATTTTGTCACTGGCCCTAGGGCGCCGAATTGGCCTCATTCTAATAGGCATATGATCCCCAGTATCAACAAAATGCTGAACTCCTTTTGCACAACCTAAATCTTGGTCATCTTTAGTGAAAATTTTGGAATATCATTCAAACAACTCTAGTGCTTCATCCTTCTGTTGTTCTGATAATCTGGTGAACGATTCTTGGGATATTACAGTATGTGCCCCAAGGGTTTCAGTCAGTAAGCTGAACTTGGATAAGTCACCAAATTTGACAGCTGATATTAACTCATCCCTCAGAAACAGATGCACAAAAGTGACTACTTGATATTTCTTGACCTTAATATTTTGGCTGGTCAAATTTGCTAGTAAGACATCAATCTCTCTGTGCCCTGGTATGAGTATTCCAGGCGCCACACTAGGTTCCATATGAGAATGATGCCACGGGGATACAACCTCCCCATACAGTCCTTCTGGAATATCCAGTGTGGTTCCAGTCCTCATAACCAGTTGATGGCCTGGAGCTATTGTTGCATCCTTATTCACATGTAGAGGTATTCCTCGATTTTTGTTTATGGCAGTTGGCATGGGGTGGCTTCAATTCCCCCGCTGAATATACCCTACTGGTATTATCCCATCAGCATAAGATATATTGATAAAATTCCTATGATGGCTTGTGGGCTTCATATCATTGTGAGAGTAATAAATTGGAAGTGATTGGCCCAATATCGTCAAGATGTTTTCTTTAAAATCGCATGAGATCCCATAGGTCCTTAAAAAACTAGTTCCAATTAATATGTCATAATTGGCGTTTGGAAGCACTATAGCGGGTGCAGCTACTACCAAAGCTTTAAATCGCAGTGGCAAAGTGCTTTAAGCTCCTTCACTCTTAGTGCTGTTAAGGCCTGCGGTCCCATATTCTTGATGATGGTCAATGTCTGGAGCTATTTTCAGTTTCTTAACCAGCTTTGTGGAAACAATGTTTACAGGTGCTCCACTATCAACAATAGCTACAACTTTAACCTTGTTGACCAGAATATCCACATAAGTGCACTCAGAGTAATAAGAATCAATAGAGTTTACTAAGTGAATATGGGAAGAATCCAGGGAGTTAAGAGTGTGCTTCAGAGTATTCCCAATACTGGGACATTCATTGATGAATGTGTCGATTGGCATTGCTATATTGACCCCTTTCAGGCTTGAGGTATCTGCTGCATTGCTCAGCCCATCAGCTGGAATATTCTCAAGTATTTGTTGCACATAGGGTTTAGCGACTACCTCAGAGGCTTCAGGTATGACAACCTTACTCTGGGAGCGAGTTACCACATGTATGTTTGAGGAATCTTCATTTGATACTAAAATAGAATCAATTTCATTGTTAAACAAGGCCCCGTGGCCATTGTTTTCTTGTTGATTGGGTGGGACTGGTGTCTTAGGCACAATAGAGCGTCCTGCATCTATTGTGCTTGTTCTTTTCCCTCCTCTTGCAGGTATTGGGAAGGACTATGTTGACATTTCGCTGACAGCATTGGGAAGCATAGTGACATTTTCAATGGCAATTAAAGCTTTTAATATCACTCACTGGCCATGGGGCTCTTGCATTCAAGTTTTGTTCATTTCTTATAGGCGGATTACTGTCAATCTTTTATTGGTTTCCAAAGGGCTTTCCAGCAAAGGAAGCGGTTCCTGATCTGTAACCAGTATTAGGAGGGCCATAATTTTTTGAGCATCTGTGCAAGTAGTCAACCAATTCAGATGTCGCAAGGTTTTGCATGAAAGCAGGCAATAGGGTGTTTGATAGAATAGGGTAAGGTTCTGCTGCATGCTCTAGTGCAATCTTGGCATAAAAATTGACCATAGCCCACACGTCTAAGAGAACTTATGCTTCGCAATAGAATCAATCCACAAATTTGTCAATTGCTTCATCTTTCTTAAAGCTGATGTTCATAAACTTGGATTTTCTGGTCAACATACATTCTGGACCTCCAAATTCATGAAGCACGGCCTCCTTGACTTTAGCATATGTTGGATTTTCGTCAATGTGAGGCATAATCAACTCAATGCTCCACTCATCCAAACAGTTAATCATGGTGGCTGGTTTATTGCAGTCGCTGGCCCCATGCATGGCCATTTCAAAACGTTTGACAAATGTGGTAATACTTCCATTCTTATCAAAAGCAGGCAGGTTTGCTGGTTTATAATTATCACTTCCCCATTCCTGGTTATCAAGATTACTTCTTTGTTGACTTGAGACAGGCGTACTAGGGCGTTGAGGCATCATATCCCAGTTTGAGGCACTAGGGTTGGCCAAGGCAACCATATTGCTAGGCAGTTGTTGACGTGGCCCAGCGTCCGTTTTGGTAGCTATTTCTGAAGCTTTGTCCTCATTGTATTCAGAAGAATTTCCACTCAAGTGGTTTGTAGCATACTGACAATGCCTGTCGTCCAGAGCTCAAATTTGATCGTTGATTTTGTTTTCCCATTTGACACAATTTTGGTTTTTTAACTTTAATATCTCAATTTCCTCATTAAAGCTAGTAGCTTGTAGTTGCAAAGTGGAAATCACTTGGTCCTTTTATTTTATTACCTTCTTGCACTGGTTTAATTCTCCATGGAGATTATTTTTAACTCATTAATAGCAGTAACATCATCATTGAGATTATTGATCTAAAGATTAAGATGATCATGTATTCATCCTTCATCTGCGAAATTTGGGCGCTCAGGCGTCAATACTGGTCATGGAATTCATCATTATGGATTTAACTGTGCCTCTTGGGCTTCATTGATTAAGCCTCATGGACTCTGAAGCATTAATAGAAGTCTGAGTGATATTGCTGACCCAAGATTCGGTGACTCCTCTTTCCTCTAAGAAATTTTCAAAGATAGGATGCAATCTGTCATTTAGCTCTTGTGCTAATACTGCTACCCGGTCATTAGCCCAAGTGGCTAAGTTGTGATTTGCCTCCAAACTCAAACAGACCTCAGTGAAGTTGGCTTCCAATCGCTCATTTAGAATTTGGCCCGCCTGGCTGGAGTTGCGAGAGAAGTTCACTAACTCAGTAATGGCTGCATGATGGCGGGCGATTGTCATCTGAGAATTTCTAGAGGTGGGATGTACAAATTTAATTAAGTATTGGGCGATATTCTCTATCCCAATTAAATTGTTTCAGATCTGAGCTACACTTAATTGATGATGAGCAAGATATCTCATCCACAACACATCTTGCTGTCATTGGTGGTAAAAAGGGTTGCTACTATTGTCCGCGGGCCCTTGTCCTAATTGATACCCTCTTAACAACTGCTGCTCAAGATGTTCCAGCTCTTCAGGTGAAATGGGATCATCAGGATAGGTAATAATGGGTACTTCTTCCCAATTAATCTGGGACACAGTCATTTCAGTGTTCCCATTGGGCCTGGCGATGGTTCTGAATAATTGATTGGGATTGCTCCCCTGTTCAGCGCGATCACCATCTGCAGTCCCAGCCATGAGCGCCACTTGTTGAATTTGGGGGTCTGCTTCAGAGGGCTGGTTCTTCTTCAAGGGTGGGATGTGGTTTTGAGCATCTATTGTGTGAGGACAATAGACAGGATGGTGCTTTAAATTTATGATATAGCTTTTTGGTAATACTTTAATTGTATACCCAGTCATTTCACTTGGATGATGGCACGCTGCCCTGATCCTACTGATCTCAAGTGAAAACTGACTTTAATATAAAATAAAGTGATAATGCAAAAAGTTTATAAGATAAATTATAAACTTAATCCAGAAGTTAAAGGATGTCTTTATTAGTGTAAATGCAAGGGTTATTTATAGGGTTCGATGTTAACCACATCTTACCCATGACGCCTTACTTTCAGTGGCCCTTGGCCACATAAAAAGTTTGTAAGGACGTCTACAAATACTTTGACTCAGGGCATCATGCTCAGCCTCAGGGTCGGAGTAAACACCATCATCATCTTTGAGATGGCGTTTCGTCATATCTTCAAAGTAGCCTAACCAATTCACTTTCACATGTAATCAGCAGCACATACCAAGGCAATTCGTATCACTAATTAGTACTGACATTGAAAATTAATTTTAACATAGACCAACAAAGCCCACGTGCCCAATTCATTAAGTAAAAACTTAATCTAAGTCCAACCTAATTAGCAAAGCCCTTGAGCCCGTGCCATCATAGTCAAATATAATTAAGTGAAATATCTAGGCCGCGGATTCTAAGCTTTGCATAAGCTTAGAATATACCTGGTCCATAATCGCTGATATCTGATATAATCCATAATAAGTTTTTAAACAGCTAACCTTATTATGTCCCTATCAAATATCTGATGGTTAGGTCCAGTCAATTACTCAACAGGGGCATCTGCTCAGCAAACTATAATGATCCAAGAAAAACCTAAATCTCCCACCAGCCGGGTGGCGTTATCCATGGAGGCGTTGGATAAACTTCATCAGTTAATAGCGCGGGTCCGCTTCCAGGCACAGTTGGCACAAGCAATGGGGGAACAGGAGAGTTTGCCTAGTTTGATGGAGGAGTGTTTAGAGTTGGTCAACTGGGCAGCATGTCTGGACGAAGCCAAAGATGAGGCCTGGTCAGCATCATTAACAGTCAGCCAGGGTCATAGCTCAGTAGAGGAGTATGCGCAGGTCTTCCATCCGCTGGCAAAAGCAACACAGGTTATTGAATCCCAATCCTCATGAATGTTCCACCAGGGGTTGCAGCCAGATTTGCTGGCAGCCTTGGCAGCAGCAAAGGTCCAAGCCACACTGGGGGAGGAAGTGGCTTTAGCGATTCAAGTTGAGAAACAATTAACATTGGCATGGGACCAGTGGGAGGAATCAATGTCGCCAGGGAAGGGACAGTCTCCGGTAAGCAGCTGTTCCAGTCAAGGGGGTGGCACTCAGCCCTGAGAAATGTGGTAAATGTTCAAGGGGGAGGGCGCCCAGGCTATATGTCAAGACCTCCATCATCCAATTCGCAAGTGAAAGACTCATTTAAAAATCAATTGCCTACTTTGCTTTATTCTCATTTATTTATCCATGTAGAGATGCATGCGGATGGGGGAATGGAGAGGGCTATGGCCCTAATTGATTTTGGGGTGGAAGAAAATTATATTGAACTGGCATTAGCAGAGAGTTTGAAGTTTTAGGTGCGGGAAGGACCAGTGGTGGTTTTTGCTGATGCCACATGAAGAGCACCATTGTGGCGCGTAAGCCCTTCAGTGAAGGTACAGCAAGCCCCATTCAGGGTTTATATGCAGTTTTGCATGATTGAGAACCTGACCCACCCAGTAGTGTTTGGGATGCGGTGGTGGCATCAGTTCAGACCACAGATCAACATGCCTTCCAGTACCATAACCTTGTACCCAAGAAGGGGTCCACCGATGAGGTGGAGGCTGTTGGTAGGTGACCAGAAGTTAGTGGGGCCTCAAACTCTGGGGGCTATGCAGGAAGAGGTCTTACCTGCAGAATACCAAGACTTTGTGGGGTCTTTGGTCCCAAAAGGGATTTGCCATTTTCCCCCACTGGGCCATTCACATTTTCTTTCTGTTTTAAAGAAGGGTCAGAGCTTCCACGCAGATGCCCAGTGTACCTGTTGAATGAACAAGCTAAAGCTGCATTAGAGGATTACATACATTCCATGTTGAACGAAGGCTTGATTGAGCTGTTGAAATCTGCCGTGGTATCTCCAGTGCTGCTAGTGCCCAAGGCAAGTGGCGAGTTACAGCCATGCGTGGACTACCAGAGATTGAATGCAGTTACTGAACCAGATCCTTACCCAATGCCGCTTATGGAAGATATTTTACTGATGGTCACAGGATGCAACATTTTTACCAAGCTCGATTTGGCTGATGCATTCAACCAGGTGCCTGTGAAGCTGGAGCATCAAAGGTACACGGCATTCAAGTGTCACCTTGGAATTTTTCAATACCAAGTGATTCCCTTTGGGCTGCGCAATGCCCCAGCAGTTTTCCAATGAATGATCAACCAGGTACTCAGTCAATTGATCGGCTGGTGCTGTATCATTTATATGGATGACATCCTGGTGTTTTCATGTTCCAAGGAGGATCATGTATGGGATGTGAGAGAAGTCCTAAAGGTGTTAGCTGGGGCAGGGTTACGGTTGAAACCTTTGAAATGTGAGTTTAATCAAGCGTCAGTCAAGTTCCTGGGGAATGTAAAATTTGGGAAAGGCCTAGGGATATGCCCAGATAAGATTCAGGTGGTGCGCGCCTGGAAAGCACCAACGGATCAGACAGGTGTTTGAAGTTTTTGGGGACAACAAATTTCCTCCGCCGGTTCATCAAAGACCTATCAAAGCTAGGATTGCCACTTATGTGATTAATGCGGAATGTACAGTTCATATGGGGGGAGGAAGAGGGGGGGGCGTTCAATTTACTAAAAGAAAAGCTCATCTCAGCGCTGGTCCTTGCCCATCCCAATCTGGGAAAACTTTACGTGGTCAAAATGGATGCTTCAAATTTTTCTATTGGAGTGGTACCACTACAGAAGGGGAAGATGGGTTAGAGCACCCGGTGTGTTATTTCAGCTGAAAAATGATTTTGGCAGAAACAAATTACCCAATATATGACAAGGAGCTTCTGGCGGTGGTTGCGGCGCTGCAGGAGTGGCAGCACCACTTGTTGTACGCTTGACACCATTTTGTAGTCCATACTGATCATTGGGTGCTGGAATACTACTGAGAGCCAAGGAAAATGGGTCAGCGCCAAGCCCATTGGCATGTGTAGCTAGTCCAGTTTGATTTTCAAGTGGAATACCATCTGGGAGTGATTAACACCATAGAAGATTGGTTGAGTCAGGATGCAGGGGTGGCGGTTGAGAAGAATGAGTTGGAAAAGTACAATATGGCGACCATGTTCTGGGAATACCAACTCACCATGATGGTAAGTGAGGAGGATGATCAGGAAAGGGAGATCTGAAGTAAGCAGAGGAGGACACTATTTGGAAAGCAATTATGGGAGGAAAAAAGCTGAAGGACAGCGGCATAGCTTTCATCAGACATACAAAAAAATGGAATTCTATGCCATGACTCGCAGATATGGGTACCAAACCCATTGCTGCAGCAGGAAGTGCTGCAGGCGTCGCATGACCACCTGTTGGCGGGACATTTGGGGGTGGTGAAGATGATCAGCATGGTGCAACGGAAATATTTGTGGGCCAGCCTGCAGAAGGATATAAAAAATTATGTATCAGAATGCTTGGTTTGTGCATGTTCAAAGCCTTCACAAAAGCAGCCAGTGGGTAAGTTAGTTCCACTCCAAATTCTGAGTTGGCTGTGGGGGTCAGTTAGTGTGGATTTTATCACAGGATTACCTAAGAGCCAGGGGAAGGATGCAATAATGGTTGTGGTCGACCAGTTAACAAAATATGCCAAATTTTTTCTGCGTACTTCAAAATTCTCAGCCAAAGACACCGCGAAGATTTTTATTGATGAGATATTTTCCTGTCATGGCTTACCAGCAGAAATCATATCAGATTGCAGTCCACAATTAATATTAAAGTCTGGTCAAGCCTGCTCAGTAATTTGTTTATCCGCCCGTTTAGGGCTTTGGCTTACCATCCTCAATTCAATGGCCAAACAGAAAGAGTAAACCAAATATTGGAGCAATACCTCCAATGTTATATTTCAGATTGGCAGTATGATTGGGTCTCTTGGATCAGACTCGCTCAGTTTACTTATAATAACCACCAATTGTTGATAGGGATGTCACCATTCTTTGCAAATCATGGATCAAATCCAACGCTGGGTGGAGAATCAAATGATGGAGTATGTCAGGGGGTGGACAAATTATCCCAAAGAATGACAGAAATTTGAAAAAGACTGCAGAATAACCTGGAGCGCACCACAGCATGACAAAAATGATATGTGGATTGGTGGAGGTGCCAGACCCACCGTTTGCTCTAGGGGAGTGGGTATTAGTGGTGGCAAAAAATTACACGGTACCAGTGAAGAGCTGGAAACTCAGACCAAAGTTCTTAAGCCCTTATAGGGTGATCAGGGTTGTTAACAAGGTGGCGTTCAAATTAGATCTCCCAGAAGGGTCAAAGGCTCATCTGGTGATCCACAGTTCTCAACTCCAAGGATTTTGAGGGCAGGGACTGGAGCGACCTGGGCCACTGAACCCACAGGAGGAGTACAATCAAGAGTATGAGGTCAAGTGGATTTTGAGGGAGCGCTGGGTCAGGGGTTGCCAGAAGTCCCTGGTGAAATGGAAAGGGATATCTGGTGGAGGAAGCGACCTGGCAAACTCCAGCAGAGTGCAAGCAATGCCCCAAGAAGATTTGAGAATTTTTGGATTTGCAAGGGGGTGATGTGACGGATTGGGGTCAGCCTGATCCGCACATCAACCTCGTGAATATTGGTTCAAATTTGCATACAAATTTGGAGGTTGAATTGGGAGAATTGGACAAATTTAAAAAATTCTAGAAAAGGTGATTTTAGGTAAGGATTCGAGGATCCACAAATGAGGACTGATATGGAATATTGAATGACCAGTGTCCCAAATCCTCCAATTAGACATTATGTGAGATATGGGATTTACTGAGCCACAATTTGGATGTCTCTCAAAAGCCAAATTTAGGGTTTTTAGCAATACTTTAAACTATTGAAAATGCTTTAAAACGAGGAAACAGTAACTGCAAATGCAGTTTTGTTTTCTCAAAACAAGAAAATACAATAAAAATTATATTGCTTGCTCTAAAATTTTATTTAAATTATTTCAATCAGAAAACCAGAACAATGAGCTCATCAAGTGAGCTAGGTCAGGCATTGGCCTCATTTGCAGCCCTAACATGGGGTCAGGCCATGCTGCTTGCTTGTAGCATTGCCGGAACCTTGGCCTGCAAATATGTTGCATATTCTGAAAATGGCGCTTGGTTGAGAGGGTGATTCTCAGTGGGATTATCAGTCATGTGGTTGGTGACATTCCTGGTGCTGCCCAACTCGTTTGTCTCATTTTGGCAAGAACCTGTGCGTTACACATAGCCTCTGCAACATGTGAGTTGGTTCATATAGCCATTTGTTAACAATTTAGGTGCACTTGACTTGATCTTCAGTGTTGATTAAATTTTTAGTACCCGTTGTAAAAAGCCATTTCTTAGAAATACAGGTTCTAGCCAGAAGCCATAGTAAATCATCATTTTGTGGGAGGGGATAAGTATACTTCTAAGTCACTACATTGAGCTTATGGTAATCACTATGGCCCAATAGCTCCCATCATTTTTCTAAGTAAGAGAGGAGAAGCCCAGGGACTTTGAGAATGCACTAGCAATCCTGAAGCTAAAAGATCCTTAGCTCAGTAGTAACTTGGGCTTGTTGGGATTTTAACTGCCAACATCGTCCAGCTTAATATTATAATTTGTTATCTAATTCCACTGGAGTTAATATTATAAAAATCCATAGCATATGTGGGAGTTATCAGTATTTTGGTTACTAATGTTTGGGTTAAATTCTCAACAGATGGTAGCTAATTCACTGGATTTGATTCTTCCAGATTATTAAAGTTCCAGCAAGGATGATCTCTGATAGTGTTGGAAAGTCTGCTTATTAGTTTAAATATTAATAAATCAAATATGTTGCACAAATTGATTGGATTTTGTCGCTGGTCAATAAGAGTTTATCAGCAGTTGCTGAAGCGTTGACAATGCTTTTATTGGCAGCAACTTACAGGTTAGCATAAAAAAGCAACGTGACCAGCTATTAATGGGTAATAGGTCTCATTACCTAAAAAGTTCTATGGATTAAGAAGGTCAATCTGTTGGGTTTGGGTAAGGGCGTTGGGACACACCTTCAGGAAAATAACCCTGGAGGGGTCATGACCTAGTAAGCAGTGAAATCTGATTAGGTAGATTAATTAATCATTGTTTTGGATGGCTCCTAAGGACTGAATTTGTTGGTAATGAATTCCATTCCCATTGGGGCGCCAAAAGAAGAGTTGGACACTGAATTTCCCTATATAAATCCTCTTATTTATTTAATAAAGGCTAGTAGTACAGATTTATCTAGAAAAACATTTAGATACTTATACAACTTTCATTGTGCTCTTGGGATTAAAGT
The DNA here is from genome assembly GCA_022478985.1 of Massospora cicadina. Lineage (NCBI taxonomy): Eukaryota > Fungi > Entomophthoromycota > Entomophthoromycetes > Entomophthorales > Entomophthoraceae > Massospora > Massospora cicadina. The sequence goes on from JAKSZP010013225.1 coordinate 171,730, forward strand.
GGAAGAGATAGTTTTCTCTATTTACTTATCTTATGTCAACTTTTGGAATTAGAGTTGAAGGGATAATTTTCCCTTGCCCAAAGTTGTTCTCTAGTGCTCCTGTAGAAGAATTCAAGGATAAGTTCCTTTTTCCAGAAGTAACTTACAGTTACTAGAAGGAATATCTTCAGCACCTGTATATAAGTATAGACTTACTCATATTGGCTTTAAATAATTTAACTAGGATAATTGTCTTCATACAATTATTAACCCATTCATTATTATCTTAATCAACAATCTATTTAATGCACACCTCAAACCTGCGCATCAAACTCAAAAAAAGTTTAATATATGACGCTCACTACAAGGCGTAGTTGAGTTTTCAGGCCAAATATTACATCAGAGATTATCAGCGGAATGTTGTACAAGAAAAAACTTTAGAAGTTGTGGATGAGAATAGAAACGATGAACAAAAATCATTTTATCAGTGTCTCAATATAATCTGAATACCTTGGTAGAATGAGTGACCAAATCCAAGGAATAATATAACAATTCACAAAAATCAACTATTATCTTTATGAGGAAGTCTTTTGTTTGAAATGAAAGGAGACAAAAATTATCAAAGAGTTACCATTGCAGAAGACTGAGAGAGAAGTGGATAGAGAACAGTTCCTCCAGATTCAGGATGATATAGCGCAAATATTAAAGTGTTGTAAGAACTCAATTAATATAAGTGTGATAGTGATTATATGGAGGTGGATGTAGCATATAATAAGATAGATGAAAGTTCCTCTGGGAAAGTACACCCAGAGAAATATACCTGGAGCCTTCGCTGCAATTTTGAGGACGACCCCTGAAAATACCCCTATCATTGGTAGGGTTAACGGGAATGTACTTTCTGCCATGGTAGCAACAGAAGAATCTTGGAATTCACCAAAGCACCTGTATTCCATTGGGATAATGCCATAGCATCTTTTTGCATATTTATAATGATGATGTTTGGATATGGTGACCGCCTGTAAGCAGTAACAGTTATAAACTGATTAGACAAAGAATTCCAAAATCTAGTGTTGTCATACCTCAACAGGGACAATTGATGTACAGCGACGCCAAAGAAGCAATCAACTATGAGTTTTGCAGCCCTGAGCAGAAGGCTATCTGCAAACATAAGTCATGGGATTTCAGTACAATAAGGACAAAACCTTAGCCACTTTTACTAGCTGATTCTACAAGGAAGCATATTCCTAGTGGGCGTGATAATTCTGTCAGATTTTTATACATGTATTGCAATGCAGATGGTGCTTTGGCCCTACATAGATCTGCACCATTCCATGGTTTTAGCAATTGCAAACTAAACTTCCACATTGCAGATGGTGAAATACCTCAAAATGTTAGGATCAACGTTTGAAGTACCTTACCAAACCTTGATAACTGTTCCTACTAAAATTTAATCTCAATACAATGTAGTTTTCTGACCCTAATAAGGAATCAAAGAATCAAGTTTTAACAGGAAACAAACCTGAATGATTGAAATAAACAGATAATTTCAAAACCACTGCCACAAAAATGGAAAACAGATATTTTACCACTCAATGATGGAGCAAGAAGCTTAAGGAACAATTTAATATGGTTCAGGGTATAGAGAAGAAATCAGGGCAGGATTTGTTAAAAGAACAAGCAGTCTAGATATGAAAACTTTAGCACTACAATCTATCCTATTCACCCTGAAGTATTCAAAGGTATATTAATATCTCTGCTTTATTTGTAGATAAAGATATGCCTGATTTACTTTATCAGGTTGATAATTTGGATGTAAATGCAATCATCAGAGCAAAAATGTTGGACAGTTGGGTAGAATCACTGGAGACACAATTATCTGAAGGCAGGCTTCAAAGTTAACATAGTTGGATGAGACATTAGTTATAATAAAATAATAAATACTTTATAAAAGTATATAAGATATTACTCTGTAAAATTATTTTAAGAAAATAGTAGCACTATTCTTAGTGTTAAGATGATAAAAAGATAAATATAAAAATAAAGGGAAAAAAATAAGATGATAGTTTAACAGAATAATTCAAAATATAGCTTACATATTTAGGAATACAAAAGAAAGGATTGTTTTCCTGCGTTGCCTTAGCCTGTCTGATGATTGTGAGTAGATTCATCAGAGCTCTTCATTGTACTTCATGGAGCAGTAGCTCATCTCCTGAGTAATATAATTGCTATACAACATCAGAGCTATTTTAAATTGTATATTGCTAAATAGCAATGCATTGCAATTTAAGAGGGTGAATTTTGATTGGGATTTTGCCATTTGATATGGGTTAACTTGTGAACAAAAAAATTAGGTCACTAAGTATATTGGACAGTGGAGCATTAAATGGTGAGTCTTCAGAATTTGTTTAATGAGGCGTTTCAGCGTTATAAATTGTATAAATAGTTTATCATGCTGATATAACCCCACTAGTCAGTGGAGTGCTGAAAAGGCAAAACATCCCAAATTTGTTTAATTGTAAATTTGGCATTATTAACCACTTGATGCCATGGAAATTTAGGTTAATATTAGTACTGGCCCTTAATCCTGATAAATTATTACTCATTAAATTAATAATAAATATAGGTTAAAATTGCCTAGTGATTAATGTATTGTGAACCTAAGGTCAAAGCTTACATTTAATAGAAAATTCTGACAATGCCTTCTCCAAGCCTCAACTGGGGGTAGTAATTATTTTCCAAGGGTAACTAGCCTTGGTAGGGCCCCAAACTACTGAGAGCTGTAATGAGTGATATAAACCAAGGCAGTTGGGTCAGATGGCCTAGTGAGCATGAGGTTTGTTTCCATCTCACAATATGTGGGCAGTCAGTGCTATGCCAAATCCTTACATTAGTACTGTTTCTTATTTTGTTTTTGATCAGCTTGGTTTCAAAGATGCAGGGATCCCAAGGTTTGTGTAACCATCTGGAAAGAATCTTGGTTAGATGAAAGTTCTTCACCGTAACTGGTAATGCAAACTTCAGTCAGGTGGTTCATCTTGATAGAAGGGATCATTTAAAAGATGGAGGTTCACAATGCCAATAGTTAAATATAAATTTAAATTAGTTGGCGTCAGGTTAGCCATTTGACACAGCGGTGAGGATAGGTGATTTGGGCACATCTTTACTTAAATTCATAAAGACAATCATGTAGTAACTTCTTAAAAGCCACTTAAAAATATTTGAATACTATTCTGAGGGTTTATTTCATTAATGTTAGCAAAAACCTAAAGTATTAGCGGAGAGAAAATAATATATAAAGTTTTTAGAAATATTAAGATGGGAAAAGTGGCAAAATAAGCTTTGAGGGCTTCAATGTTGTTGTCATATATCAAGGAGCACCATGGCATTTAGGTTAACTGTTATATCATCAAAACAGCAGGGAGCGTTGGAAAAAGGAAATGGAAAGGGCGCTGAGGTATTCAGTTAAGATGTTTTAATTTTATTGTTGGAGCTATGAGGAGCCTTAGCGCAGGACATTGAAATGGGTTTTGAGGCATCTTTATATTAGTGATATATTGTAACTTGGAAAGCTTCTTCAGGTATCAATTTAAAGCTGAGTAATGTTTAAACATAACTTATCATGACAGATTCAGGTCCTAGAACCCAATAATCATTCATCTAGGTGATATCCTCCCAGGCTTCCTTTCACATAGTATCCCACATTTTTTTGTAACTCAGTGATTTCTCCTTGTAATAAAGTATAGACTTCTTAGATCTATTTAATTTATGATGCTGATAATTATCTCATTAACATCTATTGAAAATTTTTCAGGCATAAAAACAAGTCAAGCTAAGATTTGAGTTGATTGAGCATTCTGAAATGTAAAAAGTCTCCTGGTCTACATTCAAAAGATTTTTGTAAAGGTACTCTCCACAGATACTTTTTTCTTGTCCATTCCAAAGTGGACATACCAATAGATCAGGGTTGATTGACTTGGCATTGTTCTCCATAGGTATATTTTGATTTTCATCCAAGGGTGAGGTTAGGTGCTGATGGTGCAACTTGGAAGCAACCTGGAAGAGATCACCAAATATGTCAGGCTACCAAGGTGGAATCACCAGAGGTGCAATTATTTGAATGCAGGACTTTAAAGTAAACAGAGTTGGATGAGACTTTAGACGTTTAGTATAAATAAATAAATTGTGTGAAGTGAAGCCCCTTGTAAGGCTCTTAGATCCAGTTATTAAGCTGGACAGGGGAATGTACCCCTTTAGGTCAAAAAAGGGACCAAATCTAAGTCCAAGCCCATCACCCAGATCTCTGACCTAGGACACACACTGGGTAGAGAGGGGTGGAGGGCGCCCATCCCTGTTTGTCCAATACTTTTTCCCATCCCCCTCATCCAAACCCATTTAGGTGTCAGAATCTGCGGATTTTTAAAAACATTCAACTCTATGCTGATTTTAGAAAAAAACAAGAGGCTCTCTACCATGTTTCCTATTGTAAGTTTTCAACAAAGGACTCAACCAGGATTACCTGATTGGGGAAAACTTACCTAGGAAGCCAAAAACAAGAAAAAGTCAAAACAAAAAGGTCAAAAAGGGGTTTGAACCCAACACTTTATTCCAAACTTGAAAAGGCGGATTTGGACATTCAAAAGTCAGAAAAACGGGCCAAGAATAGCTTGGAACCATTGGCTGATATTGTCAAGGCAAAATAAAAATTGAAAACATTAAAATACAAATATTGAAATTTTAATTTGTTCCCTGTTAATGCAATTCAGCTTAGAAGCCTCACATTCCCCTCCAAGCTTTAAACCCAACATTCTACCTTAGGTAGGGTGCTGTGTTATTGTTTCAAATTTTTTCTTAGTAAAAACTATATCACAAAAGTGATTATTTTGCTGATTAATCTGTCAACAATCCTAAAAAATCCGTGAGGTTGGTGTTTTAATATGGACAAAGCCTAAGGGTCTCATTTAATGGCCTCATTTCTAGAGGAACCCTTAGGTGCTATTACAATCTAACATTGGGAAGCTACAACACCCTCATGACAAGAACTCCCCCAATCTCCTTCACTTACTTTTGCTAGTGCGCAGCTGAGTAGTTTGTGCCTCCTGTTGTGGCTGCTAAAGCAGCATCATTCAGAAGCCAGTATTCTCTTGACACTTAGCCATCCCAACGCCCCTCTATCCACCACTTTGCACTTTTTGAAGCATACTCCTCTGAAATTATTCATCCAATCTTTAGTAAACTTTACATCTACATTCTGTAAATATTTAGGGGTGAATATCTTCTTTTCTGGAAAGATTGGTCAATTCTAAGTTAAATAATTAATCAATTATACTTATTTAAAACCCTTTGAAATGATAGTGTATTAAGACCAAAACTACTTATACAATCTTAATTTAACCTTATATGTACATTCCTGTATATAGTCTGAGGCAACATTTAACTTTTTAAAACATTGTCAAGGCAAAGTTATATATTAATCGTTTAATTCCACAAAATTAAAACCAATTGAACTATATAAATGGTGCTAAATTGGTACAATGGTGAACAAGTGTACCCAAATGCAGTCACCTGATTGCACATTCACACATGATGTATTGATTACAGCATGCTGTAGTTATTTCTTTATGTGCATTTTGCTTTTTTCTTTTGTGTAACCCAGCATATGTTGAAATTAATCAGGCCTAAAAGATGCTAAGGTGGAAGTATTCATAGTTATCAGACTTACCATCATCAGAAATGCTTTTGTTCACAAATTTAAAACAGCCGTGTGCTGTATATTGTTAATCAAGTTAGTGAAGATAACTCTCAGTTTTCTAATCTAAAAAATTCAGTTCAAACAAGAATCACAGAATCTAAATTGTTTTAGATGTAATGACTGTGTTAAGCTGAAATTCAATGGTTAAATTTTGATGCGTTTAAATAATGTAAAAAAATTATTCTGAGGTGGGCCGACCTTGGGACAAATGTACCACATCAGGATTTTTCTAGCCAGTACAGATTTCGAACTCAACCTGCACTAGATGTGGAAGCAGTTTTACCCGCTCGGCTATACACCCTTACTTTTTTTTCTTTTTTTTTCTAAAAAACTCCATACTTTATTAAAATAGACTTTAAAGGGAAAGTAAGAGGGAGGGCGGAATACAGGCAATTCGGCCAAGGGAAAAAAGACCGGGGATTCAGGCCGCTAGAGTTCTAGCACCTCTGACTATTGCTGATCAGCAATCGCCATCACTAGCTACAGTTCTAGCAGTGGTAGGCTTATAGGCCATACTATTCTAAGATGATTTGTAGCTTCATCACATGCAATGAGCAATCCAGTGGGGAAAGCCAAATGCATGGCCTTATAACACCTGGGGATTATGTGCGAGAATTTTGAGATCTGGTGGAGCTGATCAGAGATAATCCAAATAGTCTTCAATACCAAACCTCTGTGATGGGGGTGCTCATTGCTTATAGTCTTAGTGATGAGCGCACAGTGAATTACCCATACACAATATTGGTAAAGGAAGGCTCTTAGTGGGATTGAGGCAATTCTCAGGGTTTTTGTAAAGAACAGGTCCTGTGACAGATGTGTACCTGGGGGTGAATGATCGCCTGTAAGGATGTATTGCATCATGAACCAGTATTTTTTGAACATGGCACATTTATAATAGCAATGTGCTATGTCTGCTTCCAGTTCAGCGCATATGGGGCATTCTTTGTGCTGGTAATCTGGCCCGCTGTGCTTGCCCAATTTGAATGCCTGATTAAGGATCCACCAGGCTACTGACTGCTGTTTTGATGTAACCAAGTGGGTGTTCAGGCTTGAAATCAACTCCTTCATTGGGTAGTTGGTGTCGTGGCCTTTGGTAGTCCAGTCATTAAGGATTTGTGGGTGGGTTATGGATTGCGCCCTGTTTTGGGAGTGGATCTCCATATTCTATCAGCATCAATTTATACCTAATTCTGATTGACTTGGTTGCATATTCATCGGCAATTCAGTTATATTCCTCCCAGCTTGTTGCAGTAATCATTGCAGCATTATGTGTTTCAACATCTCTTCAAATTTGGTTGGCCTCTCAGTCTAATTTTTTGAATGACCACCCACCCTGGCACACGGCCCGATTGCAGAGTCACCAGTAGTGTGGGGCACCTTTTTGTGAGGTAATCTTTGGGTGGTTCACCATCCATTCACTTAATGATTGGGGGAGACTGGCTCTTGGAGGCCTTGGGCTCTTGCCCAGTTCACACCCCATGCTAGAGTCAGGCAGCACATGTGTGTCTGTGTTAGCTTCAGAAATGACTTCCCCATATGCGCTGGGCGTGAGATTTGAAGTCCAGTAGGCCCATGCTCCTTTGTTCTTTGATTTCAACAGGGCTTCCAGTGGAATTGGTGCCACCTTTGCCTTGAACCACAGGAAAGTTTGGAGCATTGACCTGATTTTTTTCTCTAGGTTCAGGCTCATCAGCAGCACATGTGCAACATAACATAGTTTCAAAAAAATGAAGATGTTTATTGCCTGCACTTTCTCCTCGAGGCATAGTCTGGTGCCCTTCCAGCATGACATTCAGAATGATAAGCTTGTTAATACTTCTTGTTTAGTCTCCAGTACAGCTGGTCCCTTGTCGTTGAAGAGTATCCCGAGGTATTGGACTGTCTGGGAGCTCGTAATTGGCGTTGTGTCAGTTGGCAGGCTGAAGTTCAGGTTGCTGACCCTCATCACTGAGGTTTTTGCTAGGTTTATTTTTGCATTCGATGCAAGCTGGTAAAGGGCTAATAGATCCTCAGCGCCCTGGAGGTCAGTCAATGAGCTTATTCCTACAACTGTATCATCTGCAAATGCTAGCATCTTCAGTGGCATTTGGTTAGGGTGGACTAAACCCTGAAGCTTCATGTCCACTGCCACTAGTAGAATGTTAGCTACAAAGTTGAAGAGTATTGGTGATATGGGGTCTCCTTGGCGGAGACCTTGCCTGACAGAGATTTCATTGGTTGCGCCATCTGCAACCATAACCTTCATTACCAGGCCTGAGTATAGCATCATTATCCATGTCCAAAAATGTCTGGGGATACTGACCGCCTTCAGTGCCTCCTGTAGGAATGACCATGCTACTTGGTCATATGCCTTTTCCATGTCAAGGAACATAAGGTATCCATGTTCAATGCCCCTCATATCCTGGAGTATGCTCTGGACTGAACCTATACTGTCCCATATACTACAGCCTTTAATGAAACCATGTTGGGCCCTATGTAGCGTGCATGGTGCTGTTGCCATCAGCTGATTAGATAGTATGCGCGTGAGCAGTTTATAATTGGCGTTTGATAGTGCAATTGGGTGCCAGTTCTGAAGTTGGCATTTGAGGCCTTTTTTGTACAGGAGTACAATTCAGGTCTCATGTCCTCCTGGAACTTGTTTGCCATGGGTCAAACAGTGGTTAAAGAGGGTTTTGAGCTCTGGCGCTATGCAGTCTTGGAATATGCTGTATATTTCTGCACACATATTGTCAGGGCCTGGTGCTTTCATCCTTGGTGACTCCTTTAGCGCTCTCTTAACTTCATTGATAGAGATTTTGGTGGATAGCTTGGTGATGTCTTCCAGCGTACAGCCTCCCAGTGCCAGCTTGGCCAGGTCAATAAGGGTTTTTGTTGCCAATTTGCTCATTTCTCGCTGTCAGAAGAGATTGCCATAAAAAAGCTCAACTTCACGCTTGATCATTTCAGGGTCTGTTGATACTGCCCCATCCGCTGTCTCCACTTCCCATATCCTAGCCTTAGTTTGGACTTCCTTGAGGTGTTTAAGGCCCTCTTTGGTCATTGTCCCCATTAAGCTCTGATATCAGTAAGTTGCATTGGTTCATCTCTCTGAGTCTTGTTTCATCATTATAGCCCAATATTTTTTGTGCGTTGTTTGGTACTCACACCACCAGTCCTCGTTGTCCTGGTGGGTGAGCCTCAGGCTTTCTAATTTAGACTTCAGTTGCTTCATGGCAGCTATTCACTTGTAGGAGGTTGCTTTTTCAAACTTCATACTATCATGTTTCATCTTCATTTTGATCCAGGTCCATCTTTCTAGTGGGTCTAGCTCTGGGTGGTTGTCCAGATGTGCTATTAGCCAATCCAGTCCCGCATCTATCATTCAGCGCCAATCCCCATTCCTCAACGTGGCTGGTGCCAATTGCCACTTGTGTTTCCTTGGGGGTTCATTAAGGTTGATCTCCACTGGATGATCATGTGGTCACTTTTGGCATTTATGCTAACCTCACTGTTGGATGTCATCGGCCTAAGGTCTGATGATATGAGGATGTAGTCTAACCGTGATCCTGACAGTGGGGATCCAGTGGCATCATATGTCCACCATGTTAGATTGGCTGGGTCATCATCTTCTTCATCAATCATTAGGCACATCCCTGATTTAACTAGGTAATTGAGCATCTCTGTCAGCTTTACTGTTGGGGCGTTCTCTTGTCAGGTATGTATCCTGACTCACATTTGTCCAGCAGTTCAGATCTCCTGCTATTACGGTCATCACTTCAGATGGCACTTCTGCTAAGAAATCCCAAAAAATATGGTTTTTGTGGAGCTTTGGTGGGGCATAGACTGCTACCACCCGTATGCTCCTACCAGTTTCTCTGTTTGTAGCCATCGCTATTAAGATCCTACCAGCATGAGTTTCTTCTACAAATTCCAGGTCTATTTTCTTGTCCATTGCAACTATTGCCATGTGGTCCATCCATAGGGCTTGGTAGCCTATCTGGTGGGACCACGGATGGTTTTTTGCATCGCAGTTTGAGCTTGGCACCATTTCTTTTTGGTTACCAGCTTGTGTTTCTGAAATAAAAATTAGGTCAATATTATTATTAGTTTTTAATGGTGCATTTTCCTCCTCCTTGTTTGTATGCTCACCATCCCCCGAGCATTTGTAGTTGCTATCCTCATTTTCGGCTGCCTGACCCATGGGTATGAGGTTTAGCGTTGTCTGGGTTGTGAATCAAGTCACATACAGAGGTTGGGTTGGTTGTTGGTGGTGGTATCAATGGTTGGTGGGGTGTGATATTCAGTTTTGGGGTTGGTTGGTTGGGACTGGGATTATGTTCCTGGGCATCTTGTGCACTGGGAATTTGGTCGCCATCCCCGTCTCCCTGTCAATGGTTAATGGGGATGGTTTTATGATTGGGTCAGGTGCCCACTGTTTTCTTTAGGCAGACTGGTGGATTTGTCTTCGTCCATCGGCTGGATTTGCCCCCCTTCATTTGATTTATTAGCGGAACTTGATTTTTTAGTTGACACTTACTCAGCCAATTTTGTCAATCTCAATTTTTCTGCAAATTTTTCTCCAGTCACCTCAGACTCATATGCTGATGACTTCCTATTCATTTTTATTCCCTTTCATCTTGTCAGGCTTCAATTTCAACTTGTTGGAATCCTGTGGCTGCCTGTGCTTGGAAGACTGCTTTGGGTTCGCCTTCTGTCATCTCTCCTCCTCCTGGACCATCCATTCCACTTGGGTTGGACGTTTCTCTGCTGGTCCTGGGCTGGTTCCCTCATCCATTGCATAAGATTTGGGGTTCAGATTTATAAATGGTTTGTCATCTGCTTTGGGTCATTTTGCCATTTCCCGTTCCCACACCTCTCTGTGTGCCAGGTCTAATTCTTGTTGTTGGCGTTTCATATCCGCTACCTTCATTAAGTTTCGCGGGATCCATTCTCTGGCTTCTGGGCAGAGGAAGGTCTTGGTGCCCACCTTGGTAATTCCCCCAACGGGGTCATATTCATACTCACAAGTAGTTTTACCTTTACAATCGTGGCATTGAACCATAGTGTGGCTGGTCTGATAGCAGAAATGGCACACTTGTTTGACATCCTCCTGTTTGACATATACTACCCTATCAAGGCTGGGCAGGCGGATGAATCTGGGTAGAGCAATCTTATTTGGTTTCATCCAGGGGGCCAGTTCATACAGCGCTTCCACTGTCCGAGGGCAGAGGCATTTTGCAATGTAATCTCCACCGGCTTGGCAGAATTTGTGTACTTCCCCATAGTAAGACAACCTGGTCCAGATTGCTTTGTGAACCCATTCCCATTCGCGGTTGGTGGGGAGGTTTTGGAAGGTAACCCACCTTGCCGTTTGGTTGGCATATCTGGTCGGTTCTATTTGCAGATAAATCCCCTTGTACTTGATGCCAATTTTGAAAAGTTTCTTGTGGTCCAACTCGCCTGAGATTGCTATATCTATATAACCCCATTCGGGGACCCAGTGATGGTTGAAGTCCCCTCCCCTAGGACTTCGTCTAGTTCCTGGTAATTTTGACAGAATTAGGTCAGACCATTCTTCCTCCTCCACTAGTTGTAGGTGGACTTGGATAGCATCTTTAAGGTATGATTTTGGTGCCTGGCGATCTGTAAAGCCCCCATTGATCAATTTACAAATGTAATTGATGTGGCTCCCTTCTCTGTTCCAGGTGTTGTCCTCAGTATGTGCCACCGCTGCACCGTACAATTTTGATTTTGTGCTGGTTTGGGTACTTCAGCGGGGGTCTTTACTTTCAGAATCCAACTCACTGATTCGTCGAGGCTGAAACCCCAGCTGAGGAACACTTCAAGTTAGTGACTGTTTATACCACAGCGGTTAATACTTTTAGCCATTTGCACTCCAATTTCCAGGCTCTGCCACTCTAGGGCATCCGCTGGCGAGAACCCCAGTCAGTACCATTTGAGAGCAGATTCTGGGCCACACGTTGGGTGGAGGTATTGTTGGAGGACCTCCAGCGTAATTGAGCTACGCTGACACCAGTCCCTTACAGTAATGCTGTTCCAGCCCCCATCTGTGAATACTCATGCCATGTCCGCTGAAACCCCCGCTTCACACCATTGAAATGCTTCTGAGGGGGTGAAGCCTTCTGCAGCATATGGGGCAGCTATTGTCAATTCTGGGAAGGATTGCTTCCAGTCCCAGATAGTTTTGATGAGGATCCCCACTTTGAGCCATTCTCGGCCCAAGTCTGGAATTGTGTCCCCTTTCATCGCTGTTGCTGCCTGTGGTGAGATCTCGTGCTCCATCCACGGTTGGCCTGATTGGGGGGTGAACCCCACCATATCCCAGTCTGCAGCCTTGGCAAGTGTTGTGGCGTCATGCCAGATTTTCCACTTTGTGATCGGGAATGGGCGGCCTCTGAGGGTTTTGTGAATCAGTTTGGTCACCCCCAGTTCTGCCCATTTATGCACTAGGTCCATATTGGCCCCCGCTCAGACCCAGTATTTCATCTCCATCAGTGTGAATCCGTTGGCGGACCAGTTGATGGCCTCTTCTGGTGACCAATCCCAAAAGGGTCCCCATTCCACTGCCTTTTCCTTTGTCCAGCCCGCTTTCATCAGGTCTGATGTGGTGGCAGGTAGAATATGGGTATAAGACCAGTGTAAGGCCTCAGTTGCCTTGAACCCAGCCACAATCCACAGTATTGCTTCCTCTGGGGAGAAGGTAGTGTTATACCATTCCAGTGCCATGTCCACCGGAATGGAGTGTCTGGCCCATTTGAGGGCCGTAGATGCGTTTGGGAAATGTATAGTGTATCTGGTTAAATTTGTTGGGCTTAGGCCTGAGCTCCTGACGGCTTGAGCGTAATGTGCCATAGTGCCTGCCTTGTTGTATTCCATCACATTTAATAGGTCAATGCCAGCCTCCATCCAGGCTTTTGCATCCGCCGGTTTTAAATCTTCGCGGATGGTGGTCTCTATCACCTTGTAGTCCATGGGGATTTTCATCCACTCCAGGGCATCTTTGGTTCAAACTCGAGATGCCTTAAATTGTACTGCCATATTGATTGAGATTTGGGTGTTGAGCCAGCGTTTGGCTGCTCCAGTGGAAAATTTATGGGCACGCCATATTGCCATGATGGCTGACTTGATTCCTTTAGAAACCCACTGAGTCGCTGTATAGTATGGAAACTGGAGAGCCTCCCATTGTTTGACCTCATAGGTAGACATGCCTCGACGCTCTAATATGTCTGACTGGATTGGTGTAAATTTAACTGGGGCCCTGGCTGTTGACTTGACCTCTATCAGGATTTCCACCCCTTCCAGTAGTACTTTAAGTTTTTTTGCTGATCCCTCTTGGGTGTCTGATCCCTCAGATTCAGTCCCCAATATAGAGTCACCCCCACTTTGGTTGGTCCTCAGTGGATTGGCTTGGTTCAGTGATTGGTTATTCAGGCTTGGCCGTCAATGCATTGTTGAGCTATGGCCCCCTGTCAGAATGCCTTCATCAGGGATTGTACTCAATTGTGTATCAGGCGTTCCACCCTATGAGTTATTCATGCTCCTAAATTGATTTTGGTCGGGGACCATTCACCCTCTGACTGGATTGTTTCAGGATCGGCGTCCAACTTGTTTTTTCCCAAATACCCTGAGCTGATTCAGCAAGTTTCTCCATGTCGGAAGAAAGCTTTTTATTGTTTGATTCCGTTGGTCTGAATCACCAATTTTTGTTATTTGAATCTGAGTCAGTTTCAGATCCTACCAATACCTTATCCAGTTTTTTGCATTATTGGCAAGAATTTTCTCACCCTGAGAGGCCCCAGTCCCCCTGCTGATTGAGGTTCATTGGGGACTATTCCTGACTCCGCTGTTCTCAGCATTGGGCCTCTCTCCCAGAAGGTTGCACTTGTCATCAAGGTGTTAGTGGGCATCAATCCTAGGGAGTTGACCCCATCGTTCGCACTATTTGTTTGGGCTCTGTGACCCATTGACACATTCATTTGTTTCATTGTCATTCGTGCCACCAGTGCGTTACTTGGTGCATACATTGTGTCATGCCCAGCCCTGTTGGCTAACCACCCTTACATTTAAACAATGTAGAAAAACATCCTCATAAATTTACAGCAGTAGATAAGATGAGTTCAAGAATAGTGCCAATTGACTTTTAAGGTCTTACTTATTCTGATCAATTACTTAAAATTAAACTGCAACCAGTAATATGCATATACAGGATCATATCATATGGTTTGTCTGGTCAGTTTGTATATAAAGGAAATATACTATTGTTGGACAGAGTTTTGATGAAACAATTTGTTGTTTACCTCAAATGCCATCTATATTGAGTACAATTGTTGTAAGGCAAGAGGGTTTAATAAACATTGTTATTTCTATGTTAAAAAAGATAAAATAATTACTGCTTGTTATAAAAATTGGTGTGTCTGTGAAGATACACCAAAAATGCAATTACACAGGGTTTGACCCACTGAGCAATAGGACCAACGATATGAGGATTGTTGCCCTTTTAACTTAATAGGCATAAACTTATTTAATAAATGTGGAGCACTTGCTCCCACTATACTCTTTTATTTAATGTAATAACTATCGCGGCTCCCTTCTGGTCCGCGCACTTTAAACTATTAACAACCTCTCCTGATCATCTCATCCTGCTGGTATTGTAGCAACTTCGGATGGTATCACTTTCATGGTTTAGTAATTTACTTCGCCATATCTCATTGGTTTCACCAATTGTTCATTTGTCAATTCACATTCACCCAATTCAGCCGATTTCCCAGTAATACAATATTGCCTCATTTCAAAGACTTAAATTACCATTACTGTTTGATTCCATTGGATTCCATACATTTTTCCATGGTGACCTTGGGCTTATCATCCAGTCATATCGGAATTGCAACACTGCTCTAATTTTTTGAAAACCACAAGCCTTACTATAAAGATATATCACTTAATGTCAGCTGTATTTCTCAGCTTCCCATAAAGGGTAGTATTTTAGATGAAATATCAATAAAAAAGATACCAGAGTTGGATGGTAACTCAAAGGAAAGTAATAATGCTATGAAAGTGTCATACCCAATGGTATTAAATTACAATAAGGTGACCGCATCTGATCTGATGTAAACAATGTCATACCTTGGCCAAAAGGTAATAACATTATCATTGAATTTACATGTGAAGGATATATAACTATGGCTTTTCCAGAATTATTTCCTTATGGTTATGTGAAATTAAATGATATTACTCATCATAATAACCTTAAAATAACCACTAGAATATTTCTAATTTTTAATGGAGTACAAAAATCACCATTTAGTCAAGATCCACAGTTCAGATTTTTCTGCACTAAATACTGCTCAATGACACAAAGCAATCAGATGAAGAATAAATTTTCCAAAAATCTGGGTTTCATGGTAATATTCAATAATTACATTATGTAAAGTCACAAAATCCTAAAAGAGTAAAAGGTTTTATTATTGGTTCTCTATAAAGATTCTAATTCTTATTGGTTCCAATGTAGAGGTAAAATAGAGTTGATGATAAGCTAGCTAAGTATACTACCAACAGCTTTTTTAATAATGAGTGCTGCTGACCTTTGGTGGCATGACTTATCACATCTTCTAAGATGTAATTTGGAAGAAGAGAAAATTATTGAATGAATCTCAATTTGTACAACAACAATAACAAAAACTCATAAATGAAAATAATTCTTATCTTGCTTCACGTTTTGAGCTGATATTTTCATTTAAAAGTGTGTATGAAAATGACACAAAGTTAATAATATTTACTTTTAGTTTGAATTTCAGCATTGTTAGTTATGTTATTTACACAGTCTTATTTATATCTGGTGCTCCAGATCCTAGAACTTTTGATGCTTCTTCTCAGCAACAGTTGCTTAAAGCAACAATGTACTATGAAAAGCTAGTAGTGTATCTAACCCATTGCCATCCATTCCGCCAGTAATAATACCTCCTTCACATATTAGATCAAGTGATGTTGTGATTGACAATGACCAATAAATCTGAATTACTAAATTGATCATAATGACATACACAGTGCTCAAAAGGTTACTGTCTGAAATCAAATGGTCGCAAATTTATCTTTCACTTTAATTACCTAGAGTAATTCAAGAAATATTGACTTTTCTTTAAAGATAGTAGGGAATATTGGGTGTACAGTCTGGAGGATTGACAAGAAGCTCGGCTCTAACTTTTTTATGCTCAACCATGGAGAGCAATGTTGGTCTTCCATTTTTAAGCTCAATGGTGTTATGCCCAAGAAGTCTAAATCAATACTTGAAGCTGACTGAGTCGCATGACAATTATATTTTTATTTAAAGGGTGCCAAGTCACCACTTATGTCCTGTCAGCTAGATTATCTGTCCTATGGTAAGTATGGAGAAATGGACTCATTGAAGTCAAGTACCAAAAACAATTTATAAAATAAGCAATGTAACTTTATTATAGTATAAAATAGGGGTTTATTATGTCACGTTTAACAATATAAACCCCAAAAGGAAGAGGATTAATAAAATTAATGAGAGGTGACATCCAGAAGGGAGGCTCTATGTCAAGCGATGCATCCTGGATGTATAATTCCTTTGTATCATAATTTTGATAGAGCAAAAATGGTGAGTTAAATATCCAAATTGGATGAGACTGGGGGCCATTTAAGTTGGTCATTTGACAGCTTCTTGATTCTTACCATTTTTCTTCATATTAATTGGCTGCCTCAAGTGTCTCCTTGAGGCGTTGTTGCCTGACCTTATGATGATCCATCATTTTGATGAGTCAGGACTTTATCTCAGGGTATCTTATGCTTAATTTAGTTCATTAAATTTTTCCTAGAGTCAAACTATTATGTGCTTATTGTCAACTTCTCTAGATAATTTATTGGGGTAATCTCTTTTACCCCTTCTCAGGTCTAGGTGTTAATTTGGCTGAGGTAGCCAAAAAGTTGACATTCTTCCAATAATGTCCAATATTAGGATATCTGAAGTCACCACCTTTAAGATATTGGCAGTTGAATACTGATTCAAAAATTGGCTATAACCGTTATTGATTGTTACTCCAGTTTCCACAAACTTGATTAAGTAATCATCTCCACATTTGTATGTGATACCATATGGCCCATCCCAGATGGAATCTAATTTTCCTCCTCATGGCTTTTTTCAATTGTGATAGTATAAGAAAAAATCCATAATATCAAATATAGGTAAAGGTTGGTGAGCTGCATTTCCTTCTTGGCCTTCTCTTGTAATCATCTTAGCTTGATTTGTCATGGCTTCTGAAAGAAGTTATATAGTCTTCTGGGCTAATCTTCTTATCACTTTATCAAGCTTATCAGTATTATCACTGGTAACTTTATGAGCTAGTAAAGCTTAGATTCCAATTTCTCTTCTGTATAAGGTATCAAAGGGAGAAATTTTTTGATAATTTAATGAAAGCTTATTTAATAAGCCATTAAAGCATTTGGGAGGTGCTGAACAATTGAATGTAGACCTAATTAAGAATAATGTTTTGGTACTGAATAGTTTATTATTACTGACAATCCTCAGTCAAATTTTTTGCAGAATAGTTTAAATTGGAGTAATACTTTTACTCTTCGCCCTTGGCCAGATATTTCATATTGAGTTAAAGAGGTTACCTCAAACTCCTCAGTGAAATAGGTCAACTTATGTAGAAGTTTGCTACCGCACCAACTTATAGCTAATGCTCTCTCTAAGAAAAAACCCCTTTTATATATACTTGAAGAGGTTCCAGAGGGTGAAAATAGTTTTACCCAACAATTAATCCTTAGAACATCAGGTAATCAGCTGAGATGAAAATTACTTAAGATGGCCGTTTGTATCAATATATTACCTTGCTACCATATATTCTGCATACCTGCTGAAAAAACCCCAAAAATTAAGCCCTAATGAGCTGAAAGGAATTTAGAGAGTTCTGATATGTTAAATCATTATTTATTAAAATCGAGCTCAACTCTGCTTATAATGAATTCTCTCACATCTCATTATTATCCTCTTGGTACCCTAGATAATGGGAGGCGTGATTTTAATAAAGTATCATTTGTTTTGATGATTACAGTGATAAATTTGTCATTTTCAACTAAAAATTCATATATTTGTGGTTTATTTTTCCACCAAAATCTTAAAAAGATGTCAAGAGTTTTAATAATATGGCATATGGTAAATTGTTAAATCCTGGGACTAAAAGCACCTGTGAGAACAAAAGTGCCAGGATTCCAACAAGTGGTGCTCACTACAGGGGACCCTGTACACCTCACTTTTTAATCAAGATGGAGGACATTTGGGTGAGTAGCCCCCCTAACCTAACTGTTGAAAATTGAACCAAAGATAGCTGCTTTAGAACAGCAAATAGCCAAAGCTTTATTAATCCTTAAGAAACTCAAATGATATCCCTTTAAACCCCTCATGAAAGATAAGTTTACCCCTGGTGAGGATAGCATTGGCTCGTTTCTCTACATATATGAATCTGTTATGGAAGGAAAAACCAATTACCAAAAAATAATCCACATCCTCCCTTGCCTAAGTCGCATGGCCCAAGAGGTAATGGTTCCTCATATAACACCCTTTGTACTTGGGAAAAGGTTAAGGCAGCGCTTATGGACAAATTTGGATTAACGCAGAGTTTAAGCAGGAAGAAACAGGCCTTAATGCGCCTTAGTATATGGTGAGATTCTGATATGACTGGACAATAAATCCTGAAGAGATACAGCGGAATGACGATCATATTCTGACTAGGATGTTAGTTATAAGTATATGAGCGCCTTGAGATGAGGTGATATTAAGATATAACGGATTATTAGATCACCTACAAATAAGTTAATAAGGCAATGTTTTTTTAGTACTAGATGGTTAACAAGGCAATGTTGACATTCAATGAATATAATATAGATTGCTATAAACTAGGGCGATAGAAAATTGAAGAATACCATCCCAAAACAATGAGATTTAAAGAAAAGAATAATCTAATCTAAAAGAATGGTATTGTCCAAAGTTGATGATATATAAGTGAAATGGGGCGATTGTAAGGGTAGGTTGTTTTTAGTGAAGAGAGCGGAACAGCAAAGGGTCGCTATATTAAATAAAATAAATAAAAGTGTTGTCAGGGAAATTGCTCCATATATTATTACATTTTAAGTGTGTTTGGAGGACCAACAATCCTCATACCATCCATCCGTGGTTCAGTGGGTTTTACCTGTGCAACCCTTTTGGCATATCATAATAAAATCACCAAAAAATTATAATAGTGGTGCTCACTACAGGGGGCCCATTGTCAACCACTAAAAAAATAAAAATATCCAGTTGCTGGCTATGTCTCATCAGGCCTGCTTTTCCAGGGAATCTTTACAAAGCACTGCACCAGCTGAATATATGGAACTTAAACTCACTTTAGACGCTGTGGTCAAGAAACAAAATGAACTTATTAAAGAATAAAACGCCGTTATGCACCAGCGTGACAGCAAGTTTAGTCAGATGCAAATTCTAGGACAACAAAACAAGCATCTCGCTGATTGCTTAGACAACAATACCCAATGACTGCATTGTAGATAGCGGAACTTTACCAGTATTTCCCAGCCCTCTCATTGGGAAGAGGGAGAACAACAAGGGGGACCCTATGACAAGAAATATGACGCTGGTCTGAGCTACTACACCCAGGAGGGTAGCTATGGATATGAGTATGACTTGGAGCACCAATTCCATCAAGTGATGGCAGTACTGCCAACTGCAGAGGCCCACGCTACACCTGAATCAGCGGACATCCAACCCTCCGCTGGAGCAGCTCCTCATTGAGAGGCTGCTTATGGGTCTTGACCCATTCCTCAGTTCGCCCCAAAAACCATGTCTATGAGTGGGACGAGGAGTTCAATATAGAGAAGCTGCCTCCATTCAATCGCAATGAGAATATCCACAGCTTCTTCAAATGGTTGGAGTTTTCAATGGAAAGTGCCTTAGATCAGCATAGAGTTAAACTGCTGATATCTTCCTTGGATGTCAGGAGTGCCAATAAAGTCACCTGCTACCTTCTAAACAGCTCTAATACCTACCAAGAAGTAAAGGACACTGTGCTGCGCCTGTTTAGGGGTACCTCAAAAATGTCACAACAAAAGGTGGAGATTTAACTATTAGATTCCGCCATAACGAGACCCTAACAGAGTTTTCTGATTGATTTACAGCGGAAGCTCACATGCTGATTGGGGCAGGCTATTTAGTGGAAGCTGACATGTGCATCACGATGACCTCCACAGTAAAGCCATACCACGAGCTTCACTATGTCATATATCCCATTTTTTGGATGATGACGTTCCCCTGCTCAAAATTGTGCAGTTCTTACGCCATATATCCAATAACTTCCCTCTGCCCAATACAGAGTGGAAACATACTGCTATTGTCACCGGAACTTCTTATTTGGGGAATACTTTTATCCTGATCACATTCCGCCTAGCAATACTCAGCCTTTCTATAGCTCTGCACCTTGTCCTCAACCAAATTACTCCCAACTGTTTGACTTCAACCCCAGCCCCAATTACAAGAATTGTCAGCAGCCCAACTATTGACCCAGACCTAGTTATGCCAAGTGACAGCAATCATCCTACTGACCTGGCCCTGTTTACGCCAACTGTCAACAAATTTATCAGCCTGGACCCTCATATGAAAGCTAAGGACGCAGCTCTTATAGGATTAATTGCTATGAATGTGGTTGCCCTGGCTACCTGGCATGTAGTTTCCCTGACTGTTTTGTTCACTACGTGCAACAGAATCAATACTACCTGGGAAAAGATGGAAAAGAGTAGGGACACGACTCTCTACTCCGCTATCCCAGCCCCAAATGTACCACCTGAATCAATTATAATATATCCAGCGGAAGTCCCTCAATACAATAAATGGATTATATACCAGCAACCAGTTGGAGGATTGAATGTACTGACATGAGCGCAAGTCAATGCCACAGCGGATGAAGGACCTCAGGAGCAACTGAAGCCGTATGCCTGCCAAATGCTCAATCAAGCTTCCTCAGACAAGCTGGACCCCGCCGCAGATGTGCCAACTCTGAAAGGAGTAAACGTTGCCCTTCCGTAGACGCCATTGTTAAATAATATCTCTAAATCCAGTGAGGGAATTATGAGTTTTTTTTTTGGTAAAAGAGATCCCGTAATTTCCACATAATAAATAGACAATATTCTTCTTATTCTGATTGTATATACTGTGTATATTTGTAGCAAAAATAGAGTACACACTATATTAGATACAGGCGCTCCGGTCAATATAGTTTCTACTAAGTTGATGGCAAAGTTGACGTTAAGACCTGATGTGGACCATTAAATGGTGTACTGTACTGCTGGAGCGAAAAGCAGGTTTCTGAGGGAGTGTAAAGCGCTCTACCATTGCGAGGGTACATTGTTGTTGTAAATCAGGCAATAGTGCTACCCAACATTAACTATGAACCGCTAATTGGAACTTCTTTCCTGGGACATTTTGGAGCTGTCATTGATATGACAGAGGAGACCTTCTAAATTTTGAAACAGTGGATCCAAATATTACTTTACCTAGTGAAGTACTGAAGGATCCTGTGCACATGGGACATATCAATCTTGCATATAGTGACGCGCTGATTCCAGTCCACTATCATCAACTAAAGAGCAAGACTCAGCCCCTTCCCAAGCAGATATACAAATATCAAGGGCTACCTCTCTGAGAATCTGGGCCTATATCTATTCCTTCCAAACATCAAGTCATAGTGAACACTGATTTAGAGGTTGAAGTGCCATATGGGCTTTATGGGGAGGCCATTATGCCTTTTAGCAAATGCGGCTTGAGCCTCATTTGGCTCATGGATCATACTTTCAGGCCATGGAGAGATCAATTTTGTTAGCAAACTTCCAGAATGAACAAATGCAAATCTGCCGACACCAAATAGTGGAATATTTACACTTAACCTCAACCAAGGAGGTCCTTTAGGTTCATGAGTTCAGTTCATTGAGTAAATTTGGTCTAATCACTGATTTTCAGCTTGGCATAATGACAGTGTTACTATGGGAGAATCTAATAAAGTTATTGAAAGAACAAAAAGATCAAATGATAGCTTTATTTCAGAAGTATAAGGAATTTTTCCATCAACAACCACGATTTAGGGTGTGCTTGAGGAGTGGTCCATTAATTGGACACTGGTGATCATCCTTCCATCAGATCTCAGCCGATCCACCAATTGAGGGCAGCTGAAGATGTCGTCAACAAGGAAATCAATAAGTTGCTGGAGTAAGGGATGCGCAAACTGTCCAAGGGTTTGTGGGCTTGCCATTCTAATTGTAAAAAAGAAGGATGGCACCAACTGGGTGGTGATAGACTACTTGAAGCTCAACAGTATTACAAAGAAGGACTTGTACCCCTTACCACAGATCACCAATGCTTTGGATCAGTTAGGGGGAGCACATTACTTCTCAGTAATGGACTTGTTATTGGGTTATTGGAAATCAAGTTGCCTGCGGCGGAACAGGAGAAATGCACTGTAATTACTTCCAAAGGCCTTTTCC
This sequence comes from Massospora cicadina, assembly GCA_022478985.1. Taxonomy (NCBI): domain Eukaryota; kingdom Fungi; phylum Entomophthoromycota; class Entomophthoromycetes; order Entomophthorales; family Entomophthoraceae; genus Massospora; species Massospora cicadina. The sequence goes on from JAKSZP010013225.1 coordinate 194,000, forward strand.
AATTAACCCATATGCCAAAAGGGCTGTGTAATGCCCTGGTTACGTTCCAAAGAGCCATAGATACTATCCTCAGTGACCTGTAGCTGTTGTGTGCTCTCATATATCTTGATATAAATTTTTTCTCTCAAACCTTTTCAAGCACCTTAATTATCTAGAAGCAGTATTCCGCCAGCATGCTGAGGTGAACATCAAAATAAAGCCTCGAAAATGTAACCTTTTCAAGGTCCAGTTGAAATAACTGGGGTTTGTGGTAGACTCTAAAGGGCTGAAACCACAGATGGCTAAGGTGAATGCCATCTAAAAGTGACCACACCTAATAGTAAGCGTGACATAAAGGTATTTTTGGGTTTGGTCAGCTACTACAGGTGCTTCATACCTAACTTTGGCTGTATTGGGGGCCAAAATTTGAGTTGTTAAAAAAAGATGCCATGTTTAAATGGACAGAACGCCGTCAATATGCCTTCAACATGCTTTGGATGGCACTGATCAGTGCACCAGTGCTACGCTATGTAAGCTTAGATATGAATTTTATCATTAAGATGGATGCATACCTTTACGCTGTTAAAGTGGTCCTTTCTCAGAAAGGTGATGAAAGTAGAGGAGCATCCCATTGCATACTGCAGTCAGATCCTGGTTTGCCATAAGCGTATTATACTGTGACCAAGTATGAGTGCTTAGCGGTGATCTACGCATATAAGCAATTTAGGGTCTACTTGCTTGGAGTAAATTTTTAAGTTGTAACAGATCATGCGTCATTATGTTGTTTGCAGAACCTCAAGGAGCCTGAAGGGCATCTAGCTTAATAGCCTTTTAAGCTGCAAGCTTTTTACTTTGAGATCCTCCACCACTCAGTAGCAAAGCATCAGAACGCTGACTGTTTATCCAGATTGCCAACCATTGACGCGATGACAGATCTCAGCAATGTGATGTACAATAAGATTTCCAGAGGAAAGTACAATGACAAACTGACCCCAAGTAATAAAAGCATTAAAGGAGATGTGAACGAATACCTTCCAACAGAATGGGGAACTGTAAAAGCGGATTGACAATTCTAAAGTGAACTTTCCACGACCCTCAGCACGGCCAGGGATAATTATGAGTGCCCACAAGGCAGTTAGGACATAATGGTGTGCGCAAGACAATGTAACTGTTGCGCCCTCATTACTATTGGGAAAGCGTGAACTTTGATGTGCTTGAAACTATTTACTGTTGCCACCTGTGCCAAGTGTAAAATCCATTCCACCAGAAGACCTCATACCAGTTAGTGAAACCACATTTTACTTGGCATACAGTTTCCCTTGATGTCGTTGGCCCTCTGCCCATGGGAGCTAACCAGTGTAAGTACATTATGGTGGCTATTGACCACTTGACCAGGTGGGCTGAAGTATGGGTAATACAGGATTTGAGGGCGGTCATAGTGGCCAAGTTTGTAATGGAATGTATTATTCAGTGGCATGGCTGCCCTCAGTTCATTCTTACTGTTAACTGAACCAACTTCACCTCACACATCCTCCCAAGTTGAACGAGCTAATGGGCATCTTCAGGGTTCTGATGACCCCATATTATCCCAAGACCAATTGAATGGTCAAACGGGTTAATGGGACCCTGGTGAATGTCCTTAGGAAGCTGGTAACCAATAGACCCTCTAATTGAAGTTGTTCTCCTGTCTACTACCATCTTTGCTTACAATATTAGCTATCATTCCACCACAGGAAAGAGCCCCTTTCAACTATTATAAAGATGACACCCTGCTCTTCTGACATTGCTTTATTTATGCATAGAAGACACTGGCAGATTGGATCCCCACTGCTACTTGACAAATTTTTCTGACACGTTGATCAAGTTACAAATAGAAGCATACTCATTCAGCTTGGCCAAAAAGATTAAGAATCAGGCCGCCAATCAGGTACATCATAGTGGGTTGGCTAAGTTCCAAGAAGGTGAGCTTTTTTGTTCCATAATCAGCATGGTTTTGGGCGGAAACACAAGCTGGCTAACATATGGGTTGGTCCGTTTGAAATAATTGAGAAAACCGGCATTGACACTTGCACCATCAAATACCCATCAAGTGGTCAAATCATTAATTGCATACACACAAAGTTTCTCTGAGTGTATAAACAATAGGGGACTTATTGTCCAGTCAAAGGGATAATGTCGAGATTCTGATATGACTGACAATAAAACCTGAAGAGCTAAGATGGAATGGTGAGAATCGCTGACTATGATGTTACTTTTGTATTAAAGCTTCTTGAGATGAGGTAATATTGGGATATAACAGATTATTGGATCACCTACATTAAAGGCGATAAGTTGATGTGGACATTCAATGAATATAATCTAGATCGTCTTAAACTAGGGCAATGGAGAATTGAAGAATACCATCCCAAAACAATGAGATTTAAGGAAAAGAATAGTCTAAGCTAAGAGTATGGTATCATCTAAAGTCACTGATATATAATTGAGATGGGGTGATTGAAAGGGTAGACTGTTTTTAGTGAAGAGATTGGAACAGTGAAGAGTCGCTGTATTTAAAATTATAAAAAAGTTGTAAAAGCAATTGCTCCATATTTTATTACATTTTCAAGTGTGTTTGGAGGACTGACAATTCTCATAGCATACATCTGTGGCTCAGTGAGTTCAACCTGTGTGACCCTTTTGGTGTCTCCTAACAGTATTGCCAAAAATTATAACAGTATGAAAGAGGGAGAATTGGTTGCCACCTTTGTTGATCAATTATACAGTGAAGTCCAGCCACTGTTACATGCAAAGATGTTACCTCTGGACGACGCTGTTGCTGTCATCCTTACTGGATTAGCTCCTCACTCTTCCTTGCAATGCACATCACTATAATAAAACGCTCCTTTCAGGGTGTTTGAGATATCAAGGAGACTCTTCTAGCGGTGGTCAATCTCCATGAACTTAAGACTACCCAATGAGGTGTGGTAAAACCCAAAGTCTTGTCCCTTATGGATCTATTAACTGCAGCCTAGAGAGGAAGGAGTCCACAATGAGCCCCATGGCCTTTTTTATGGCCGTTTGCCTCTAAAGGCTGCCACCAGTGTGGCTCAAAACAGACATCATTCTACCCCATGCAATTAGCCAGCATGTACCATCGATGACAGGGCAGTGCTCCCTTTCATCATCTGCACCCAGAATTTAGCCTGTTCATTCAGGAGAGGCTTTTCATCTCCCCACAGCCTCCACTGAGGGGCCTCCTGCAGCGGCTTAATTGTCACGTCCCTTCAAGGCGCAGACAATATCTTCTACTGGCATATTCCCTGCCCGTTCACATTTTGAAACTTCCCCCAAGGTGCAGCCTAAAACAGCCGATAGAAAGCTCAAGCCCAAGCCATTGAAGCTAAAATGCCTTCTCCTCCAGCCAAAATGTAGTTAAGTGCCCAAGGGCATCTATTGCAGCAGAGAAACATACGTTGACAAGGTGTGTCATACAAAGAAACCAATGAACCTGACGTGCCTAAATTTTTCTCTCTCCTAACACTCATCTTACCTGTATAAACAACCCCTCTGATAATAAATGTAAAGGGGGTTTTAGAGACGTTAGATATAATTTCCTAGGAGCCCCAGTCGAAGTAGGGGTACAAGCTCTGTTGACCCCGGAAGGGGTAAATAAGGCCATGATACCTGATGAACCCTACCTTAGCCAAGTTCTGGGAAGACCCAAGGTTATAGTTAACACTAGTGATGCTGATCAGTTATTGCCTCGTTGATCAGCCTTATACAACATGTGCATATTTTACAATCCATTGTGGTAAATATTCTGAGACAGATAAAAAATTTGGATCAACTTTCCGTCTAAAGGAGGTTTTAGCTCCCCTAACTTTGGTGGAACTTTACCCAAGGTAGAGGTCATCATCAACAAGGTACATGTTATGGCCATTCTCAACGCTGGTTCCCCAATCAATGTGATTTCCTCAAAACTTATCAAGAAGATCAAGTTGGCGCCTGACCTGGAATACTCCCAAGAGTATGGAACTGTGGATCCCAAAAGCACTTGAACTATCAGGGCATACTCTTCCTTACACATCAAAATTGTTAAGCTTACTCTGTTGGAACCGCTGTGCCTTGTATAAAATACTTATGATATGCTTATTGGAACTTAATTTATGCTTTAGTATGACGAAATTAACAATATGAAATAGGGTTATCTCTCCTTTCTTAACTATGAGGTTCCCTTGGTTTTAAAAAATAAAGACTGAAGTAATTAAGAATATGATTGCCTGGCTGAATACCATTCCTGTGCCTTATTGCAGCACTATACCATATCTGGGCAGTGTTATAATTTTAACGGTATAGCAGAGATATGCCAAGGGTTTTTTTCACAGGTTTAGCCCACTGAGCAAAAGAACTGACAATATGAAAATCGTCATCTTTGAGACAACATAATAAACTTAATAAATTATGGAGTAGTTGCCCCAATGACACTATTTTATTTAATATAGTGTTTTCATGCGGATACTCCCTGTTTTACTTGCTCTCTTCTACTAACAATCCTCCTCTTTTATTTACCCCATCTAGCTTATATATCAGAGACTTCAGACAATACTGATTCCTTAGCTTAGCTATTTGGTCATACCATATTCTCATTGGCTCCAGCATAGTATGGTATCATTAAATTCAATATCGCCTTAGTTCAAGAAGATCTGCCTAATATTCATCAAATGTCAACATCGCCTTGTTGTCTAAAATTGGAGGCGATCTAATAATGATTCTTTTTAACCCAATATCGCTTCATCTCAAGGTGCTTAAATAATCATAACTAATATCAGAGTTGGCAGATTATTGCCAATCCACCATAGCTATTTGGGGTTTAAAGTCCAGTCATATCAGGATCTTGACAGGCAGCATACAAAGAAATTTCCTGAATTTGTTGACGCGTTAGATGAAATTTCATTCTATGCTTCCAAAGAGCTATTACTCAAGTCTGGCGAAAGACGGGTGGTTAACAAAAAGCACATTATAGCTCCTCCAAAACTGCTTGTTTCGCATAACAAGCCTTGATGGAGTAAGCTCTTTAGAACCTTGAGTATTGACTGCTATACCAGATCCTGCCTAAGAGAGACCTATCAATACTTTATTGAGGAATCTCCTTAACAAGAACATTCACATGAAAAAATATCAAGAGATAAAAAAAGTCCAATGATCCCAATCAATGATATTGAAAAGAATTACCTTATTAAAATATGTTATATATGGGCTTACCAAATTAACAAAGAGTTGTGTACTCTTCCTAACGTGCATATTTCAGATAAACTAACCCTAAATAGCTTATGAAAAGTCATTTATTATTAGATGCCTACTGTGATATATTCTCTAAATTGGATAATGACTATGGGAACATGAATGATTGGAGCCACACAATTGATGTAAATGATGCCTGTCCCATCCAGTTTAAATCCTAATATAAATCAAAAGTTGAAGAGCAACAATTGAGGATGGGGCTCAAAAAGTTACTAGACACTGGATTGCCAGTACTTCCCCAAAGCCAATGGTCAACACCTCTTTTGCTCACAAAAATGGATGTCACAAGGTAGTGATGGACTACCAAAAGCTGGAACAACCTCATTAAAAAGGATAGTTATCCTATTCCATGCATCGATGACACTATGGCATAACTTTTTATTTCTAAATTTCTTTCTGCTATGGACTTGGCCAGCGGATACTGGCAAATGGACCTATCCCCACAAGACCAGGAAAAATGTGCTCTCATTTGCAGTGAAGGCCTATTTCAACCCACTTGACTACCTCAGGGGTTGTGCAACGGTCCCACAATCTTCCAGAGGGCAATGATCACATCTTTTATGATCTCAAGTTGTGTTGAGTGATTGTCTATCTTGATGACATCACAAACTTTTCTAAAACTTTCAACGAACATCTCACTCATCTAAAAGAAGTATTTCAATGACTTTGTAGTCCAACATTAAGTTAAAACCCTCAAAGTTCACTTTTTTTCTAAAGGAGATTAGATTTTCTCAGACATGCTATCTCACAGGAAGAACTCAACCTTTACAAGATAAGGTTGAAGAAATATCAAAAATACCTTAGCCTCAAAACCTAAGAGATATTCAAATGCTTCTTGGCATGATAGGTTATAACCATCAATTGCATCTCAAAGTTCTCCTAGCTCAATGAGCCTCTCATTTGATTATATGCTTATAACATTCCCTTTTATTGGAGTGCTGAACAAAAGGCCGCGTTTGAGATGCTAAAGAAGTTGTTACAAAAGCGTCCTATCCTACGTCACTCATATTATATTAAACCTTTCATATTTTTTTACCAATTCCTTTGACTACGCTGTTGGAGCCAACCTGTCTCATTTGAATGAGAAAGGTGTAGATCATCTGTTTTCAAAAAAACAAGATATTTTAGAATCTAAACGCAACTACAGCATCACAAAAAAGAAATACCTTGCTATCTTGTTAGCTGTAAAAAATTACCTCCCTTTTTGTATTGAACTACCTTCACCGTGGTTACTAACCACTCCTCCTTAAAGTCATTCCAAAATATGAAGGACCCTACCGGACGGTTGGCTTGTTGGGCCTTGAAGCTCTAACACTATGTTTGAAAATTGAGCACTGAGCTGTTACTCGTCATATGAGAGTTAATGGGTTGACTTAATTGCCTGTCTATCACTAGATAATAGTGAAGTGGAGAGATTACATGACCTTCTGATGACCCTTATGCTTGGGACAATGAGGATGAAATTGGTAAGAAAAGTTAGCGTGACACTCCTGCAACATTAAAAGAAGAGTGGGAAGTTATAAAAAAGGTAGGGGAAATTTGGTTGCACTATATTTGACCTCAGAGCGAGTAACTGCTATCCTGGAGGCCAACTCTACCCTTAGGCATGGAGGAGTATGGAAAACCTATGAGTTTGTTAGAGAAAGGTATACTTGGGAGAGGATTATGTATTCCAGTATAGAAGTCCTGGATGCCTGCTTAACCTGCAAAAAGTAATCCAGTATCAAGACCAAATATCAGTATCATCCTACTACCCCTAAGCAACCCTTCTACATGATAAGTTTAGATGTGGTAGGTCCTCTTGCCCATACTACCAGTGGGAATTGCTACATACTAGTATGAATTGATCGATTTACAAAATGTATTGAAGCTGTGACTCTCCAAGCCCAAACTGCTAAAGCTATTTCCAATATCTTTCATCATCATAATATTTTCACCCGCCATGGTTGCCCCCAAGTTCTACTCTGCAACAACGGGAAAAATTCTACCTCCAGGGTGGTCAATATCCTAGCTACCTTCATGGAAGAACAAAAACTTTTCTCAGCTCCCTATAATCCTTTGAAAAATGGTACAGTAGAAAGAGAAAATGGAACCTGGGTATCCATATTACAAAATATGTCCATATCAGACTCTCTACACTGGGATCAGTTCTTGCCTAGTGACCTTATGGCATATCATATCAGTTATCAACAGATCCTCAAGATGCCCCCTTTACACGTTTTGTATGATCAGAAACATGGGGTACCTGCTCTATTAACTAAATATGTACTCTCAGCTTGGACTGACAACCTTGACAAAGCCATGAAGAATTTGCTTAACAATATTAGCTAAAATATGATGCTATGACCAATTTAGCCCAAACCTTCACTAAAGAGGGACAAGCAGCTAATGAGCTCAGACCATCCTAACCTCTTTTCAAGTATCTGACTTGGTTTTATATTATCACAACTGCATCATACTTGAGAAATGAGAAGCTTAGTTCATTTTGGAAGGACCTTTTGTTGTCACCTACAAGAGGGATGATGAATATTTCATCAAGTATCTTGATTTTGATTTACTATAAACTGAGTACATGGACGTTTTCTACGCCCTTATTATCCCCATAACATTCTTAAAGGGGGTAATGTCAGACAATTGGATGTATGGAAAATTAGAGGAATATTTTGACGATGAATAGTTTAAAATTAATACTAATCCTAAGTCAAATTCTCAGTTGAATTGTTTAAATTAAAGTAATAATTTTAATCATCGCTCTTGTCCAAATATATCAGATTGTGTAAGGAGAGTGTCTATAGCTCTCCTGTTCCCAGCGTGGTAGTGATTGGTGCACAGGGCCAACGCCAGGGAACTAGCTGTTAAAATAAAAGTCACTAGAGCCCAGCAGAGGGTGCTGGAGCAATAACAATTCAAGTAAAAGCGAGCGATCATTATGGTAAAAAACCACCTAAAAATGACGCAATGCACTAATGGAGAAGTGTTAAACGTCCCAGGTTGGAGGGAACCTGGGCGAACCAATGATGCACTAGGTGATAACGAAATCATATATAAAATGTAGTGGTTAAGGTAGCGTGAGATCTCCTTGAAGTGGTCCGTGCACAGGATCATCTGAGATAAAATATATAAAAAGGGAAAATTTTGGAGAAATTTATTGTAAGAAGTCGACCAACAAGGAATGTTGGTCGAAAAAATCAAATATAAACAGAGGTGGGGTAATTTGGGGTCTGCTGAAGTGGTCCTAAGCACCAATTCACCAATAGGCAAATGCTTCCATCCCAATTGGTAACGTATGCCAAAACTGACTTCATTCAAGTAATTGATTGAAGTTGTACTCTACCTGAACATGAAATTTTGTAAATGGAATGGGTTTTGAAACCCCATTTCTCAAGCAACCAAATCAAACCGTCCGTGTTAATTAAGTATATTGTCCATTTAAACGCCTGGGCTGACGCAAGGGGCTGGACGTTAGGCACCTCACTAGTACTAACCTGGTCATATTTGGCTTGTACCCAGCGTTGGTCTACTGTGTACCTGAGGTCAGGGAGGGCCTGAAGCTTCATCTTCTGGGCCTCCTGTCGCCCAGCCTTATCCTTGGGGTTGGTACCCACTATCATGTCACTTAACCATGAAAGATTGCATTAATGAGGTTATCTCAAACCCTCAGTGAAATAGGTCAACTGATGTGGAAGCTTGCTTCTGCACCAACTTGAACTAGTGTTCTCTTAAGAGAAAAACATCCCTTTTTTGACTTGGAGGTGTGTTCCAGGGGGTGAAAATAGTTTTACCCACCAATTAATCTTTAGGACATCAGGTAATTGGCTGAGATGAAATTATTTTAAAGATGGCTGTTTGGATCAAATATCTTAACTCATTACCACATAGTTTTTCATATCTGTTGACGACCCAACACCAAAAATTAAGCCCTACTTGGTAAAAGAAATTTTGAGAATTCTGAAAAGTTGAATCATCATTTAGCCAGATTGAGTCCACTCTGCTTATCATAAATTCTCCCACATCTCACTATTAGCCTTTGAGTACCCTAAATTATGTGATCCATGTTTTTATAAAGTATTGCTTGTTTCTAAACTAAAACAATAATTTTATCTTTTTTTTAAACTTTAAAATTACATATATTTTGGATTCCCCTCCCCCCAAAAATATAAAAAAAAGCTGTTGAAAGCTTTAATACTCTGTCATCTGGTTTATTGTTGTAATCCTGGGTCCAAAAGCACCCGTGAGCACAAAATCATCAGAATTTAACAAGAGTAATGGTCCCAGTGCAATGGTTTGGTAGTGGCCATGTTGCATAATATTAAAACCAACATTCCATTTTTCTTTCTAAATTACCATTAGTTGATAGGTTGTAAGTCGCTGAGAATAGTTGTTGAGTTCTCATGCATATGGCTAAGATTATCACAACTCTTGACGTAAAGTTCTTCATATTATCACATAGTAGAACCTGCAGGCATCCGTTCCTAGAAAATATGTTCTGATATAAAAAGTAAGCTGTAGCTTTAGCAGTCTGCACAAGAATGTCATTCTCTTTGACTCACTTCATGAAATTATCAATCCCTACTAGGATGTATTGATTTTCTCCTGTAGATTCAGGTAGTGGACCTATTATGTCTAAACTGATGGTGTGAAATGGCTGTTAAGGTTCACATGTTGTACTTGTACTTGGCTTATGTGGCGTCTGCTTTTTACGAGTGATGCAAGCGCTAAGACTTCCACTACAGAGTCCAGTATTCCTTCCCAAAAGTAATAAACTTTGATCCATTTTTTAGTTTTACTGGCTCATCCATGGCCTAAGGTATTGTGGGTTTAAATTATATCTGGTGCCCGTTCTGAAGGTTACAAGTAAGGTAGCCAGTCATTTCTTACTTTATTGTAAAGAAATCCATTGATAACTTCATATTTTGAGCATATAACTTGAGCATGTCTGAGCTGTTTCATCTTTGTCCTCCTAAGAGTATAATTTATGAGTAGGTTGTGTAAATGTTCAACTTAACTATTGTCAAGATATAGTAGGGGCATTCAAGTCCATCTACATCATGTGCTTTGTCCCAGCTTAGTGGATAATAATCATGTTATAATGCTGAAGCTTGAGAGCCCATTGGGTAGTCTTCCTGTGAAATCTTTCATGTTTTGCAGCCACTTTAGGAAAGCGTGGTTTGTAACAATTATGAAGTTAGTACCGTACAAGAAGGGATAAAAATGTTTCACTTCCAGGAGAACAGCTAAACACTATTTCCCTGTGATAATATAGCTTCACTCAGCTTTTTAAAGCGTTTTGCTATAATATTATACCAGGTGGTCAATGCTGTTCTCGTCCAGTTGAGAAAGGATGCCGGGTATGGCTAAGTCAGAGGCGTTGGTAAACCGGATTAATGGTTTCCCATAGTCCTAATGTCATAAGGTCAGTCATCTATTTAACAAACTCTTGATCTAAATGTAGTTCATTGCTCTACTCCACATACAAAAGGGGTTTTTGGCATGCAGTTAGATAAGATGTTTGGAGAGTTAATAAGTTAGGGATAAATATATGGTAAGATCCCATAGTTCCTAAGAATACCTGCATGTCATGAGGGCTTTTCAGCTCAGGCACTTTAGAGATTGCTTCAAACTTATTGTAAAAGAGTTAAATTCCTTTCCGTGTATGGCATGTCCTAGAAATTCCAAGTCCTGTTGGAAAAATGCACACTTTGCAATTTTTAGTTTTATGTGATCACTCTCAGTCGTTAAAGACTAACTTAAGGTGGTCTAAATGACTGGTGGAGGTTAAGTAAAAACTATTATGTCGTTTAGGTAAACAATCATACAGCTGAGTTTAAAATCTTGCATGATGTGATCTATTGCCCATTGGAACGAGGCAGGAGTGTTGCATAATCCATGAGGGATCCAGGTAGGTTTAAATGGTCCTTCCATGAAAACCAATGCACAATTTCTTGGTCTTCAAGTGAAATATCTATCTGCCAATAACTGCTATCAGGGTCCATTACAGAAAAGAATTTTGAGCTGGAAAGTCAGGCCAGGGCATCATTAATTATTAAAATCAGATAGCTGTCCTTCTTGGTATGGCTGTTTAGCTTCCTATAATCCATCACTATTCTATGACCACCATTGATATTCTTTTGTGAGTAACAGTCAGGGATGACCATAAACTCTGAGAGGGCGCAAGTAAGCTGGAATCCAAAAATTGCTTGAGCTCTGTCTTCATGTATTTCTCCTCTACCATCAAATTCCTATATGGATTTGAATATTAGGGGTTGAATTTCCTACGTCAATACTATGTATCCAGTCTTTCATGTGACCATAGTCAACATCTGAAATGTATAAAACATCTGATAATTCTTAAGAATTGGTGCATTTACTCAAGTTCCTCCTGATTTAAATTATTAGATATTAGGACTTTAGGGATAGCGCATGTCAGAACCTGGTGGCTGACCCAAAAATAAACTCTTTGACAACCATCAGATTGGGTTGCTTATTCTCCCAATACTCTAACCAATACTTCAACTCTCAACTCAAGCATATTGCAATTACTTGTCTCAGGCCAATTATCCGCAATGTCAATTTGATCAATTAATTTATTAAAAAACCCAGGCCAAATCCAATCATGCATTATGGCTGATTATCACTTTACTTAAAACTCAGTAATTGGTCACAAATGTTGGAAACAATATAAAACATTCTGCATTAGAAATTGACTGGAATTGACCCAAAGGGAATGTCTAAAAGTCCCATGGACAGATAGACATTTTAACGTAATCAATTTTACACCCTAGGGTGAATTTCATATGTTGATCTGTGTAATTGGCATGATAGCACTTGCACATGGACCTCCCAAAAGGGAGTTGTAAGTCCAGGGGAACGTCCCCTGTGTGTCGATCAGGCCCTATTTCCATTTACAAGCAAAAAGGTTCTGAAGAGGGTGGTGGTACCCCTCGTCACCCAGGGTGATCTCGCCCACATAGTAGATGAGCGCTGGGTAGCAGCCCTCCCTCTTTAGATCACTCCTCCAGCGCCCACATTCACCTCTCCCAAACATGTACGCCTGATCAGGGAAATTTGCACTGAAATTGCTAAAATGAAGTCGATCAGTCTGAAAATGAGTGGAAACAAGCCTGATGATCAGGATCCACATAGTCAAAAAGGAATGAAGATTGACTTATCGTCCAGAATCACTGACAGTTTTGATTTGGTCAACACCTCGATCATCAAAATTAACCCCCTCCCAAAATTGTCAGGGATAATCCCTGATGTGCAGGTAGCAGCGTCGGATACCATCAATGATAGTTTGAAGCTCCCTTCCAGCCAATTGGGCATTGCAGCTTATGCAACGCTTTTAACCAAACAAATGGCCCAGCGACTGGGCACAGGTGGGTTTGGCATCCTGAACGCATCCCTAACCAATTGGGACCGCCCCTATGTGGGGTGGCCTTGGGGGATTCCTGTTGCTTGTTGGACTAGATGCCGTTGTGACAACTGCCAGAAATGCAGTCAAGTCTCAGTTTGGGAATTCGAGGTTGATCCAACAGCGACTCAGCCTGCCACCAAATCCTTTGATGTCAGTTACCAATGAACTTATCTGTCCCCATTCCCAAATAATTTTCTGGTTAGGTCAAACTTGAGGGAACTGATCCCAGCTTGTTTCCTCTCTAAATGAACACTATCTAATCAGTTACATCGCACTGAGAAAATTGTTGGTCAATTCTTCTTCCATAAATTTTCCATTAAAAACCTTCCCCAAAATTAGTTTTTTATGTTGAAAAATAAACTTCCTTTTCTGCTGACACTCACACACCCCTCAGGGTTAACGGCCATATTTGTCTGGTCTTCTATTGTGTGCCTGTATGAGATTCTGGCTCACCAGCAATTATTGGTGAAACTCTTTTCCAGTTTCATATCCGTCATACCAGCAGCAGTGCCTTTGGCATTCTGGCCTGCCGTTCAGGTGCTCTGGCACTTAGGCTGGAAGGCTGGTCTAATTCTTACTTGCTGTTTGCCTGACATAATTGACCAACCATTATTTCTAACCATTTCCGCCTTTCTCATAGATTTTGGCATAGCAATGGCCCCTCCTTTTCAACTGAACCAGGGTGTGAAGAAGATTTTCCCTGTCCATAATATCCCAGTTCTACTCAAAGCTTCAAATCCACACCCCATAGTTGCCGCAGCTATTCTGCCCATGCCAGTAGAATATGACCTTCTGACTTGCAACGAGTTTACCCCCCTTATGGTCCTAGTGGTTTCACATGACCCCACTACCATCTCTTCAGTATCACTGGATTCATCCACAACTACCAATAAAGAGAAATTCGCTTACTTCTTATTACCCATGAAGTTTAGTGTTGGGTCCCATCACATCTCCTTTGAGGCCCTGGTGGACACCAGAGCTGCGGTAATTTTATAAGTGTTGAACTGGCCCAGCAATTGAAACTTGACCTGGATGCAGGTCCTTCAGTGATGGTTGCATCGTCAGCCTCCCAAACCTCATACCTGGTTCACCAGCCAGTCACATTTTCAATACACCAGTTCAGCTTCTGCAATCATTTTCTGCTATGCCAAACTTGGTGTTTCTGGTGATCTTAGGAGTGGGATGGTGGCGCCGGCAACATGTGAAGATCCACCTGGAGTCTAACATGCTGTCGTTCATTAATGATCAACTGGAGGGTGAATTTCCCCTGATTGACACTCTTAAGAAAACTCAAGGTCATAGTTCTATCACTTCCCTCATCTCTCTGGCGGGCATACCATCCAATTTTCCAGAAAGTTTAATGCGCTATCATAGCATTTTTGATTCCAAAAATGCGGATCATCTGCCTCCTCACACTAGATTCAACTGTGGAGTTTGTACGATGGTGGAGTTGGTGAATATCAACTGCCCGTTGTATCCCTACACAGCAGAGGAGGAGGCTGCGCTCAACACTTGGTTGGACGATATGCTGAAAAAAGGGTGGTTGTTTAAGGAGACATCACCAGTCGCATCTCCCACCATCTTCAATAAAAAAGTTGATGGCTCCCTCCAATCCTGCGTGGACCATGGATGCTTAAATAAAGTAACAGTTTCTGATCCCTACCCCCTGCCTTTATAGCAGAAAATAAGCCAAGCAATCGCCAAATCTTGGGTGTCCTTAAGCTGGATCTCATCAACGCTTTTAACCAGATTTTGGTGATGAAAGGTCAAGGATGGTTAACAGTGATCTGGACGAAGCAAGGCATTTTCCAATTTCATGTAATGCCCTTTGGGATGAATAATGCTCCCTCTATGTTTCAACATAGGATTAACAATGTACTTGGTGACCTATGGTTTACTTGCGCAGTAGCATATATTGACAACATTCTGGTTCACTCCCTGACTCCTGAACAACACGCTATTGACTTGGAAGTGGTCGTGGCCATTTTGCATAAGGCAGGATTGTTCATTAAGCCTTCCAAATGTGAGTTCTATAAGGAGGAAATTACCTTTCTCAGGAACCTCATCCTTAAATATGGCTACGCGATCCCTCCCAATAAGTTGAACGCTATTTGAGAATGGCTAACCCTGAAAACCCAGAAAAAATTATGGAGTTTCTTAGTAACCATCATTTTCTTAAAAAATTCTCCCCGGCACTTTCCCAGCTTGCTGCCCCGCTCCACCTCCTTGCAGGAAAAAATGTACCATTTTGCTGGATGCCCGAATGCCAACAGGCATTTGAATCGATCAAAGAAAGTGTTTTTATCCCCTCCCATTTTGAAACATGTGGATCCTGCCAAGCCATATATCATTATATGTGATGCCTCCTTGGTAGCATTGGGAGCAGTGTTGCTCCAAGAGCATGATGGCTTGGAACATATGGTCACCTATTTTTCCTAAAAGTTTACCTCTACAGAGCAGTCTTGGGCCATTTATGACAAGGAGTTGGCAGCCATAGCATGGGCATTAACTCATTGGAGGTACCTGTTACAGGGTGCTCAACATGAGTTAATGGTCTGTACGGATCACCAGACTCTCTTGTATTTTTGTAAACCCCATAAATTGGCACACTGGCAAGCACAAACCTATCAGGACTTGTGCAGTTTCAATTGTAAATATGAATTTGTAAAAGGTGCATTTAATGTACTTCCCAATTTCCTCAGCTGAAACCCCGCCCACTGTCCCACAGATTTGGTAGAAGTGGATCTCATGCCATTATTTCCGCTGCCCAAATTTTGATGATTGTTCCCCCTGTCATTTCTTCCACCGCCCTTGCCCCCGATGCCCCACTTGTGGCTCAGGTCCTAGTTGGTCAAATGACCTGCCCCAAAGGAGTGGAGTTATTTGAGCAATTATCCCTTCAAAATTATAAATGCTCTCTGTACTCCTTGGTGGAGGGACTCATCCATTTTAGGTTGCAAATCTGGGTTCCCCCTCTTTTCTGAGCTGAGTTATTTCATGCGCATCACGACCCTCCTACATTTGGCCATATGGGCAACAAAAAATGCACTGAATTGATAAAGCGAACCTATAACTGGGCAGGCTTAACTAAGGAAGTCCCAGGTTGGATCACCAATTGCATTACCTGTGCTTGGGCAAAATTGGACCACTCAGGAAGGAAGGGACTCCTGCACCCATTACAACAGGCGGAGGGTCCATGCATATCGGTGTCTGTAGACTTTATTGTCAAACTCTCCTGTTCCAAGGGGTTTACAGCAGTGATGGTGCTGGTTGATCACTTCACCAAATATTCCCTTTTTATTCCATGTACTTCTGCAATAACATCTGAAGAGACTGCCCATCTCTTTGTATGCCACATGTTCTTGATGTTTGGTCTCCCACAGGAGATCATCAGTGACCGTGGACCCCAATTTACAGCGCAATTTTGGAATGAGCTTTTATCCATCCTAAAAATCACCCCTTGTCATTCTACCGCTTACCATCCCCAGTCTGATGGATGAACTGAGCGGGTTAACCAAAGTTTGGAACAGTATTTGCGCTGTTACACTTTGGCCGCCCAGGATACTTGGGCCAATGACCTCCCTCTCGCCCAATTCGCTTATAACAATGGTACTCATGCCTCTACGGGATTTTCTCCATATGAGGCAACGTTAGGTTATAACCCCTCCTCTTCAGTCAGTCCTTGTATATTGTCAGGCGAACAGCAAGTAAGAATTAGACTGGCCTGCCAGCCCAGATGCCAGAGCATCTGAATAGCAAACCAGAATGCCTGAGGCACTGCTTTGATATGATGAATATGGAACCAGAAAAGAGTTCCACCAATATCTGCCAGTGAACCAGAATTTCATATAGGCACAGAACAAAGTACCAGATGCACACGGCTGTTAATCCTGAGGGGTATGAGAACGTTAGTGGATAAGGCGGCTTAATTTTTAACATGTAAAAAATAATTTTTGGGAAGAATTTTTTAGGGAATTTGGGAAAAAAATTGACCACCAATTTTCTCAGTGTGATGTGACTGATTAAATAGTAGTCAATTTGGGGGAAAACAAAGCTGGGATCAGGTCCCTCAAATTTGACCTAACCGGCAAATTATTTAGGAATGGGTGGGTTAGTTCCTTGGGAACTGTCATTGCAAAATTTGGCAGCAGGCCGAGTTGCTGTCAGTTCACCTCAAATGCCTGAACCAAGGCTTGAATACATTTCCAATGGTTGGCATGACGGCGTTTAGCCTGACGAGCGGCGGGAATCCCCCAAGGCCACCACACATAGGGGTGGGCCCATTTGGTTGGGAACAGGTTTGGGACGCCCAACCCACCCGTGCTCAGTCACTGGGCCATTCGTTTGGTCAATGGCATTGCAACAGGTGCAACACCTGATTTGTCAGCAGGAAGCTGCCCATTGGGGGTGATGCCTGATGGATTTGGGAGGGGAGATATTTTTCCAATCGTCATGTTAATTGAATCACAACTGTCAGGCATTCCAGATGATAGATCATTCTTCATACCTTTTTGACCATTTAAAATCCAAGCATTAGGAAGATTGCCACTCAAATTGGTTACAATCAATTTTATTTTGGTGATCTTGATGCATATTTCACTGATTCCTCATAAAAGTTCTGCCAAGGTTAGTGTGGGTACTGGAAGTGGGATCTGAAGTGAGAGAGCTGTTACCCAGCGCTTGTCTACTATGTGAGCGAGATCTCCCTTGAGTAATGTAGGGTACAGCCATTCTCTTTAATGCCTTCTTACTCAGAAATGGGAAAATCCCGGTCAACACCCAGAGGACGTTCCCCAGGACTTACAT
>JAKSZP010013226.1:0-210441 GCA_022478985.1 Massospora cicadina
CACACCGTTTCCATTGATGTAGTGGGACCTCTGACAAATAGCGCCAATTGATCCAAGTATATAATCGTCGCCAATAATCATTTGACTCAATGGGTGGAGGCCAGGGCCATTAACGACTTGGGAGCGGTCACCACCACCAAGTTTATTATGGAGTGTGTTATACAGTGACATGGCTGCTCGCAGTTCATTCTAATGGACAACAGAACCAATTTCACTTTGCACATCCTGCCAAAGTTGAACGAGTTGATGGCAATCCGCAGGGTTTTGACCACCCCCTATCATCCAGAATCAAATGGAATTATGGAGCGGTCAATGGAACCCTAGTGAACATACTCCATAAATTGGTAAAGGATCAACCCTTAGAATGGAGTGCCCTTCTCCCTACAGCTGTGTTTGCATATAATATTATCTTTAATTCATCCACTGGTAAGAGCCCTTTCCAACTGCTGTATGGTTAACATCCGGCTCTGCCCGCTTTGCTTTACTAGTGTGTAGAGAACACTGGTGGTGTGGACCCTCAGAGATATTTAAAAGACTATTGAAGATACATTGATCAAGCTGCAAACGGAAGCCTACTCTACCATTTTGGCCAAGAAGATTCGCAATCAGGCAGCCAATTAGAAGAGATGGAGTTTACTTCCACTGTTCATTGTAGAAGACCATGTCTTATTCCACGACCAGCACGGATTTGGGCGGAAAAACAAGCTTTCTAACATCTGGGCTGGTCAATTGATATAATCAAAAAGACTGGCCTGGATGTCTACACTATTAAGGAACCTGCAGTGGTCATATAATCAACCAAGTTCATGCAAAGTTCCTCTGAGAATATAAACAGTAAGAGCCTATCATTCAGTCAAAGGGGGGGGTAATGTTGGGAAGTTAATATGACTGGATGATATGCTACCCAAACTGGTGGATCGGAGGGGGAATCAAGATGAGTCTTGAGATTGACAGATAAGGTATATGGATAACAATCAATCAAAATGTTGATCATTTGGCGATTCAAGTGGAATTATGCTGAGATTTGATATAAATGAGAGCTTCTAGAAAAGTGAAGATGAATAGAAGACTACCAAGCCAAGGATGTATCCAGCTTGGGGAACTGAGATATAAAGAGTCATACGGAGGATTGAGGGGGATGTCTTTTCCCATGATTAGGTGGTTGCAGATAAGTCTGCAATTAAGTATAGAATAATAAAGGTCAAACAAAGGGGAGATTGCTCCATATATAGTTTATCAGGTTTTATTAAAGTTGGCGATCTTCATATCATCTGATTTGGTTGCTCAGTGGCTAATACCCTGTGCAAACTGACTCAGCGGAATCAAGCCTTTACGCCAAGAATTAACAGGTAGAATAAACAAGTCAATGAACTGGTTGGCATCACTAGCAGTATGAATAAATTCAGTGCACCCCAGAACTTAATTAAGATAAGGTTTATTGAGCACCATGGTGATGTCTAAATCTTCAGCATTCAACCAATCATGGATTTCAACCTCAGCTGGCGCTTGTAAGATGTTATCTCCGCCATCTTTATAATCCCCTTCAGATTCTTATTTGGAAGGGTTATCTATATAAGTTAGATGAGCAATAAAAAGAGGGGGAGGGGTCAGGCATTCTGGATTTATTGGTAATAGGTGCCTGTCCCTATGATAACTAATTTTTCCCTGCTCTCCAGTCTCAGCTCTCTTCTTATGACACACGTTTTCAACATGCCTGACCTTATTGCAATAGGAACAATTGGGCGCTCAGTTTGCTTTGGCTTAGGGTCTTCAATGGTAAGACTCAGGGCTTCAGCACAGCTCCTTGGGTAGTCTCAAGTTTATGGAAAACAGCAACATTAACATTGGATTCTTTATATTGTGAATATTTTGTAAGTAATTTTTCACTGAGTTAATGTTCATCGCCAAAGAAGGGTGAGAAGTCAACCCAATCTTGATAGCTGCAACAGCGTCCTCAATAGTTAGCATCTTATAAGTTAACATCATCTGTGCTTCAATGTAGAACTAATAAGCAAAGGTAACATCTGATTCTCCCTTATGCCTGCTGATGTGCATGAAGGTATGCTTTTTCACGTTTAAGCTCTGTTTAAGCTAGATTCATCAATAGGCTCCTGTTTAACCACCAATCCATGTATTAAGGTGTCCATATGTGGAACCATCACTTCTTAAGCCATGTGACTTAGGCAGGAGAGGATTTGTTTGACTTTCTGGTGATCAGTCACTCCTTGCATAGCAGATTATTAAAAATACAGATATTAGGCAATGCTATCCTCGCCAAGGGTTAAACTTGTCCTTTAAAAGAGGTTCTAAAATGGATGCAATCACCCCCAGTAAGGGCATGGATAGCAGGAGCATCATTTCCTGTGATCTTTGAGAAAATGTCCATCTGGTCAAAGTAATAAGAAAGATGGTCAATTTTCACTTGACTGGCATCAATCCACGTTCCATGGCTCCAGGGGGCTTTTTTAGCACTAGGTGGTCCCAACCTAAAGGGGGGATACACCAATATGGCACCAGGGGCTTTTAAAAGGCGGAACTGCATAGGGACATTATGGACTCCATCAATAGCTTATAAGTCACAAGTTCTTCAATTTAGCCTTCAAGCTCCATTAACTTTAAAAAGAAAATTAAATAGAAGAGAACTCAAATTTGATGATCATCTTCCACCACCATGACCCACTTTTGAAGATCCTCCTTTATCTGCTTATTTTCGTTATCTTGCAGTGGGCTCCTTTAAAGAATAGGTCAGCCTTAACCTGTTTGTAATAACTCTCAACTTCAGAAAACTGAGCGTATAAATAATTTGAAAGATCAGCCCCCTTCTATATTGTTCTTGACCCCCTGGTGTTCCTTTTCACATTCATAAAACATCAATCCAGATACTTGACATTTTCAAGGGATGCCTTCAGCTTTAACTTCAATTCCAATTGATCAACTTTGATTTCCAAGGCAGGAGCAAAACCATGGTATTCTTGAGAGGGACGCCATTCAAGCTCACCAAGGCGTGACAAGGCTTGAACTAGTTGTTTTTCCAAGGTGACTATTCTTTGTTCATCACCTTTATAGATAGTAGAAGCTTGGGATAGCAGCATACTGTGAGTTTGCTCTTCATGCTTTGTAAGTTACTTCACAAATTTCTCAAGAAAAGAGTGAGTTTAAGTACTGGACACATCCAATTCTTCACATAAGATCTTCAAAGTTTTTTCACATTTTACTACGCCAGGTTATTTGTGGTGATTCACTCATGAATATGGATAATAAATCTGCAGTTTTCTTCCACTTCAGACTTTTTTTTCCTACTTGGCTGGCATCCATGTTGTAGATATTGTCATAAGCAGTCTCAGTGCATCATGGTTCACTATATGGCGTTGCAATTCTTCATGGCGTACTCCAAAAAGATGTATAATATGAAACATGACTGGGTGCGCAAACTTTCAGACATATTAATCTAACTGGTTAGTTAATTTTATGTGTCTGAGAGGGTTCAGGTTTTGTAGAGGAACATCAGGTGATACTCCACTAAGGAACCTCTCTCAGGTGAAGCAATATTTCCAGGGTTCAACATGTCAGGAGTCATGTCTCTAACTACTTTGATAGCCGGCCAGGTAATTCATCAGGACTCCAGTATAATCATGATGTTGAATTGGCCATCCCCAAAGATGATGGTTGGGGGGCTACCCATCCAGTTGTCCTCTTCACCATCCCTATTTCTGATACATCTAATTATGCTAGTGACAGAAGCGTCTTCCATCTTGATTGTAAGTAATAGATTTTGGTGTACAGGGCTCCCTGTAGTGAACACCACTTCTTAAAATCCTGCTAAGGAGCAGCTTGCAGATTCTTAGCTGCAAGATCTCAACAATATATTAGTTGCAAGATTACTTTAAAACTTGAAAACTGACCAAAAATTTGGTCTAAAAAGTAGACCACAAACAGGCTTTATATCAACAAGTAATATGGGTATAATAAATGATACTTTGAGTGATTGAAGTTTGTGATTTTTATACCCTTTTTTCCAGGGAAATCCATAGTCATTGACTGGGTCAAGGCTATGATCATGTGACACTCCCATATAAAGGGATTTTTAACTTTATATGGGAGTCTCATAAAGGTGGCCAGGCTTCAAGAACTTTTCTTTATTGTGATACTTGGTCATCAATGTGGGAATTAATATGTTAAGAAGCTTTTGTATATTTACCCTTTGATTTGTTACTATTCATATAAATCTGATAAATTTGCGGAGGAGACCCAACTTTGGTATTGCTCTGATTTCTGTATGAATTACTAGTTAATCTGATGCGTTTTGAATCTGAAGTGATGCGTTTAGAATCATTCAGATTGGTTTTAGATAGATGACAGATTACCTATCAAAACCCTCTTAAATATTTTCATTCTGGTATGACTGAGTTCTCGTGATTGGTCAACAGCATGAATGATATATTTATCTGGTGATGACTAAATATAATTTACCCAATCAGTCAGCTCAGAGATTGGTTCACTTCAATCAACTTAATGAATTCCTGGCTCTTATTTGGTGGAAAAAAAATTATCTCTTTATAAACCCCTTTGGGTCTATAAAAGAAGGTCATTTTCTCTTAAGAGGCAGCACTTAATTTAAGTTAGTTTATTGGAAATTGCTCTGAATTAGTTTTCCTAATTCTCTAAGGTAAGATTTAAAATTTTTATTTGACTTAAACTACTCAACACTTGAATATTTTTTTCAACTAGAAGAACATCCATTTGTCTAACATCAGAAGCCAAAAGGTTAGATGTCACTGATGCCCTAAATTATAGGCTGCTCATACTAGAGAAAAGAAAAAAATTGACTGTTGGAGTAAACTTTTTGGGTTACACTCATGCTCTCATCTAATTTGATGAGAGCCATTATTGCTGGATTTATTCATCAATGGGAAGGTATGTCTTCACTTAGTAGACTTGGAATGAATCTTGGCAGAAAGCACCATAATTCAAAATCTGGTTTTTTATTTGACCAGTCCTTTTAAAGTTTATAAGATTAAAGACTAAATAGCATCAGCAATATTCTTAGCAGAATGATTCATCAATAAGTTAAACATTAACCTTGAAACAAATGCTAATTCTATTTGAAATAAAAATTTATCTAATTAAATGGCAGATATTAATAATCTTTTTTGGGTATGCTTCCTTTGTAAATGTAGTGCCCCTTGTGTGTCAAGACCTATCCTGATTCTTAAGGGATCTTTGTCTTTTATTCATAAATAGATGAATCAGTTTTTCCAATTGTAGTTATTTTAAATCTTAATGAACCTTTGTTCCCCTAATATTTTATTGTTCCATAAATTCATTGGTCTGTATTTTCTGTTGGGCAAGATTTGGATCATTAATGAGGTGGCTTGTATCTGAACCAATTCGCTTATCATCTCTCCCAACAATAGCAATCTCCATATTGCCATCCTGTTGTCAAGTGGCAAATTGAACCTATAGGCGTGCATATTGTGTAAATTTTACACAGATAATTCATTATATTTCTTATAAAAGTTATTCTATCTTATATCTATCTAAATGATATCAAATCAATCTACTAATTACCAATAATAAATTTCCAATAGGGTTCTAACCTACATATAACTAATGAACATACTAATAACAATAAGTTTTAAGGATTTATATTACTCAATACTTAGACTAATATTTTTAAATTTTATTCGAGGTGGGCCGACCTGGGGACAATACTGCACCAATTAGGGAAGTGAAGAAAATGGGAAAGGAGGATAAAACCCGGAAAACCTCCACGCGCGGCGTATGATAGGCCAGGAACTCCATGAACCGCCTTTGCTATTCGCTATCTCGGTTCGGGACATTGGTGCGCAAAACCAACACAGTCAAAATCGTCCCCTACCCAAAGTCCATTACCGGGATCGAACTCGGGAGGCAGCTTAGACTATTTTTATAATTATTTTTTTGTGAAGAAAGTTTAATTTGATTACACTAAAAATTCGGAAACAAGTAGATTTTATCCAGAAATTTTATTAACATGAAAATTATTAAATTATTAATTTACATTTAGAAACCATCACCAAGTGAAATATAACTACTAAGTACCCTATATTTGTCATTATAACATATTATTTAAAAGATTTGTGGCATAACTAAAAGCATACTTTTATTAAAGCAAGCATCATTACCAACAACTTTATATAAAGAATTAATAATGTGGCTCATTCTTATATATTAATATAGAAAAAAGTTATCAAAATAAGGTAGCTCTTATGCACCAATAGAGAATCTATATAATATACCAAAAATATTAAAACCTTTAAAGATTACTATTAGCAAATTTGAATTAATGCAGTAAGTAAATGAAATGTTTTTATTCTCAGTAAGTATATTTTAGCTACTTCAGATATAAAAGGCAGTAAAAAATGTTTTGCCATATAATTAAAATTATATTAATTATTTTTTATATCACACTATTAAAAACCTAATAATTATAAATTTTATGCAACTTAACATATTGATCATTTTTGATTAATAAATAAGACTATCAAGTTTAAGTCAATTATGTAAGAAGCTCAGAAGATTAGCAATAAACAATAAATGAAAGATTCACTTAACAATATATATTAAAATAAATGATTTTGTTCAAGTATTTTTTGCCTATACAAAAATGGCTAAAACTCAGTTTTATATGCACAAAATTGAAGAATACTTTATTATGTCTATAGAAATTTCTTTACTTATTTTCAACTATTAGAAAAAACGCTAAGATGAGCTTTTATAAACTTTTTTCTAGAAAAAAAGTATATTACTCAAAAAAGATGATACTAGAAATTATGTGTAAATTTTTTTACTTTTTTGTAAAGATTAGTTAAACAATAGTTTGTAATCCTACATATAATAATATATAGTTTAAAAGTATAAATTGAATAAAAAGCATAAAGTAACCTATATAATCTTACATCGCTTTACTCATCTTGCCTGTTCTTTACAATAGTACAATCTTATATAGTATAATGGTATTTCTGTTATTCTACCTACCTTTACATTATGTGATCCTAAGTAGAATATGACATAAAGCTAATAAAGATATATCCATATATCTAATCTATTGAATAAAAAGTATGTGTATGTATGTATGATCCCATTGATATGATTAGTTCAATTTATCTGGATGAGTGGTTGAGGATTGTCAATTTAACTAAAAAAACCATCAAATTACTCAGTGATAAACTGAATGTCCTTTCTCTATTGAGTCTGATGGGTTCAGTTTATTTTGTTGAGTGGTTGAGGAGTGTCAAATAAATCATATAATTCACAAAACTTTTTACCTTAAACTAGACAAAAAAGATGGTAAACAATTAATCTTAAGGGTAATTTAGAGTTGCAGGTTCAATTCCCAGCTAAATCTTTTTTCATATAACTTAATTAACTCATTTAATTCAATCTATGAATTTAATTCATTATATTTTACTAACTCATTTATTTCAATTTTATACATTTAATAAGAGTAATTGAGGTGGGTCAACCTTGGGACAAATATACCACACTGAGATTTTTTATAGCCATTACAGATTTCAAACATTTGTTGAACAAAACATGCACTAGAATGGAAGTAGGAATTACCATGACAGGCTAACCACCTTTCAATTTTATACATTTAGCTCATTAATCTATTTCTTTTACTAAATCTATTTAAATTTATATTCCTTCAGAAGTAGATTTTTATTTTAAATAAATTATTTTTATGTATAGTAAGATATAATAAACTAAGTACTCTTTTAACTCAGTAAAATAAACTAAGTACCTTTATTGCTATTAACTACATAATAAACTAGCTCATAAGTCTAAATATCATCTATCTTTCTTATATCTATATAAGAATTTAGAGAACAAAAGGTTATTCTGGACCTTTTAGCATTTTTTATAAAACTTGACCAATTTACACTTTAAAGAAGATTAATATCTCTTGAAGTTGACTCACCTTAACCAAAAACTACTAGCCATTGACTTAAAACCAATTGGACCTATTGAACCAAACAAAAACCACCATCACTTGTAAACCTCATTTAAACTATCAAATCAGCTTTCACTTACTATTTACTAAAACAATTAAATTGATAATTAGACAAAATGAACACTAATTTTTTTAGAAAAGCCATTAAAACAATCAAATCAAATAAAATATTAAACTTTTCAGTCTAACAATATACCAATTACTGTAAAAACATATAACTTTTCTCTTCTTAAATATATCACTTTTTTATTTTACTATAAAATTAGAAAGATTATGGTGGAATATTATATTGTCTTCTGACCTTATTAACTGTGCAGTTTTAATAAGTTATGTCAGAAAGTGTATTAAAATGAAGGATGCAAGATTTCAATACAAATAAGATTGTGAATTAAATAAAAGCAAGTAAAAATGAAGTTTTATTTTTTTGTTTCTTTGTTTGTATTGTATATGATCCTAGGGGGTGAAAGGCAAGTCATTATGGTGTACAGCTACCAACCTGAAGGTTGTAAGTTTGATTTCCACCCTTTGCACATTAATTGGGGTGCCAGCTAAAGGTGTAACAATTGAGTTCATCTCAATCATTGCATTTTGACTTGGATTTGGATTTTCTGAATCTGAGTTGAATCATTTAAAAATACTTTTGGCTTGGACGGTTTTGTGCGCTGGCTTGTGCCTCACTTAACTTTTAGATTAGGCTTGTACAAGCCTAATCAATGACTTGGGTAAGGCCTCCAAAGGGCAGCCTTTATAAGGCGCACCTGCAATTTCTAAAGCTCACTTCAGAATTTTATCCCTAGAATTCACTTCCTGGGGCATTGTCTGTTGCTCCCCAGATAATCTCTGGTTGGTGGGCCCTTTTTATATCCTGAATAAAAATAAAGATTGTTTTGGGGTTTGCATAACTCGCTTACCAGTTGGTCTTTTTCAGGTTTCCAGTTTTGAGGAGCTTTTGTGTGGTTGGGTTGGACCTACCATGAGGACTTTGCATAACCAATTAGTAGTAAGCAATGTTTGGTGCTGTTGGTGCCTCAACCTCTCCCTACTCAATTAGGCTGCTTTGGTTGCTTTTTGGTGTGCCAAAGAATCATTTTCTTATATGGTGGTTGGAAACTGAAATTTTCCAATCATGACAAAAGGAAGCTATTGGCAGTTATTAGGTCTTACAACATGAAGACCTTACCTGTGACATAACCAGAAAAATCTGAGTCCTAATCTGGAGGTGGAAAACTTTCTTTGATGGAGTTGACCCTGCTCAGGTTTTATTTCAATGTTTCTTTCTTTTGGTAATGTCAGTCCCCTGGTCAGCTTGCCTCAATAAAAAAATATATGTTCCTATACCATTTATCCAATTGTAATATCTTTGGTGTGTTGTGCACATGTTCCACAAAGGCTTTGATAAGTAAAACCACTAAATATTTAATAAAATAGAATGTATTTTATCCAACAAGTGAAATCTTATAATTTGTAAATTAAGGTATTGTTATAGCTGAGCAGATTAGATTTTTAATTTTATAGTTTCAACGGTTTTTCCAAGTGGTTGATATTTTTAGGTTGAGTAAATAAGATTGATGGTTTTAGTAAAAAGTTAGTGAATGGTTGATCTTATAAATAATTGTTTTTGGTAAGTTTTGGGGGTTTTTGGTTGTTTAAATAAGTTTATTTTGGTCATACCAAGCAGTTGTTAATTGGTTGATTCAATATATGTGTAATGGTTTTAGCTTATTTACAAGTTTTTCTATATATAGCTAAAACTGATATTGCAAGTGATAGTTAAAACTAAAATATTATAATGAGACAACGTAGCTATCAAATATATCTAATAGATATCATGTATCTGCATTTACTTTGGGTTTTATTAGACAATAAGACATTAAAATTTTCATCTTTGAGTAGTTTTCAATCAAGTTCAAATCAAACGCTTAATCCTAAGATATGTTAGCTTGACTATAATTGTCCTTCTATTTTTAGAAACTACTTTATTTGATTTTTCTCATTATGACTTTAAGATACCAGTTTAAGTGTGATCCCTAATTCAGAAAACATCTGTGACAAATTATGTTGAAATTGGTTTAGTAGTTTAAAAATGATATGTCACATATATAAACATGATGTTTATTTAAATATAGAGATTTTTTGGTTAGAAGTTTGGTGGTATTTGATTAATCCAATAGGTTTATTATTATTGTCTAAGTAGTTTGCTTTTTTAATATGTAGATCCAATGGTTTTTAGTAAGTGGTTGATGTTTTTGATCTCACAATGATACAGCCTAAGTCTGTGCCAGCACTACTCTTGAGCAACACAGAATAACAGCTTTTCTGCTGCCCTCATGGCCTGTGAGCTAACTTTTTTACTGTGAAATTATAGCTCAAAGTAGCACTTTATAGTTTGAATTACTTATAATAGTATGTATAATACCAAAAAACTATCATTTTTGTCACTTGAACTAACAGCATTGCTGTTGCCCTTGTGGCTGAAGAAATGTAGCATGCCTCCAATTAGGAACTCTATAATTTAATTAAGCTTACAAACTCAAGAAAACTGAACATAATCAATATAGTCAAGTGCCTTAATACAAATAAAGCTTTAATTATACAAGGATATTTGATAAAAAACATAGTAGAGATTAACTGAATAGGTTTCTCTAAAAGTTAACTATTAAAAGGAACAATTTTAATAATGCTATATAAGAATAAAAGCAGTACAAGCTGAAATTATAGGGTACATATTAATAATGGATAAATTATTTAGATATTAAAACCTGGAGAAACTAAGCATAATTATATTTTCCATAAATCTACCACTATTTAAAATAAGCAATAAATAGATTTCTATTATAGTTATCAAGTAGAAAAGATTAAAATATCTGAAAACATATTTGCAAACATTTAAGATGATAAAAGTTTATGTTGAAATCCAAATTAACAAAATTACTACTTTATTAGAGCATTAAAATTATTAAAGCTTACCCTAATAATATTATTTAAACATAGACAATAACAATAATTGTAGTAAAAACAAAATCAATAAAATTACTAAAATATTACCAGCAAAGTACTAAAACTCACCCAAAAAAGGTATTTGCAACCAAGGCAGTTCATTACAGATAATCATAATGGAAAGTAAAGCTATTAAAAATAAGTATAATCATCAAAAAAGATTACCTTTATAAGATCCTGATGAACAAATAAGATTTCAGATGATTATACTGGAAATAAACTTCTAATATCTTTAATGAATTAGTAGGTACAGATAGTAAAAAATAAGTAAAGCCTAAAAGCTTACCTTAAAATGATTCTAAAAACGCACTTCAAATTTTTTGTATGTCAAGCTAGGATCAAACACCTAATAATAATATTAACTAAAATCTACTTTTTACTGTTAACTAATAAAGATAAATATTTGGTGAATCCTTTTCTAAATAAACCAAAGTCTATTAAAGTGCTTATCTTTGCATTTAAAATTACAATTATGCAATTTAAACATAGAAAAAGAAAACAATAATCTAGTGAATATTTTTCCCAAATAATAAAAACTCTTAATGTGCTTGATTTTGCATTGAAGTTATAATTCTGCAATTTTAAGTGTAATTAATGAAAACAACTATCTAGTGAATGTTTTCCTAAAATTATAAGTAGCAAAAACTATAAAATTCTTATCTTTGCAAAGAAAGTATAATTCTGTAATTTAAGCAAGGAAATAAGAAACTATTTAATGAATCATTTTCATAAATAACCTAAAACTATTAAAATGCTTACTTTTGGGCTGAAAATATAATTTTTCAATTTAAGTGGAAATAAAGAAAACAATACTCTAGTGATATTTTTCTCAAATATTCAAAACTATTAAATTGCATACCTTTGCATTAAATTTATAATTATGCTCTTTAAGTGAAGGCATTATTACTAAAAAGATTAAGCTTTGAAATCTTTAAATTTAATATGATACATAGATTTGTATCTAAAGTTGGTTATACTTACACAAATGCAATACCTACTTATGCAATAATTTTGTTTAAGCTTTACTGAATCAAACTACAACAATAACTTATGACAAGCTCATCAGTGGAGCTTCATTATATATGATTTGATTGGTTAAAATTCATTGTTAAGTTTAAAACTTTATATATTAAATATTAGATTCAAATTATTTGATGACATACCATCTATAAAATAAATGATTAGTATCAGAGAATTGGCGAAAATATTTTACATTGATTTTTTTAAACTCCAAATACCTCCTATTGGCTGTTATTATGCCAAGGTGTGAGGTAGAAAAGCTTGATTGTAAGAATGTAATTTTCCCTACTAACAAAAATATAAATCTTATTATATTGGGTTAGGCTTCAAGTATACATAGATTCAACCACTAAATCATGCCTGAATAAAACTAAATGTCTAAAATAACATCAACAAACAAATTGTGATTAGCATTGTTAAAAGCAATTTTGGTTTATGATGTCATAAATCAAATCAAAAAGCCCCCAAAAACAGCACCTTGTTCTTAAAAATGTTACCCAAGAAAAGATTGTGTGAATCTTACTTCCTAGCTCAGGAGGTGAAGACAATATTATAGCTCAAAGCAGCATTCTAAGTACAATCTACTCATGATAGTATGGTATAATACCATAAAACCTATCATTTGTACCACTTGGACTAACAGTTATGCTTGTGCCCTCAAGGCTGGGGAGCTAACTTTTTAACGTAAAAAATATAAATCAGAGCAGCGTTCTAAGGTTTAAAACTCATGATAGTATAATTATAATTTAATTGAGGTAAGCTGCCAGGGGACAGACATTACTGAAACTAAAACTAAAAACTAACATAACTAATATATTCAAAAAAATGCCCAAAATGAGCAGATCAAATGAAACACACCAAATGAAAACAACCAACCAGGTGTGGCAGCTGAAAACTGCTTATCCAATCATGGCGGAAGGGGTGGGAAATTGGGGGACTCATCATTGGCAGAAGCTTCCTTATCTCAGAGTAGGACATGTGTTAAGGCAGAGAGCAAGAGTGTCTGGGCATTGGCGGAATGTGGTATAATATCACTAAAGATTGGTATTTCATGGAAATCTCCAGCTAAGAAAATGGTGCTGATATATTAAGCTAAAACTTTTTTGGCTTTAATGTGGGCGTCTGGGAGTTTAATGAACGTGGCAATATTGGTTCAGGTAATCTTAGCTTTAGGATTCTGTGCTACAGTTACCTCATTCTGGATATTGTTGTTGACATTTTTTTCAATTGATTCACTATAATCTTACTTTTTGTGGTGAAGGTTGAGAGGATAATAGGAGAATGAATACATCCTGTGAGCATTGCCACTTATTTGGCGACAGCTTTGCAGAGGATACAACAATCTGGCATTTCAGCTGCTTTGACTGCAAGCTGGTGGTCACTGCAAAATGGTTTGGCTTTTGGATGTGGGGAATATTAATGAGGGGTGTATTTGGCGTCCCATTCTGCATTATCAAACCGCTTGATTTTCAGAGACGGTTCCTCAATGAGATTACCTGATTTGTCAATTTCAGTCATTAAACCCATGGATTCTGGTTAAATTGAATTGGGGAATTGGCGTATGGTTGAGGTTTGGTTGATTTGTTGAAGGAAGCATGGGATTGAACTGGGTTCCAAGCCAGTGCTTGATTGGAGGAATCAAGTGTGGCACTGGGAAGAGGAGGAGGCTGATTGGTGGCTGCAGGTGCAGCTTCAGCAACAGGCTTTGGGGGTGGGGGAGGTAGGATTTTACCCCATACTGGAACTGGCGTGGGGTGGGCGGCAGATTGGAGGCCAGCAGACAAAAAATCAGAGCTGTCAAAAGTGGCTAAGGAGGGGCATTTGTTTTGAGTGGTCCAACTTGAAACAGGATGGACAGATTTTCCACCTGCCCTTGATGTGGGCCCAAAATGGATGGTCAGGGGCAGAAGGAATAATGATGTGAGGGGGAATTGACATGGCAATTTTACTGAATTCAGGGCTGATTGTGGCATATGCCTGAGGCCCAGAGAGGCATGTGGCCCCATTTGGGACCACAAATTGCAAGATGGGGTTGGAGCCATAGGCTGCCAAACCGTCCGTCAGCTCCTGGTGGAGCACCGCAGGGGGAGGTGGGTTGGAAACCCAGCAAACTGAACTACCAATTTGGTATCTTTTGGGAGCTGAGTGAAATTGTTGGGAGAGGGGTACCCTGGAATACCAGGGGCACAGTTGCCGCAGTGGTGGTGTCAGCTTCACCTGTGAAGCTGAGATTGAAATACCCCTTATAGGGGCGGAAATCAATAAAACTGGCGGGAGTCATCACCGCCTGAGCCATATTGATAATGGCTTAGTTGTAGTAAGGGAAAAGTTTCCTATAATTGACCCCTAAGGCTAAAGCGCATGTTTCTTTAAGGGGGCACCAGAGGGCAATAAGGTACTGCTTGGGTATGAGCAAAGTGGGTGTCAAGATCCTTGAAAAGAACAAATTGTCTCAGGGGTTTGGTATGACTGGGTGAGCCAGTCCGTGTAATGGGCAGGTTTATGCCAATATGCAACAAATGAATTGGGAAGTAAGAGCCATGTTACTGACCATACTAGGGACAGGCCTGCAGAAGATCAATCAAGAATCTGACCGCCATGACTCATCATTACCACATATTTTCTGCACCACTGTTCCCATGACGCTGCACATCAACAGCTGGGTCTGGGACCAGGAAAGGGCTGAGAACGACGCCAACGCCACACCAAGCTCACTGGTTGAGCTCATGGTTCTGATCCAATTTTTTAAAAATCTAATAAATAGTACTTTTTTACTTAGCAAGCAAATGTTTCATTATTTAATTTTTCTTTTTTTTGTAGAAGATGTACTGCCCTTCAGGGCTGCAACATCCTCCCCTAAATAGCGCTTTGCAAGTATGGAATAAGTTTCTCCTATGCTAAGCTCTCTCAAGCACTGTTCAGCATATTGTGTGTGAAGATTCTGCATCCCACCAGATCATCATCCACACCATGCATAAGCCTGATGTCATTCTGTGGATGCATTTCAGATTTGGGATGTTGAATTTTCCTAGCTCCAACTTCCTTGAGTTCAAGGCTCTTTGGATTAGGGCTATGTTTAGATTGAACGCCACCCAATCTGAAGCAATGTATGGATCAGGTGCCTCCTGATCCATTACAGTCTGAGCGTGTTTTCCCACTGGACAGAAAATGGTGGGGGTACTTTTGCCACTGCCTCACACTGGGGCAGCCAGCGGGGAATCCAAGGACATCAGAGCGAAACTACAGCAGGCAATTGAGATTTACTTTTCTCATATAATTTGCTCGGTAAGTTACACTGAGCAGAAAGAAAGTTATCACTAATGATAATATAGTATATTATATTATGATACAATACCATAAAGCTTATCATTTGTGCCACCCAAACTAATAACTTTACTGTTGCCCTCATAGCTGAACTAAAAGTAGCATAAATCTAAATAAAAACCCTAATATATAATAAAGCTTGCAGATTTAAGCAAGCTGAGAAATCATTAAACACAAGTCCTTAGGCAGATTAAAATATAATTAGTCAAGGTTATTTGATTTAGGTGAAATATAGTAGAAATTATATAAATAGGTATTAGTTGTTCAACCATTAAAAGAGCAAACAGTGTAACATATTCATAATAGAATAAGAACAATATTTTCTAAAAATTTAAAATCATTGATGATGGATATATTATAAAGAATATCAAAACCTAAAGAAATCTAAGCAATGCTTAATTTGGCACTAATCTATCATATTAAAATAAGCAATAAGTATACTTGTAATTATAGTAGATCAAAATAGAAAATATCAAAGCTTACCTTGAAAATGATATTAGTAGATGTTTAGGATGATAAACAGTATATGGTTAATCAAAATCAACAAAGACACTACTTTATATTAGATTAATCAAAATTTCAAACCATGCCTATTAATATTAGTAAACATAGGCAATTACAATGGTTTATGGTGAAAATAAAATTAATAAATAAATATTGATAATATTACTAAGAAAGAAGTTAAACTCATCTAAAAAGGTATTTGTAATAATTTCAGATGATTACAGATGCTCATACTAGAAACATACATATAGTGAAAAATAAGTCTAACCACCAAAAAACTTATCTTAAAAGATAATGCTGAACAAACAAGATCTCATATGATCATAATGGAAACAAATTCATAATAACTTAAATGAATAAATAGCTACAGGTAGTAAAAATAAGGAAACCTACCAAAAAGCTTACCTTAAAATGATCTCAATAACACACTTTAAATTTAATAATGTCATGCTGGGTTCAAACATCTAATATTACTATTAACTAAAGTCTACTTTTTAATGTTTAACTAATAAAACAACTATCTAGTGAGACTTATTTTTTTAGTACTAGATGGTCCCAACCTGAGGGGGAGTGAGACTTATTTTTAATTCCTAAATAACTAAAAACTCTAAATGTGCTTATCTTTTATTATAATTATAAAAACTCAATTTAAACAAAGATAATAAACACCATTATTTAATGAATGTTTTCCTAAATCATAGATAACCAAAAACTTTAAAGTTCTTACCTTTGTGTTAATAGTATAATTTTGCAGCAAACTTTTATCTCTCATTGCAATCACTTTTGCAACCTATTCAATTCAAGTCTGAATCTAGTTTGATAATCTCACAGAGGAGATTAGTCTGCGCCCATGTCAGGGAGCAGTTGGGCAAGTAAGGTAAGAGGAGCAGGTGGAAGGCCCGCGGCCTCCAACGTTCAAAAACGCCCCAGAGAAACTGGCAGAATAGAAAAAATTTCAAGAAACTGGCAGTCGCTATTTCCCCAGAAATTCTCGCATGGCAAGCATGATGCAACCAGTACATCAACACGCCGCACTCCCAGCCACTTTCATTGGTGGAATATGGAGTCCGTGTGTTTCTGGACATCCAACAAACAGCTTTATGGGAAAATTTTGTGGTGATGTGCACACCTTTTTCCTGACCGTGGTGTACGTTGCACCTCACTCAATGTCATGCGGTTGGCTGGACCTAGGTTTTGAAAACAAAGAGGCAGCAGACAAGGCTGCTGTAGTGCATGTAGTGATTGACCTCCCTGAAGGGCAATGAGTCATCAAAACCAAACGCACCAGATGGACAAAATCCAATCAAATTTTCCTCACATTTGACTTTCTGCCTACTATGGTAAAATGTGACATTTTGGAGCAACACCTGAAGGATGGTCTCACCGTTTATGGCAAAATACAACCTTTTAAAATGCAACACTTTACGCTGATGCCACACCTGTGCACTGGCAAAGCCATCGCAGTTCTAACCCCAACTGAGGAGATTGCAAAGGACCTAACCCAGATCCTGCACTCCACTTTTTTTAATATTGAAGGGCATGCCACCCACTCTTTCCAGGTGACCGTGGACAGCGCACCCCCCATCTGCACCCACTGTGATGCGTTTGGCCATAAGGTGCATGCATGCCCCACCAAGGAGGGCATCACATTCCAAGAGCACCCCTTGGCGGCCATGGCCAGTGGAGAGGCGCACTCTGAACCAACCGTAAACACCAAAGAGGCTTTCCTGTGGGGAGCACAAACTGCTACCTATGGGTAAAGCCTATCTCCCCACAAAAGTGGAAGAAGGCCAAGCAGGCCCACAGGGCTGTGGCTAAGGAAGTGGCCAAAGCCACCACCGCTATCCCACACTCCCAACACCAGGAGGATATTGAAACCTTTGCGGTGGAAGCAACTCGGGAATCCATCAACCAATAAGATTGGGAAGCCCATACTGATTGGGCCACCCAATCTGAGGATCCAATGAGTGACTCAAATTCTCCCAATCTTTGCAACCAAGCTCCAGTTGAAACTGACTTGGCCTTCAACCTACCTGAAAAAAAATTTCGCCCCACTTGATGGTGCACCAAATTCATCTGCACCGCAAAAAATTTATCCAACATCGGGGAAACAAAAAGCAAAGGCAAAAGCCAATGCAACTCTTTCTGCAAAAATTAACAAAAATACTGATAGCATTGCTGCAAACACCCGCACTGCTGTGAAGGCCTGTGGGGATCTAGAGGAGGCTAGTGGGCCTAGGTGCCCACCCCCTCACACCTAAGGTGCAATGGGGGAAACCTTCACTTTAGGGACGTTGAATATCGCCAGACTCAAGGCCTCACCATCCTGGGCTAAGAAACTGAGTTTTTTACAACAAAATTTACCCATGGATATCCTGGCCATCCAGGAGTCCCACTGTCCATGAGGTTCCGAGGAGGCTTGGAAAACCATGCTCCTCCCATCCCTATCCATTTGGTCAGAGCACTGTGGGGTGCTAGTTTGGAGAAACAATTTCTTCAAATTTTTATCATCAGAAACCTTCCTCAATGGCTGAGTCCTCATTGTCACTTTCTTGCGGGCTGACGTGGCACACGCTATTGTCAACATCTATGCCCCAAATGGTGCACGAGAGTGTCAGGAATTTTTCTTGTTGGTCAAATCCCTCCCGCTACCCCCAGACCCTTTTGTAGTTGGTGACATGAACTGTTGGCTAAACACACCAATGGACCAATGGCCTTCCTCCTCCCACACCCCCCAGGGTCACGTAGAACTGTGCATCCTAAAGACCACCCTTGGGTTAATGGATGCACTGCTGCAACATGCACCACTGCTCAGAAACATGACGCGCCCCCACATCCACAATGGCCAATTAAGGTCCATGTCCCACATTGACCTTATCCTTACGCCAGCGAAATTCAAACCCCACATTTCCCACTTCAAAACAACAAAAATGGAATTCTCTGACCACCAACTAGTCTTGATAACCTACCACCTACCCACCACAGTGGTTAAGGCCCCACATTGGTGCAAGCTCCGCCCCCCAAATTCGCATCACCAGGATTTTCCACTTGGGTGGAATCAGCAACTTTGGCAAAAGAGTTCATGGCACCGTTTTGCACAGACCCCATCTCCACATGGGCAACCTTCAAAGAGGATACCATCTGCCACTCTCGCCACCTCTCCTCCAGACACTCATGAGCCACATTGGCCATCATTTCGCGCGCTCTGGCAGAGTTGGCACACCTGGAGTCCAACATCACAGCTACAGGATACAGCCCTGCATGGGGCCGGAAGTGGGAAGAGGCAGCTGCCCACCTCAACGCGCTTGAAAGGCAACACAAACATCAGGTTTGTGTTCAATACAGGGCCAAACGCATCACAAAGGGTGACAAGTGCACCACATATTTTTAAAAAAATTTGCACCACGCCAGAGCGTGGCCTGCACACAGGTGTGAAGATTGGATGATTCCATCGCGGATAAACCAGCCAAAGTGGCAATCAAAACACAGAAGTATTACTCTGAGTTATACTAATCTGATCCAATTCAGTTGGCCAAAGTGGCGGAATTTCTCAACCAAGCCCACATCTGCACCATTTCTTGATGCCCAGAAATAATGAATTTGAATACTCTGAACAAATTATGGACAGCCATCCACAGTGCACCTAACCGGAAATTCCCAGGCCCAGATGGCATTCCATATGAATTCTACAAAAAGTACTTCAAATATGTATCCCCACTGCTGCTCGCCTCACTTAACCAGAGCCTGTTGGAAATGCGCCTCCTACCAGGAGGACAAGAGGCCTTTACCGTCACACTCTTCAAGAAAGGGGATAATCTAGACTTAGCCAACTGGCGCCCCATTTCTTTAACTAACATGGATACAAAAATTTTAACAAAAATCATGGCTAACCATTTAGGGATTATAGCATCTGCCACCATCTCCCCAGAACAATTCAGTTTCATACCCAGAAGGTTGATTTGGGATAACATGCACTCTGTGGCTAATGCATGTCAGTCCACAGCCTCTGGGGCACTTGTATTCTTGGACCAACAGAAGGCTTATAATAGAGTAAACTGGGAATACCTCAGGGCCTGCCTCCATCAGTTCTGCTTACCCCCTCGCTTCATCAACTGGGTGATGCTGCTCATGGAATCTGCAACAATGGCAGTACGTGGCCCTGGCTTCCTAACGGAAGTAGTCCACCCTCAAAGGGGCTTGCGACAAGGGGACCCCCTTAGCCCACTCTTATAAAACTTCAGCATTGACCCACTACTTCAAAATGTGAATGCCCAACTTACTGGGGTCCATGTGCCGGGCCAAGCCCCAGTCAAGATGATGGCGTTTGCAGATGATTGTGTGGTCAGGGTGTCTAATAATCAAGATGCACACACACTTGAAGCTCTCATCCAGGAGTATTCCCAGGTAAGTAACGCGGCACTGAATGCTTCCAAAACCAAAATCATCCTCCTTGGTCAGTCTCAGAACTGCTGGGCCCCAGCAACTAGTTCCCAGCCTGGCCCATCTGCTTGCACACGTCCTCGCCCTCCCAGATCAGCCCACACCGCCCCACTGGTGCTCCCCTTCATGCCACGCCCTATCATAGGGCTGGTCCGCCATCTGGGCGTGTGGGTGGAGGCAGGCAGATACGCATCAGCAGTAATGGAGAGTCATATTCTAGATAATGTGATGAAGCTTATCGCCTCTCTCAGAGCCCACCCTACTTCCCTTACTGGCAGGGTTGTTTTAGCCAACTCTATGCTCCTCTCCAAAGTCTGGTTTGGAGCCCACGCCATCCCCTTCTCCCCAAGCTTCTTCAAATCCTTGTATGCCCTGCTGCAAGGATGGCTTTGGTCATGCCGCCCTCCACCAGTACAGCTAAAGGTCATGTTTGGCCATTATCATCATGGTGGCATGGGTCTGCTCAACTTCAGAGCCTATGCTGCCATGATCTTGGGTACCTGGATAGTGGCTATCACCGCCCCTATGCTCCCCTCCCAACACTGGTCCCGCACAGCCCGCTCCAACTTCTCCCACGCCTTGGGCCTCAACAATCCATAAAACCCCCACTCCCTGATGAAATACCTGGCTTCACACCCATTGGCCACAGGCCCTCACGGCACCAAAACCCACTACAAACAAATCCTCCTCTCCATGCAAAGTGCTGAGTGAAAAATTCATATTAGCGGACATACAACCTGAAGAGGCCGCCCCTCTCCTCAGTTCACACAAGAGGTACAGGGGCTACCCATCCAAGATGGTGTGATCCCCACACGACCCCATGTCCTATCCAGGGTGGACTACCTGGACATGATGGACATCCCATACTCCATTGAGACCCAAAAAAACTATTTGGAAAAATGCACACCATCCTCTGTTGCAGCCTCAAATCTGTTCCCATGTGTGGCGCTGCCTGAGGTGGGTGTATCATACAGCTGGGCGCTCTAGTACTTTACACTCATCCTGTGTCGTGTGTGGCCAGTATGGAATGCTGTTCCACCGCCTGGAGAAGTGTCCTACCTCTAAAGTGATATGGCGCAAAGTTCAACGTCTGCTGGGCCAGGATCAAACACATCCTTCAGTCTGTCAAGAGATATGTTTGCTTTATCAATGGCCTCCCCCTTCCACCCTCCTTCCATGCTTTGGTGGTTGCAATCGCCATGTGGACCATCCACACGATTGTCTTGGATGCATCACAGGCTCCACCCCCACCCTCCCAGAAGCTGTCCACAGATTCCAGTCTCATTTGGTGGACCACTTTTAAGTGTGGATGTTTGGATACCTCCCACCGCATCGCCAACAGCTGGTCTCCTCCTGGTTCCCAGTTTGGTTCATCAGATCAGACCCCTTCCTCCACACATGTTCAATTGAGGCTATGGCCCCTTCACACGTTCCCTCCCCTCCCCATAAGTGACATTCCCGCTGGCAACAAGAGATAGCATCACTTCTCTGGGGTGCCCTCCCTGTTACTAAGTTTTTTCTCTTTTGGGTCATATTTAGAAGTGTCCATCCCATGGTCAGCCTTCCACGCAATAAATTAATAGTATAATTTTGCAACTAAAGTGGGGTAATGAAAACACCTTTCTTTTGAGTGGTATTCCTGAATCCTAAATAACCAGAAAAAACTATAAAGTGATTACTTTTGAGTTGAAATTAAGATTCTGCAATTCAAGTGAAGATAATGAAAACAACTATCTAGTAAATAATTTTATAAAAACTAAATAACTAAAAATTATAAATTGCTTACCTTTACATTGAAATTATAATTCTGCAATTTAAGTGAAGATAATGAAAACAACCATTTAATGAATATTTTTCTTAATATCTAGATAACTAAAACCTATAAAGTGCTTACCTTTGCAGTGAAACTATAAATTGCATTTAGGTGGGGATAATGAAACCAACAATACAGTATCTAGTTTTTCACAATAACCAAAAACTATTAATAAAGTAATTATCTTAATATTGAAATAATAATTTTGCAATTTAAGTGGAGATAATGAGATTATATTTTTAAATTTAAGTGGGAATAGTGAAAACAATTATCTAGTGAATAATTTTCCTAAATATTTAATTAAAAACTATTATAAAGTGCTTACTTTATATTAAAATTATATTTCTGCAATTTAAGTGAAAATAATGAAAACAACTATTTAGTGATTTATTCATAAATTACAAAATATTATACCTAAGTGCTTGCCTTTGAAGTAAAAAGTTTAATTCTGCAATTTTATATGGGGGTTATCAATCAATAAACATGATTAGTGCTTTGAAGTCTTTATATTTTACTATGGTACTTAGGGTTATATATATATATAAGTTGGTTATAAATTACCTAAAAATACATTAGCCTATTTAAACATTAACATAATTAAAAAATTTAAGGGATTAAATAATAATGATAACATACATAAAGCTTTATTAATGGAGCTTAATTTTTAAATTAATTTTATTAGTTGAAGCGTTTGCAGTTAAGTTTTAGATTTTAAAGCTTATGCATTAAATTACCTCTATTTATAAATAAAAGGAACTAAGATAATCAGAAATTTAATTTTATATTTTATATCTTAAGGATTTCTCCAAATATCTCCAAATTAAGTGCTACCTCAAGACAGGGGTAGAAAAGCTAGATTAAAGCTTTCTAATTAGCTGCAAAATAAGATCAGGGGTCAAAAAGCTACTTTTAAGCAATCTGATTGCTTAAATTTGAGGTTAACATTGGTAATAGTAAACTGAATTTGGCATCATAAATCAAATCAGAAAAGCTCTAAACCCCTTGTTAAAATCTGGGAGTTTTACTCTTAGAGGATTATAGCTCAATTTAGCTCCCTATTTAACTGCACAGATTTCTGATAAATTATGTTGATTGATTTTTAAAATTTTGTTTTCAAATTCAATTTGAGGTGAGACAACCTGAGTGTTGTGAAATCAACCATGGGCTCTGCTAGTGTACCAGGCCAACCAGTATGAAGACTGGTTGGCCCTTTACCATTTCACCTTCATAATTGTACCAACCCTGTTAGAGTCTGCATCCAACTCACCAACACAGCAGACCAACAACTTCACCTTAGCCTCAGGGCCTGTGGTGTGCTTCAGCGAGTCCTGCCACCATCATGGGTGGCCAAGGCACTCCAGCGCTGCATCCCACAGAGTTGATGGCCAGCAGTGTCATTGTTAGTGACCAGTTGGCCAGGTTCCTACCTGTTCCTCCTAGGGGTGGCATTGAAGCTGGCATCACTGGATACTCCAGGTGCATCACCTCATGCCAACGTCAGGGATCTCTAGTCCCACTCTTATCCACTTTAGTGGATCTTGATACTTCAAATAAATAGAAAAGTGGGTGAAAGAGAGATGTATATTTAGAAGGAGTGAACAACTATATATACCCTATGCTACTGTGCCTCTAAAAACCCCTCAGCTATCCAAGCCAGCACTTTCTAATAAATCTTGATCATTCTTGGTAACAATTCCCTCCCAATCCGCTCTTATGTTCACCAAATTCTAGATTAGTTTGATCCATCCTTGGCATGAGTCAGAGGTTCTCCAAATTAGTCAGTGGAATCGTTTTTGGAAAAAATGTAATGTGTTTATCATCTTTCAACTGGCTACTCCCACAACAATCCTCAAATTAGTATTTCAGCGGTGAACACAGATTCTGCCAACCCTAAATTGATTAATAATTAGATAACATTAAATAGTAATGAATTAGGCAATTACACTGACTAACCAACACCCCTAGTCCTGAAACTATTGGGAGGATTCATCTGGTTAATTTCTTGACACTGAGGATGATACTGCACCAATTAAGAGTAATCAAAGAAATGGGTTAGGAGGATAAAATCTGGAAAACCTCCATGTGTGGCTTATGATAAGCCAGAAACTCCATGGACCATCTTTCTATTTGCTATCTCAGTTTGGGGCATTGGTGAGCAATGCCAACACAATCATAATTGTCCCCTACCTAAAGTTCATCTACCAAGATTGAACTTGGGGAAGCAGTGGTTTTGAGTTCATACTCTACCACTGGGGTACCCTGTCATGGAAACGGCAGAAGAAGTTTAGACCAGCCTGCCAGTTGGAATGTGTAAGCACCCAAAAAGCAAGCCAGAATGCCAGAGGCATTGCCAACTGGACAACTTGATATGGAACCAGGAATTGGGAAATGATGAATTGTTGGTGCAGCACAAAGGTGAGAATGATCCCACCAACAAACCACACTGAACCCACTCCTGACCCAAGGGGTCTTGCTGCAGGGGGTGGAATCACTGAGATAGTCTCAATGAGATCCTCAGCATATGGGGCCATTTCAACTGGGGCAGTAAGGAGATGGATTTTCTCTTGCAATTGGTGGATAAACGGCAACAAAATCCCCATGTATTGCTGCCAGAAGTTAGTGATTATAGGATCATAGAGCTAAAAATATTGGACTTGCTGAATCCAATTGATGACGGAGGGGGCCATAGTAATCAAGAGTACTGATAGAGCCCATCCGGTATATGGACTGACAGGCCACCAGGGAAACGTCATCAGGGATGTGGTCAAAAGAGATAATAAAAATTGTTTGGGTTTTTTTGGCAAAATTTTATTTGATGGAAAAGGAAGAAAATTGACCAACAATTTTCACAATGCTATGCAACTGGTTAAATAGTGGTCAATTGGGGTAGTGACAAGCTGGGATTGGGTCCCACAATTTTGACCTAACCAGCAGATTGTTTGGGAATGGGCGGGTTTGTTCCTTGAGAACTGACATTGCAAAATTTGGTGGTGGGCTGAGTCACTGTCAGTTTGACCTCAAATGTCTGAACCAGGGCTCAGCTACATTTCCAACAGTTGGCACAATGGTGTTTGGCCCAACAAGTGATGGTAATCCCCCAAGGCCACCCCTTATAGGGTAAGGTCCATTTGGTTAGGAATGGGTTTGGAATGCTCAACCTGCCTGCGCTCAGTCACTGGACAGTTAATTTGGTCAATGGCATCACATCAGCCACAACACCCAAATTACCTACTGAGGGGCTTTGAACCCTCATCAGTTGTGCCCAATGCTATAGCCTGATCATCAAGGATGATCCTTGATGACTTTGGTAGGAGGGTGCTTTGTTCAATTAGCATATTGATTGAATTGGAACCGTCAGGCATTCTGACTGATACCTCAGTCCCCATGCCTTTCTTGCCATTTAAGATTTGGGCATTGGCAATTTTGGTGCAGATTTTGCTAATTCCTCATAACAGTTCTGCTAAGGTGAGTGTGGGTACTGGGGGTGGAATCCAAAGTGGAAGAGCTGTTACCCATTGCTCATCTAAGATGTGAGCGAGATCGCCCTGAGTAACAAGGGGTACCACCATCCTCTTTGGTGTCTTTTTACTTGGGAATGGGAAGATGGCCCAATCAACAGCCAGGGGACACTCCCCAGGACTTACATACCCTCCCCAATTAAATTATGTTGATTGAATTATTGATATTAATTGAATAATGCTGGGTAGTAATAGCATGAAGACTATTACTTAAGTTCATTTTTCTTAAATTCACGTTGATTATTTGTTCTAATGCTAAACTGGTGCACGCCCTTCCTATCCTTAAAGGTATCTCTGAAGTGTCAGGGAACTCTTACCTCCTCTCCTCTCTTCTCACAGAGTCCACAAAGACAGTAATAACCAAATACTTCAGACAAAGGATATCCTATCCTTAAACTCTTATCCTAAGAGCCAATTCTACAGAAAATTTATAAAGGTCTAAATTGTGAAAGTAATTGCTAAATATATCTGCTTTACTTGAGGTAAAATGATGAAATTTATAGGGAAATTGGTCCCACCCCTGCTAGTGCCCCACTGAGAAAATGGTGACCATTGCTATTTAATCAGCCTTCATTAGGTTATGCACATAAGGACTTCCTTCAATGAGCTTGTTAGGTTTCATCACCTTCTAGACCTGCAACCTTCTCCAGGTTATTAATAAATGCTTCCTCACATTTATTAATTTTCCCAAAAGTTGTTTCTAAAGTGTCATCAGCACAAAAACTTTACAAAACCCTTTTTTTAATCAGTGACAAACTCTGACTGACAATAAAAAAATAAAAGATAATGTAAAATTGATAACTAATTACTCAATTATTATCAGGATGATCCCCCTACAAGGAAATTAATATGGTGGATAGATCTGAGGGATTAACCACACCAGATTACCTAATATTTGTTAGGGTAATTCTACCAAACAATAATTATCATCTGAAGGTGATAACTTCTATATCTACTAGTGGGACTAATCCCCTAGTGAATAAGCATATCTATTGTAATCTAAGCAGCTGGACAATATGGGTATACCAAAATTAGTAATACCATCTTCCCAAAACAGCACCCTAATCTTAAAAAGGTTGCCTAACAAAAAGGTGCACACCCTGAGGTTCCTAACTCAGGGGATTGAAGATGATCTCATACTGGCATAGCCCTAGGACTGTGCTGCTGCTATGCTCTGAGCCCAATTTACCTTGATTATACCACTCAGACTAACAACTTTGCTGTTGTCCTCATGGCTGGTATCTATATGTCACCACCATGCTTTAGCCACTCAGATTAACAGATTTGCTGCTGCCCCATGGCTGGATATCTGGTTATCCTTAAAGCAAAAAATATAACTTATAAATTTTGATGTAAAGCCTAAATTAATGAACAATTTGTAAGTTTAGCATTGCTAATAACATATCATTACTTGACATCATAAATGAAC
The DNA here is from genome assembly GCA_022478985.1 of Massospora cicadina. Classification (NCBI taxonomy): domain Eukaryota; kingdom Fungi; phylum Entomophthoromycota; class Entomophthoromycetes; order Entomophthorales; family Entomophthoraceae; genus Massospora; species Massospora cicadina. The sequence goes on from JAKSZP010013226.1 coordinate 27,039, forward strand.
TTAAAAAACCATAAACTCACTCAAAACTATTATTGGGGCTCAGAAGGGGTATGTAAGAAAAAGTGCACAAATCTCACTTCCTAGCTGCATGGATAGAGGATCAAAATTAATTTCAACCCATAATATTGTTGCTAAGTGCAAACTTAATGTATGATTTATAAGTTTAGCATTGTTAATAGTAAATCAAAATATGATGTTATAAATGAACTTGAAAACTCAAAAATTCACCCAAAACCATACCCTGGCCTCAGAAGGGGTACATAAAAAAAGGTTTGCCAAATGAAGTAATTAGCTGTATAGGTTGATTATTGATTTGATATTTAAATTAGGATATAGCCATGTATTAAAATTTTTGTTAATTTGATTAAAGCTCAGTTTTATTTGGCCAAGGTTCTGGTAAAATTTGGCTGCTTTATACATTCAATTAAAGTTGGCTGAGTGGTTGATGGGTTTTAATTAATTTGATAGGTTCTTTGACTTTGTTAATTGGTTTGAAAGTAACAGAGTAATTTGATAGCTTTAATTGGTTTTGGCAAGTTGGTGATAATTTTTGTTTAATTTTATGAGTTAAATATATTAGGGTAGCAGTTGATAATCTTTGGTTTGATATTTTTTAATGGTAATGAGTAAGCAGCTTCATGTTATCTAGAATATAAAGCCTAAGTTGATTAGTTCAAATCATCTGGTAATAAATAAGCCCAAGTAACGCTTGGTAACTACACTAGTATAATATAGATCTAAGGGGAATAATGTTCAGAATTGTATTAATTATTCCTCAAAGAAGTCCTAAGAGTTATATATTGTAATAAGCGAAGACTTGAAATCTGCATTTAGTATCATTAACATAACTTATAAAACCTTTAAGCATATAGTTTATCTATATCATATATATAATAAGCCATTATATGTGCATTAATAAAGATATGTACCTGCTTGAAATTAATAACTATATCCATATAGTTAGAAAACTTTTCAAAAGAATAAGTAAAAATACCCTAGCAGCTGAGTACATAAAAACACTAAAGAATTCTGACAAGAGGTTATCTAATTTATAAAGTATATAAAAAATATTCGAGGTGGGTCAACCTTGGGACAAATATACCACAAAGAGAATTTTTCTAGCCAGTACAGGTTTCGAACTCAAAACCTGCACTAGAATGGAAGCAATTTTCCCTGTCAGGCTAACCACCCACAATTTATAAAGTATATAGAGCAAGTAAAAGCCTATAAAATCAACAAAAATAAGTAAAAGCTAACAAAAGAATTAGTATATACTTGTTATACATAAGTTTTATTTGTTAAAAAATTGCTATCAGAGGCTAGCAAAGTAACCTTCATTTTAATAGGTAACATATGGTAAAACTTTAATAAAAACTACTCAGTTGGGATAGTAATATAAATATATAAACTGGTTTACCACATATATTAAAAAATATTGCTTCAAACAGTAATAAACCAATAACATATAATCATAAAAGTAAAGTTTATAATATTACTTACTTCTGGTCAAGTGATTATATTTAAGTTACATAAACTTATGTAAAGTAAGAAAACAAATTTAGTTTTAGAATAATCTTTTAGTACTGATTTGGACAAGTTAATGACAATTTTTAGCAAAATTGGAATCTTCTAAATTTATAACTTATTGTACAAGCTAATACTAGATTTCTTAAAAAGTCATAAAAGATGCTTGTAAACTAGCTTTCTATGTATACTGGACAAAGCCTTTTTATTATGATAGTAGAAAATTTTAACCAAATGATTACATAAACTTTCCTCTTGCTCTATACAAAACCTATAGTCATCAATGATTTCTAAAGATATATTGATCAAATATCTATTTTATGTAGTTATATTTTTAGGGCATTCCTTTAAAATAACTTTAAAAGATAATATTGAAAGGTTTAAAATCTCACATTATTAGACATAAAGTACTTAGCATTCATAAAACTCAAGCATATCAAGATGATACCAAAAATCAAAGCCTATGCACCTGTAATGCATTTTAGGCATGTAACATAAACTGACCAATTAACTAGGAAATTACACTATTTAATTACATTAAAATTGATAATTATATAATACTATATAAGGGGAGGATACCTCAGTGATAGAATATGGACCCTCTATCACTGCCTCCCCAAATTCAATTCTGGTACAGGAACTTTGGTAGTGGACAACTATGACTGTGTTGGCATTGTGTATCAATACCCCAAACCAAGATAGCAAATAGTAAGGCAGTCCATGGAGTTCCTGGCCTATCATATGCCACACATAGAGGTTTTCTGGGTTTTATCCTCCTTTCCTATTAATTCAAATCCCTTTTATCCTTCATCAGTGTGGTATCATCCCCAGGTCAGCCCACCTCAAATAAAAATATATATAATATACTCCATAATTTACCTCAACCATATATACCATTTTTACTTCAATTTCAACATTTTGTATTTCAATTTAAACATTTTGCATTTCAATTTCAACATCTTGTATTTCTTTTTTACTATTTTGTATTATAGTTTCAAAATTTTTCTTTTGATTTCAACAAAATTTTACAAATTGATTTTAACTTTTGCACTTCAATTTCAATATTTTATATTTCAATCTCAACATAATTTTTTGGTGATAGTTTAATTTTACTATTCCTGCTGAAATAGAGGCAAGTATATTATTGCCCACTCTTTTTTCATATTTAAAAATTATTTGTATATCACTTATATTAAATTATAATCTACCAAAAGAAAACACTGATGCTGAGGAAATTGCTGATTCTGTAGCTATAGCTAGATACAGTACAATCACTAATACTAAACATTTTAGCCTTATTTAATTAGTATATGAACAAGGAAAGACTACAAAGAAAGCTGATGATATTTTAGAAATAAACTATAATACTACAAGAACTATAACTTCTAATTATGAATCAATTGAGATTATAGAAAAAATATAATGGTGGAAGTGAAAGAAGAGTGCTTAATTAAGCTCATACAGAAAGAGTTGAAAATTTGGTTTCTTTTAATCCACAAATAACCTTGAAGGAGATCAAAGAAATATTGGAGGCAGAAGAAAATTTTTCAACTTCAATTTCAAGTATTAATAAATGTCTCCATGAATTATAAATTATAATGAAGTTAAACCATCAAGAATTAGATAAAGTAAATAATCCCAAAAAGATTTTATTGAGAAAAAGTATATTTTTTGGTTTAATAATCACTTTAATGATGATTATTCCAAAGCTATTTTATTGATGAATCCTCATTTAATTTATATCTCAATCATAGCCAGAGAAGATCTAGAAGAGGAACATGTGCTATTGTAACTGTTCCAATGATGAGGGTAGGTTAGTATCTTTGATTGCTAGTATGACTATTGATGGCTTACAATATTGTAAAACTATTGTTCATTCAACATTTAATGGTGATATATTTGCTGATTATTTATATGATCTTTGCTCTTATCTATACAAAGAAAAGAATCTGCATGGAATGTGTTTCATATTAGATAATGCTAGAATTCATAGAAGGCAAGATCTAGAGAGAATAACTTTATTATTTAATTTTGAGTTTAAGTTTTTATCTCTATATCATATATGCTAAATCCAATTGAAAATACCTTTTCAAATATAAAAAATGGAGTTAGATCAAAGTTAAGAAGTGGTGCAAGTGGATTGCAATCAGACTTAATTATAGAGGAGACTGCTACTGTTTCAGCCACTGATAGTACAGGATATTTTTGACTTATTCTTAGTAATATTACAAATTGTGCAGCTGAATTACCCTATGCTCATCAATAAACTATATTTTATAATTATCTTTCTTATATTTAATAGATTTAATATTTTTTATATATAATTTTATTGCAAAAATTTTGTGTTGAAATTGAAATGCAAAATGTTGAAATCAAAGTAAAAAAGGTTTTGGGACCATCTAGTACTAAAAAAAGTAAAAAAGGTTTATAAACCAAGATATTGCCTCAAATAGTATGAATTTAAGAGATTATTCATTAGGTGATAAGATTGGTACACTTAAAAATTGATACATAAATAAATATGTAAAAATAGAAAAAAGCATATCAACCAGTATAAGTTCTACAAAAATCATTGGTTTAATTCGCTTATTTTAAATCACACTATTCATGACTATATATGCTTTAAGTTATAAAAATATTTTTAAGTGGGTGCCCCTGGAGGGCACAAAGCCGAGATTTAGCTAAATTTCAGTTTTAAACTAGTGAAATATGAGTAGTAGCAAAGAGATCGCTTGCTAGGGTAACACTTTTTAGTTTTATAATTTAGTATTTCTTTGTATTACAATTTGAAGAACTTAAATAATTTTACAAGCAGATGGCTAAAATTAATAAGAATCCAAATTTATACAAAAAATACTAAAATACTATCATAGATAAATCTTTATATGATATAAGAAACTTATATATATAGTTGGTGAACTGTATCATAGTTACTTTAGTTGAGCCTAAATTGCTGTCTTATATCTAGATGTAAATCCGTTGTATGCCAAGCTTCTCTTCGATCATCAGGGCTAACACCTGGTATAGGTATTGGTGCTATATAGTATCTTGTCAGATCTAAGTCAAATCGGGGTTCCTTAGGCTTGGTTTGGTTTTCTGCCTTCGATTTCTGCTCACCTATACTATTCCTACTTGAAAGTTCTGATCTTGACTCTTGGCTAGCTCCCGCCTGATCATGTAACTGGGTATCGCTCGACTGAGTTTTAACAGCAGAACTCTGCTCTACATTATATTCTCTTATGGTACTATAATAAGCCTCGCACCTAGAATCAGTTTCATCGTGTTCAATAGTTAGTTGCGGTGGATTCCAAGACTCTTTTATATAAGGATCACTAAAAACATAGAAGATTTACTATGCCAACTATGCTAAGACCAAAATATGACCAGTTTGCAAGTGGACTCTCCCTTCCATATAAAGTAACATAAATTGACCCTATAATAATGCCAGAATGACATATAGAATATGCAAGTGGGTAAAGAGACCTAAATTGATTATAGGTAGATACTAAAAACTTACACTCTGAATCCTAGTGTTCTTGTTAGTGGGTTTCGTATTACTCTTAAAAAAGGACGTAGTTCTGGGTTCTCATAATCTTCAGATATAGGCTCAGTAAAGTATAACTTGAACATTAGTATAACTGGTATAATAAAGCAGTAGATGATTCCTGGGAGAATAGTCGCATATATCAATACTATCTTAACACCTTCTCTATAGTCACTATCCTTATTAATTGAGCAAAAGTTCATAAAGTCTTTTCCATAGGCATCTAAAACTATATGGTTAGATAATATAAAGAAAATCTTACATACTGGAATTATGTCTATGACAAGCGATATCAGTACTGGTATAGTATATAAAAAGGGTCCAAGATAACGAGAGGGAACTCTTTCGTGAAGGTGGATAATTTGTAGGTTTATAGCAATAGCAGCATTCAGAAAAGTGTTGGCATGGCCGCTGAAGAAAGTAAGGAATGCTGATGTTTTACAAATCAAATCATCAGGACTAGAACCATGTATATAGTTTAGGTGGCGTATAACATCAATCATAGCAATAGTAACTTGATTTTTTAGTGACACTCTGTCAAGATATGCAGGCCTTAAAAATCCTTGCTATTAGCAGTGTATATCAGAGACTTACTTAGAAATATGACATATAAAAGAACGACAATAGAACTGACAACACTGCCCCAGTTTACAGCTCTATACTCTACAGAATTAATCTCAAAATCCCAAGTCATTTCAACGTTTTTGAAATAAAAGCTTTTTGATTTAACGAGCTATATATAACTGTGGCCTAAGTTATATATATCATAAATCCTATCTAGTAAAAAATAACGCCAATATGGACAAAGAACGCTTATGCTTATAAGGTTATAAAATCAATTTATTTGGTTTATATTTTTAATGATTCTACATAATGTATGGTTTGATCCGACTAGGTAAATTAACATAAAATTCATATTAAAATACTAAAAACGTGGGTTCTCAAACTTTATCATGACTTGTACACGGTTAGCATTGTTCTTAGATTATTATGAGCAGATGCTGTTAATATAGAATTTTCTTATTTACTGGTATATTAACCACAAAAACTATAATATCCACACTATTATTGGTTTATCAATCACCTGATATGCCGAGACTCTTGTTGGATCAATTTCTACTTATTTAAAACTAAGTTTTATTTCAGGTGAATGGAAGTGGAAAGGTGCCGTTCGGTCCGCAATCTTTATTTTTGCTTAAAATAATATTACTCTAATTTGATCGATAAGAAATTCACTGGATTTCAATGGATTTTATCTGATCTTGATAAAAAACAACATAACTGAATTTTACATTATCTTATCTAAGTTGAGTCTAGATTTTAGTAAACTTAAGCTGAAATTTTAACGCTTCAAACGATTAAAATAGTCAAACTCAACTTTATTGCTATGATTTCCTTATATAGAGCCTGCCTAGAATAGATTGTTTTCACATGCAAGAAACTACAAAAATTCTAACACTGACTGACATCAAGTCTGATAGGTTCATCTATTTGGCCGAGTGGTTGAGAACTGTCAAATATATCAAAAAATTCACCAAATTGCTCACCCGAAACTAAACAAAAAGTAATAAATGATTAACGATTTACAAATAGGTTAACTTAACCCTTTCAATGATTCGACGCATATATGCGTCGAAAAAATGGGGAGGTGATGTAAATCTAAAAACGCATATATGCGTCCAAAAACTGAGGGGTATGTAAATCTAAAAACGCGTATATGCGTCCAATTAAAATAAGATTTATATAGATTTATTCTAAAATTTATCGAATATTTGTGTTACGACAAGGACCAAAATGAGCTTAAAAGAGTGAACACCGGCTAAGAAATTCGTGCCAAATTTAAGGCCAAAAAAATGGGTGATTTTTTTTAAAATCATTGAAAGAGTTAAATTAGCAGGTTCAAATCCTGGCTCAACCTTTTTAACCGACTTTGAAAAAGGAGGTTATCAATTCGACCTGTATGTTTTTTCTGTTTGTTCGCGCATAACTCTGAAAATACTGGATCCATTTGGATGATCATCTTCTTCAAAAATAGAGGATGCTCCAACTTAGGTCCCATTTACTTTTGTAAATATTGGTCAAGTATCTGACCATTAATTTAGTAAGTATACCAAATGGGCTCAGAAGCGACGGATTTTTGTGGGACTAATACAATACCGGATAAACTTAATTCCGGAATTAGTGAAGCGATAGCTTCGAAGCATTTTGATATGTCCTATGGCTGGGGGTAAGTTCAAAATCCAGGCAGTATGAGATCATAGCGGGACGAGCTTAAATCATTGTAGATGGCCATCATTTTTGCACAATTTGACCAATAAACTCATCTAAATTTGATAAAATGAATTATTTTAGATCGTGATCAATAAATTTACCATAGATTGACTAATAAAAGCAACTAAATCTACTAAAATAAATTACTGTATATGGTGATCAGTAAATTCAGCATATGTTGACCAAAAAATCAACTAAATTTAATAAAATAAATTATTAGTATATTTGTTTATGGGAGGATACCCCAGTGGTAGAGTATGGACCCTCTACCACTGCCTCCCAAGTTCGATCCCAGTAATGGACTTTAGGTAGGGAACAATTTTGACTGTGTTGGTTTTGCACACCAATGCCCTGAACTGAGATAGCAAATAGCAAAGGCAGTCCATGGAGTTCCTGGCCTATCATACGCCATGCATAGAGGTTTTCCAGGTTTTATCCTCCTTTCCCATTTTCTTCATTTCCCTAATTGGTGCAGTATTGTCCCCAGGTTGGCCCACCTTGAATAAAATTTAAAAAGTATATTTGTTTATGAGATATTGTATATAATATATATACAATGAGTTTTATTTTTATAGAGAAATAGTGAGGGTTCAAAAAGGATATATAGAGAGAGTAATTTTTAGTAAAAGTAGGAAAAAATATACTTTTAAAATGTACTAATTTTTTTAGGAAAAAAAGAACTGGGGGTAAGTTTTTTGGGAAAAAAGAACCTCCTTTAAAAAAGGCACTAAAAAGTATGAAATAATTGAGAAATTATGCCTCCTTAATAGAATTCTTTTAAATTGGCATCATATTTTAACTGACTCATAATAGGTATTTATAATTGATATACTCAGTACTATTTTAAGTCCTGGGGAACATCCCCTGGCCATTAATTGGGCCCTTTTCCTATTCCTGAGTAAGAAGGTATTGAAGAGGGTGGCTGTACCCCTCATTACCCAGGGTGACCTCACCCACGTGGTAGATGAGCGCTGGGTAACAGCTCTTCTGCTTCAAATTTCTCCCCCAGTGCCCACACTCACCTTGGCAGAACTGGTACAGTTAATCAGGGAAATCTGTGCTGAGATCACCAAAATTAAACTGATTGACCCAAAATCAAGTGGGAGTCAGCCTGATAGTCAGATTCCATATAGTCAGAAAGGGATGAAGACTGCCCCATCAGCCAGAATTGCTGACAGTTTTGATTCAGCTAATGCTATGATCAAAAAAATCAACCCCCCTCAAAATTTTTGGGGATCATCCCTGATGGGCAGGTAATAGCATCAGACACCATTGATGAGGGTTTGAAGCCCCCTTCCAGCAAATTGGGTGTTGTGGCTGATGCAACGCTCTTGATCAAATAAATGGCCCAGCAACCAGGCATAGGCAGGTTGGGTGTCCTGAACCCAAACCCAACCAAATGGACCACCCCTACATGGGGTGGCCTTGGGGGATTCCCACTACTTGTTGGGCTAAATGCCATTGTGCCAACCATCAGAAACATATCTGAGCCTCAGTTTGACATTTGAGGTTGGACTGACAGCAACTCAGCCTGCCACCAAATTTTTTGATGTCAGTTCCCAGTTAACTATTCTGTTCCCCATTCCCAAACAATTTGCTGGTTAGGTTGAACTTGAGGGAATCAATACAAGCTTGTATCCTCTCTAAATCAACCACTATTTAATCAGTTGCATCACACTGAGAAAATTGTTGGTCAATTTTTTTCTTAAATTTTCTATTAAAACCTTTCCTAAAATCTAGTTTTTTATGTTGAAAAATAAACCGCCTTTTCTGCTGACCCACATACTCCTCTCAGGGTTAATGGCTGTACTCATCTGGTATTTTATTATGTGCCTGTATGAGATTCTGGATCACCAGCAGTTATTGGGGAAATTTCTTTCCAGTTCCATATCTGTCATACCAGCAGCAGTGCCTTTGGCATTCTGATTTGCCATTTGGGTGCTTTAGCACCTAGGCTTTCAAGCTGGTCTAATTCTTACTTGCTGTTTGCCTGACAACTATATATTCTAAGTTGCTTATAGTTTACACTTGGACCTAATCAAGATATAAGATATAATTTGTATTTGTGAGCAAAATTCTATAATTCCATTTAAAATATGGTGCCAACTTCAAAAAGAGTATTATTGAGGAGGCATAATTTCTCAATTATTTCATACTTTTTAGTGCCTTTTTTAAAAAAGATTCTTTTTTCCTATTTTTTTTTTTAAATTTCATTTTCATTTTTTTATATATCAAATTGATATGTAAAAAGATGAAATTGAAATTAAAAAAGACAAACTTAAGAGGAAAATGGTATATCATTTAATTTGCTTACTTACTTTTATTAAGTTTTAGTATTTGATTTATTTCATTCAATTTGTGCAATTTATAGTTTATACCATATTATATTATATATTTTTTATAGGCTTTCAGAAGTATGCTTATTATATCTTAACTTAAATTATATGAACTGAATTAAATAAACTAAATACTCTTAGTAAACTAAGTTATATTAAAATAAGTATTCATATTGCATGAGCTACAAAATAAACTAGCTCAAAAGTACATATCTCATCTATTATATATAATATTTAATATATTTTTATATGATTATATATAATAGCTAATTGGGATAATATAAAAAAATATTATAAAAAATTTAGATCTTATGATGATCAGTTAAAAATGATGGTTAGCCTGGTAGGGTAATTCCTGCTTCCACTCAAGTAGGTTTAGTAAGTTATCTAACAAGATTTAGTTTAACAATTTATGGATTAATTGTTATAATTATAGTCAGAATTATACATGCAGTTTTGCTTAATATCAAGGCATGATATAGTTTATTAAATTAAACTCTTTTAATATTTTTATTTTATTGTAAGCTTGAAAAATTGGTAGACATGATTATAGTAAAAGAAGGCTGAAAATCCTAATAGTTAAATTTAATATTACTAATGGTTTATTACCTTGCTTGGTTTATATACTAATAAAAACTATATCTAATTTATTATATAAAACCCTAGAAAATCTAAACAATAGATTATAATTAAAGTAGTTTATCATAAAACACTCTTTGCAGATAATAAAAACCAGATATAAGAGTAAAAGACTAGTCATTGGTGTAAATTATCTTTTATATACTATATCACATTAGAGTTTGAATTGCAAAAACAAATAATTAAGATATTTTATATAATTTTAGTATAGTCAAAGATCTCAGATAATAATGTGTAATAATTCATATAGCTGCTCATATACTTTTCATTAATGAGAGCAATTACTTTAATCAATAAGACTCAGCACACATCTCTTTTAATATATAAGGTACAAAGTATGTATAGCTGTTCCTATGAATTATTTATACTCTTGTAATTTAAATTGACTTTACTATTAGATAGAGCTAAGTTTCTGGAAAAGAGTCAAATTTTTTTTATTATATAGTAACTAAATAGTCAAGAAAATAGTGAAAGAATTACTGTGTAAGGATATGCCAAAGGATAATAATTGCATGTATTTTAATTTTGTGAAAGATTAATATAAACAGGTGCTATGAAGGCTACAAAATTATTAGTTCAGTGGCTCTAGCAAAGATTGACTTAAGTGCAATGAAGTTATTAGTTCCATTGCTAGAGATAATGCCAATTGAGTATACAGAATCCTGTATGAAAATAGACCAAAATTAAACTATGTGAGATGAGAATTGAGGTACTTTAATAATTAAAAAGCAGAGATATTTATAGGGGAAAATTCTGTGGTTATACACAAGGAATTCCTTGATTCACCCAAGGTAAGATCTTTCCTACCAGAGGACCAATATTGTTGATTATCATTATTAAAAAAGATTTGTGATGATCATATCTAATAGAGCTCTTGTTAGATGTGATCAACCTTCTTAGCAAGGGCTTAGCCCCTTCAAAATGATTAGTCATTTCAGCTTGCTTGGTCATCTCAGATTGCGGAGATTCTTTGGATTGGTTAGACTCACCCATTGTAGGAGGTCAATAACTCCAAAGGGTCTTTCTTCAGTCAAACTGAGAATCAGAAATACTCATCTTGGATTTTTCAAGCTCATTAGACCAAGATATCAAATCTCAAATATGAAGTAATTTTGGTCATCTTAGTCATATCTCCAACAATGCCCCCCTCAAGATCTTGCCTAGGGGGCACATACTTGTGAAGAAACCTACTATGCACTCTATTGATAACAGTACCAGTATCAATAGCGGCAATGGAGTATACCATACCCCAATGATAAATAATACAATAAGGACCAGCCCATAAGGTGTCCAATTTGTGAATCCTTCCTCCTGGCCTATGGTGGTAGGAAAGTACAAGATCTTCAACTTAATATTCTGGTAACGTAGGTCTACTAGCGTTAATTCTGGTACCTTCCTTCAAGGTGGTCACAGCAAGGAAACTTGAAGCCAATGCTTGTAATTGGATAATTTCATCAACTAATCTTCTCATAGCTAAATCAGTAGTTTGTGGAGTAGACTCTTCAAGTATAGGTTGTACACTTGAGGGGAGGATAGGTTCCCAACCATATAAAGCTTTGAAAGGAGACATTCCAATGATATGATGATAGCTAACCCTATAAGCTAACATAGCACTAGGTAAGTAAAGGTTCCACCTACTAGGATCATTGGAGCCATCTTTTGAAGAATGGCTACAAGGGTTCCATTTGCCCGTTTGAACGCATCATTAGTTGAAGGATTATAAGGGGTCATAAAGAACTGATAAGTCCCCATTAGTTTGGTAAGCTCAGATACTACATGAGAAATGATATTGGTCCCATTATCTGATAACAGGACTTTTGGGTTACCATGCCTGGTGAAGATTTGCTTGAAAGGAAAGGATTCAGTAGCCTTAGCGGTGACCATGGAAACTGAGATATCTTCAATCCATTTAGTAAAATAGTTGATAGATAACAGAATATATCAATGTCCATAGGTGGCCATAGGCAAAGGACCCACCACATCAATACTCATAGTGGAAAAGGGTTTGGAAGGCCCCACAATTTGGTGTTGAAATGTCAGATTTTTACCACGTTGTTGTTGGCACTTAAGACAAGCTTCCAGCACATCATGTACAGATTCCAGCATGTTATCCCAGTAACAATGATTTTTTAACCACTGTATTGTCTTATCAACAGCTCCATGACCTATAGCTTAGAGGCCTCCATAATAGTATCAGTCCTCGCAGAGGGCTGAATAAAGGGCAACCACTTAGATCCTGACTTTTTATATAAAGAACCTTCTTAAACCTGAATGCCTTCAGTTAAGGATTGTAGCTTCAAGATAACATCCTTAGATTCATGGAACCAGAGCTCAGGTCTACCGATCAGATCATAAATGTGATATTCCTCTGCAGAAAATAATTTTAGGATAGGCAATCAAGAAAGCCCATCAGCGTTTTGATGAATAGCTCCAGCGCGATGTTGAATAGTGAAGTAATGATTTTGGAGCTTTAAAGACTATCTAGCTAAGCGCTGATTGGGATCCTTCTATTGTTGCAACCACTTTAGGGAGGCGTGATCTGTTACAATAGTGAGATGCTTGCCATATAGATAAGGGTGAAAATTGTTGATGGCGGACAACACAGTGAGGCATTCTCTTTCAGTAATGCTATAATTGCGTTTAGCCTTAGAAAGGGTTTTACTATAGTACACTATAGGGTGATCAACCAGATTGGTATCATGTTGAGCCAGAATGGCCCCAATAGGAATATCACTGGCATCAGTAAATAGTATAAAAGGTTTGGAAAAGTCAGGATGGGTAAGAAGGGGGCACTCTTTAAGGCTTGGCGCAACAGATAAAAGGATTGTTGCTGTAATTCTTCCCATACATAAAAGGAACTTCTTTATGCAAAAGATAAACTAAAGATTCTGCTTTCTCCACAAAATGGGGAATGAGTTATCAATAATAACCAACCATCCCTAAAAACACTTGGATATCACGCAAGCTTTTGGGAACTGGCATGTCCTAAATAGCTTGTATCTTATTAGATAAGGGTAAAATACCTTTTCAATTAACTTTATGTCCCAAAAATTCTATTTCAGTTTTAAAAAAGCACACTTTGATGGTTTAAGCTTAAGTGAGAAATGACGCAGTCAGCCAGAAACTTCCTTCAAATGAGCCAAATGCTCATTAAAAGAGCATAAAAAACAGTAACATCATCTAGATAAACTAAAACACAAGAAAGTTTCAAATCCCCAAACAAGCCATCCATGGATTGTTGAAAAGTAGCAGGGGTATTGCAAAGCCCCTGTAGCATACAAGTTGGCTCAAATAGCCCCTCACTAGAAATTAGAGCAAATTTTTGATGATCTTTCAGGTCAAGATCAATTTTCAATAACCACTTACAAAGTCCATAGCTGAGAAGTATTGTGATATAGACAATAATCTCAATGAGACACCTATGTGAGGTAAAAGATAAGAAACCTTTTGTTTAACAGCATTGAGTCAATGATAGTCCATAACCACTTGGTGGCCCCCATCCTTTTTCTGGATGAGTAGTAAAGGAGAATCCCATGGACTCTTAGAAGGCGTTAGTAGCCCGGTCTTGAGGAGTTGTTTCAGTTCCACTGAAACTTGAGCCTCTTCAACTTTGAATTTACAATATGGTCGAGCTCAAATAGGGGGAGTATCCCCAGTTTTCACCTAATGCTGTACCTCTTTTATCAGTCCAAAATATCCTGAACCTTGGGCAAAGATATCCGCATATTCTTCAATCAGGGCCTCAGCTTCAAGCTGTTGTTCTGAACTAAGTGAATCCCCAAATTTGACGTCAATTTGAGCAACAATAGGGGGATTTTCCAGCCCAAATTCGCGTAAATCTCCACATCCCAAAACAGATAATAGGTCATTCACAGGAGTAGGCCGCACATAGGTGATGGGATTATTGCGATTTAATTGAATATGTCATGAAGTGAGATTAGCCATTAGAACTAAAACAGTCCCATCATAGGCAGGATCAAGGATACCCAGACAGGGTAAGGCCTCCAAATGGGAGGGATTTGGGTGACCAAAGATCTCTACTACATGATCAAGGGGTACAATTACTTGTACACCCATATCAACAAGGATTTGAGCTTTGGGAGGAATAGTAATCAGAGAGTTAGAATATAACGGCATGCCCTCAGAGGCACAAGCAGATGGAGGTGGATTTATAGTCCTGGGTCCCAAAATTTGGTACTCAAGACGTGAGATAGAAGTGGGGTGTTCCAGTAAGCAAACAAGTCGTTTGAGTTTAACTTTGCTAGTGGGGACATCATCTAAGATTAAAGATACTCAATACCCTATTAAAGAAATGTATTTGTCTTTAAGACTAATTATTGCATCAAAATTGATGATAAACTTAGTTTCTAAGAGCAGATCTTAACAGTTGTTATCCAATACCACTGCAGGGGCTGACACAACCAACTTTTTAAAATGCATCAGAAAAGAGGAATGGGCTCCTATAGATTTAGTGTAGGAAGGTCCAGCAGTTCCGTAGTCTTGGGAATGGTTCAGGTCTGGAGCCAATTTGATTTTCTTCATAAGTTTGGACGAGATTACATTGATGGGTGATCATGTATCAATGATAGTTAAAACTTTCACCTTATGCACAATGACTTCCACCCAGGTCACATTAGTGCCAAAGTTTGGGATTGAGAATGCTGAGGGATTAATCATTTGAATGGAATTAGAAGAAAAAGAGGAAGCATAAGCAAAAATAGAGTCTTTGTTGGATAATTCATCAGGGATATCAAGCTCATTGGGAGCGGATACCACATAATAATCTAAAGGAGAATCAAAAGGTTTTGACTGAGGAACCTGAGGTAGGTTAGCACAGGGAGCCTCGTGCCCTATTCTGACTCCTCTTTTTTCAACTCCTCCACTTTTTTTTCCAACATTGAGACATCACATGGCCCATAAGACCACAATAAGTACACAGCTCCTTCTTCAGTTTGGATTTAGGTTTAGGTGGCATTGCATGGATGTGAGAATGTGGGTTACTAGAGGAGGTCAGATGTACCACCCATTAGGGATTTCCATAAGCGCTTCCTTGATGTTGATAATGGAGCTGAATTTTCTTTTGGGCGATTTCAAGTGTAGCAGTAGTTGAGTGCAAGAACCGAACACACTCATTACTGCTGATATAGCATCATCAACGGTAATCTGGTCACATGTAACAAGTGTCTGGGCCTCATGGTAGAATTGTTTAGTGAATTCCTAGATAGACTCTCCTAGTTTAATTTGAATACTCATAAAGGCTTGCTTTTGTTTATAAAGAATTTGATCACTCCCAGATTCCTTTATTGGAGCGGTTTTCACTTGAGTCCACATAGTGCAAACCTTAAGATAAGGAACCATGATTTTTTGAGCAAACCGTCTTAGACAAGAAGTGATATGGCGAACCTTTTGTTGATCAGTAGCTACATCCATTGCACTTTCATAAACAAAAAGAAACAAATGGATGCTACCTTCACCTGGTTCAAACTTATCCTTGAAGGTAGTTTTGAAAAGGATGGCTTCAGTGTTCAAGATGTGTATGCCTAATAGCATGACTGGTCCAACCTTGGAGGGTTCAGACTCTGTGAAATGGGAATGAGGGGTAACTTAGTCAACTTGTTGTCTCAAGAGGTTCAAATCATCTTGTAAATTTTGACCCCATTGGTTAAGATGGTCATTTGTAGGAGCTTGGTTTAAGTTGGAAATTTCAGTAGCCATCTCCATTTGCTTGGTCTCAAGTACTTCACATTTGGCAACCAACCGCTCAATGGATGCTGTCAATAAAGCAAACTGGGTTTAGTGAGTAGTTTGATTTGCTTCACATAGCTGACGTGCATTCTCAACACCATCCAGTAAATTGATTAAGGAATAGTCCAGATCAGTCAGAAGACCTTCCAAGGACAGGAAACACCCTTGAGCTATGGCTCAGATTTGGTTTTCTAATACTTGTACTTGAGATACTAGGAGCATTGAAGGTTCAGAATCAGATGTTGGAAGCAAGGAGCCAGGGAGACCAGGAGATCCCAGGGGTCCTTGCGACCCATCTCTACCTGAAGGACCTAGAGGACCTTGTTGACCCACTGGACTAGGGGGACCACATTCCCCAGATAGTCCTGGAGTTACCAATGGGGAGCTAGGTGGTCCCGGTGGTCCAGGAGGACCAGCAGGGCCGGGTCCACCCTCTCTAATATTACCCACCACTTGGAAAAGATGTTGGGTTAGCCCATTAAGCTCCTTTAAGCTCTTCTCATGTTTGGCCCACAACTGATCCAGTTGTCACTTAATTTCCTCCTCCAGGGAGGTAATCCAATGGTGAATAGGATTAGTGGAATTTCTAACTTGATGAGATACTTCCTGGCCAATGTATCCCATCAACCCATTATTGATTCTCACCAACTGGTTTATGAATTTCGTTAATTTCTCTTCTATTATCAAGAATGGCCTCTCAATTATCCCTTCCAAAATTGGAAGCTGTTTCATAAAATAAAGATAGTTAAGAGTGAAATTGTTGCACTAGAGTCAATTAATGGTGAATTTCAAGATGATGTAACCCCAAAATCTGGAGTAAATGGTGAATAGCAGGATGTACATAATGCCAGAGATACTTTCCAGTTATGGCCAAACCAACTTTGGTAGGCTGTAACACTACTCAGTTATATAAATTCATCATGTTGTCAGCAACCTTAGATGCTTGGTCATGATTAGGGCGAGCACCAGGCTGAATGGCCCCCTAATCAAGCTTTTGACGGTTTTATAACATTTGCAGCTTAGATATGATAGTTAGATTGATCAGGGACCTCAATGGCCAAGTACATCAAAGCTTGAAATTGTAGATTATTGATATTGGCGGAAGGCAATCTTGCTGGTTAGAGTGTACCCATTGGGTGATACTCAAAGATTTCTCTGAAGAGGGGCTCTCTTCGCTAGACATATTCATTGTTGTGAAAGTATGTTTTCACCAGATAGCCTCAGAAGCAGACCTGGCAGGGAGCACCAGTATTGGAATTTTGTGAGAAGTTAATATAAAAAGTTGCTATGAAGGCTACAAAATTATTAGTTCTGTGGCTCTAGCAAATATCAACTTAAGTGCAATGAAGTTATTAGTTCCGTTGCTAGAGATAATGCTAATTGAGTATACAGAGTCCTGTATGAAAATATACCAAAATTAAACTATGTGAGATGAGAATTGAGGTACTTTAATAATTAAAAAGCAGAGATATTTATAAGGGAAAATTCTGTGGTTATACACAAGGAATTCCTTGATTCACCCAAGGTAAGATCTTTCCTACCAGAGGACCAGTATTGTTGATTATCATTATTAAAAAAGATTTATGATGATCATATCTAATAGAGCTCTTGTTAGATGTGATCAACCTTCTTAGCAAGGGCTTAGCCCCTTCAAAATGATTAGTCATTTCAGCTTGCTTGGTCATCTCAGATTGCGGAGATTCTTTGGATTGGTTAGACTCACCCATTGTAGGAGGTCAACAACTCCAAAGGGTCTTTCTTCAGTCAAACTGAGAATCAGAAATACTCATCTTGGATTTTTCAAGCTCATTAGACCAAGATATCAAATCTCAAATATGAAGTAATTTTGGTCATCTTAGTCATATCTCCAACAGCATGTTAATTTAATTATGATTGGACATTCTCTAATGGTTAGCTAAAATAATATTTAAAGGTAGTTTTTGACATTTCTTAACAAAGCACTTCTCCATCAGGGATATACTCAAAGATTGTATTCCCTTAGGGTTAGACCATCTAGTACTAAAAATGATTGCCAGTTTAAGCCTCAATTTAAGCTATTTAATCTTTCAGCTTTATATGATATAAATATTAAATCCAAATGCAATGGTATTTATATAGATGTTTTTTATACATATTAGATCATTTTGTGTATAGGACAGATACCTTATAATACTTACTTATTTTTCTATACTAAGGCAGAATTTACTACATTATAGTATCCAAAAAATTAAAATCTGCACTTGTAATAATAAATCACTATTTTTGTAAAAACTAAAGTAAACTTAATTAATTATATAATTCATTCCCCTGAGAATTTTTAAAGTTTTTTGTTAGATAAATTAAGCATTATATATTTGCAAAAAAAACCATCTATACTTTTTTCTATGCATGTATATGAAAATTGCTATTTAATAGACCAATATATGATTATATTATGCTAGCTGAACTTTAAGTGGGGGATGGTATATGCTGTGGTAGCGTTGCACACTAATGCCCCAAACAAAGATAGCAAACAGCAAGGCAATCCATGGAGTTCCTAGATTATCATGTAATGACCTGAGGGAGTCCAAGTTTGCTTTGGTATCAAACTGGTTAGTTACAATCAGCTGCCAGAGATACTAAGCAACTGCTGTGAGTGTGGCCCCAAAGCCCTCTAACTGATGAGGGGAGTGTCATATTTGTGGCTGCACCAACTCAGCCTCACTAGCACCATAGTGCTCAAAATTCTTAATGATAGCAAAAATAAAAACAGCGGGAGAAGAGGCGTTTTTAGTAAAACAAACAAAATATATAGAACAAAATAGGACAGTACCTTAACAAGTAAGGGCACTAACCTTTAGATAAAAAGGGGTATTAAAGTGTGTGTTGCTGTTCTTGAGTTCTGCAGCTCTTGGATTGGCATCTTCTCCAGTTGCAGATTCTTTGGTTTGCTCTTGAGAGGAGAGGGTCAGTTTGCAAGTTGGCGCAAGAAATGAGGGTGGGTGAGGTGATGAGGTATTCCATGATTGGTTGTTCCACAATTTAACTTTCTTAAAGATTTTTGAAATTTTTTTAAATCAAGGAGTGCTCCATCTTTGGAGGTCTGGCGCTAAATTTAAATTAATTTACAAAATCAATGGAAAGAGATTTTATAGAAATAAAAAAGAAAGGAAAATCAGCATCTAAAATTTTTTATATCTTGAGCAAAATCAAATTTTTATATCTGAGATGTCATAAAACCATCATAATTTTAGTAATTTCAGACTTTTGGGAAAATGGGTGGTGGTATTGGGGACTTACCTGGAGTAATTCTGGTGGTTTGGTATAGTTGAGGGTTTTTTTACACATGAGCTTAATCCTATCAACATACTAAGTACTTGATAGTGGAGGTATTGGAGTGGGCTAAAATATGGGATTTTTCTTTAAATAAAATTGGCCTTTTCTACCTGGAAAGGTAGTAGGTACCACCTAGATCCTTGCCCATTGTGGAAAGCCTTATATATCAGAACACTTCACGTGGTAATTACCAGGATTTACACTCACTTCCATAGATTTTACTTCTATTTTCTCATTAATTGTTGCAGTATTGTCCTCAAGCCAGCTCACCTCAAATAAACATAAAAATAATGTTAAGTTTTTTTCTGATAAAAAATTTATAAATCTAAGTTAGAAATGGTTTTTGAGAGGATTATTGCAGAACATGAAAAGATTGACAATATATAATAAAAGCAAGTGTTTGAGTATGCATGCAACACTTAGCCAAAAGTACTGCAGTGCAGAGCTTTTAATTTTTTTTACATAGGTGTAAGGGAGAAGGTCCATGTGCATATTAAGACAGTTATATTTTTATTGTAAAATAGTAAGTTTTTATATAAGAAGTGAATATTATAAATGATTTCAATGGTGATTGATATTGTTGCAGCTGAGCAGTCTGTTATTTGGTAGTTTGATAGTCTTAATGGTTTTAAGGTTGGTTAATTTTGGTTTAGATATAATAACTACTATTTACTTATTAATGACAATCCTTGTGCACAGGTATATCCTTAAATATAAAGTACCTACTGAGGTTGGATTATTTCTGGTTAAAAACCTTATTAATGGTCATCTATCAATACAGTTTATTTGAGGTAGGAGGACCATGTGACCAACTTTACTAAAAAAATAAAAGAAATAGAAAAGAAAAGAAAATGCACTCACATGAGCTCTGACTCCCCAGGACAGTAGTCTATTGACACTGTTCCTGTAATAAGGGGTATGGGATGGAAAAAATGACGGCAAGTCTTGAGTGTCTCAGTATGGTATGCAAATAATGCATGAATGGGAGTAATAGTCAATCTCCAGGAACCAGGTGGTCCCTCATTACTTAATATGGCAGCGCCATTAAGGAAGCTCAGATTCCAAAGAACCAATACTGGAAATTGCAAGTGAGATGACAGCAGAAACGTGCCAGTACTTTTGCTTTAGTAAGGGAAGCCTGGTTAATAACTTTAAAATGACAGTATAAATTGACCACAATTCTGTGGCTGCTATCAGGACTCTAAGCATTAATGATATTATGGAAATCACCTGCATGGTAAACGGATTATGGGTAGGATAAAAGATACTTGGCACAGAGTTTTTGGCAATAATTTTGAGTGGACCTGACTACAGCACATCCAGCTTGTTTTTTCTCCAGAAGCCATGCATATCACAATAGGCTACCCTATCATCCACATGGTATTTGCATAGTGCTGGTCAGCTCTTGTCATCCATCATCTTGGCCTTGATTTTTCACTTCAAGGCCATATCAAATGCTTGAGATTGCATTTTGATCAGGATATTTGATAATTGGGTAGTTACTGATCATCATTCATCCCTGATGTTGGTTTAACTGTTAAATATAGAATTGGCAGTTCTGCGGCCCTTCGCCCATATAACAATTTGAAGGGAGTTTTTCCCATCATCATAGGTTGGCTGATGTTGTAGGTGAATGTTACCAAACTGAGGTAGGTCCCCTCATGCGGAAGTTTCTTGCAACTATTTCCTCAGGGTTGATGACAGCATTCCATTAACTCTTTCTACCAGCCGTTCATTTCTGGCTGGTATATTACTTATTTACTCCTCTAAAACCATTCTTTTATTCAACCCTGAGATCACATGAGACATGAAATTTGTTGTATAACGCCCACAAGGCTTGTGGGCATCATTGATGATAAACGACATGATCCAGGATAAATCTCACAGTACTAATAGCATCTACTTTAGATAATGCCTTCATTTTGACCCATTTGGTTAGATGGTTGATTACAACTATGATATACTTGACTCCTCTAATACTCATATTCAGTGGTACCATTACAACAATGGAAACTATATACCAAGCAAATCCAGGGTGGACCAGTCAATATCCAGTGGTATTCTTGGGTGTTTTATGTAATTGGCACTCCACGCAGCAAGCCAGATAATTTCCACATCATAGTCAATAAACTCACATTAGTAGTACTGGAGTTTATGTTCAGTTATTTTTCTCATGCCTACATGCCTGACAACCTTGTGTGAGGATTGAATTATTGCTGCTTGTTATGACAGCTAAAGAAATAGTAATCATTTTCCGTTGATCATCTTAAAAACTTGTCCATTCTGGGTCTTGGTGTCTTCCACTGCTTTTCAAAGCGCACTTTGGACTTCTTTGGGCTCATTCCCAATCTCTCCATTGACCATCTACAAGAATAATTTATCAGCCTGATGGTGAACCACTTAGACTGTAAGTAATCTTGATAAGCTGTCCGTGTTCTGATGGGAGGCTCCTGCTTGGTGGATTATTGCAAAGTCTTATTCTTAACTTTTCAGTGCCCATCAGGACAGACGTCTCCCAAGCTCCTTGAGGTTGTGCAGCCAGCGTATGGAGGAGTGGTCTGTCACCACTTTGAAGTGCATAACACGGATGTAAACCCATAATTGCTTACAGGTGTAAATTACTGTGAGCCATTCAACCTCCATAACAGTGTGATTCCATTCCTCTGCTGATAATGTCTGGTTCACATAGACTACTGGATGCTCCTCCTCAAGTTCATCCAATTGACTCAGGATGGAACTAATTACCATCAACAAAGCATCAGTTTAAATTATAAATTCTTAGTTCTTATTGAATATTCCAAAAATGGAGAATCTATAAAGTATCAGAATGACTGATAAAACAACTCCTGAGCTTCTTCATTCCATACAAATCCTTTCTTTGGATTCTTCAACAGATGGAAAGTGGCTTGCCAGTATTTGCAAAATTCTGTATGAATCTTTGATAATATTTGACCATTCCAAGAAATACTTGGATATATCGGATGCACATCAGGATGGTCATCTGCTTTATGGCTTAGATCTGCGTTTAAATCTGAAATCCGCTGGAGTTAATGACAAACCTAAATATCCAACTTATTTTAAATAAGTGGCATTTCCTCGGCTTGATATCCATATTGGCCGTGGATAGTCTCTTAAAACTTCTTCCATGTTTTGTAAGGGGTCAGTGAAAATCCTATTAAAAACATTTATATTGTCCAAATACATCAGGCCGCAGGATGACTTTAGGTTATTCAGTATAGCATCCATAGCTCTTTGGAACGTTGTCACACATTAAAGAGACCTTGAGGTATGCAGGTTGGTTGGTACAGCCCCTGTGCGGCTATTATCATGCACTTCTCTTGGTCTTCAGCGGCAAATCAATTTTACAATACCCTGAGATTGAGTTCATTGTAAAGAAATACTTTGATTCCATTATGTGGTCTAAAGTGTCTTTGATTCATGGTAATGGATACTAATCTTTCTTGATATTCTTGTTTAAGAACTGATAGTTGATCACTCAATTAGAGCCATCCTTCTTCTTTACTATCAAGATTGGGCTCACCCAGGGGCTTGATGACGGAACTAGGAGCCCATGCTCCAATAGTTTGCTTATTTCTTCTTCCACTACCGCCTCTGCCAATTTTGACCATCAGATTGGTCTAATCCATATTGGTAAAATTTCCTGGTGTCAACTTTAAGGTTTAAATTTTTTACACATCCTGAGACATGAACATCCTAAGCAAAAAATTTCCTGAAACTTTTCAAATAATTCAAGAACCTCCTCCTGATGACTTTCCATCAGATCATCAAGTTGCTCCTGGTCAACTAGTAATTTAATATTCTTGGCAACCCCTGCTGGCAAACCCATTTTAGTAAGGGTTTCAAAAATTGTGGAATTTACTTAGTTTGGCTGTCAGGATTAGATGGATAAATGCGACAATTTGTTTTTTTCAATTTTCATCAGTTTTCCGCTCATATTTGCCAAGAGAACTCAGATTTCTCCAAGTCCTGGCATAATTATTCCAGGCGCCACCCATAGCTCAACTCTGTATTTCTTTCATGGACTGCCAACCTCTCTGTACAGTTGCTCAAGTGATTATCAAAGTCAATCCTGTATTGACTATAAAATGAGATCCCAATGGTATAGTATTTGACATCTTCATTCATAATGGAATTCCCAGATTTTTCAGTCTTTTCATCGGAATTTCTATCCACTTTTGTCCAACTAATTGATATCATATCAGGATAATGTCATTATATATTAGGTTGATAAAGTTATTCCTCTTGGTTAATATAGT
Organism: Massospora cicadina; assembly: GCA_022478985.1. Taxonomy (NCBI): domain Eukaryota; kingdom Fungi; phylum Entomophthoromycota; class Entomophthoromycetes; order Entomophthorales; family Entomophthoraceae; genus Massospora; species Massospora cicadina. The sequence continues at coordinate 50,690 of JAKSZP010013226.1, forward strand.
TTCCCTATTAACATTGATAAACCAAATGCAGCATTTAACTTAATATGATCAGTGTATTGTCTTCAAAGTTGCACTTGACTCCATACCTTCTTAGAACTCATTCCCATTCAAGATATAATAGTTTTGATTGTCCAAAAACAATATCTGGAGCAGATACCACCAGGGATTGAATCTGAGTGGTAATGTACTATACGCCTCACAGAAAATGGTAGTATCTGTCCTGGCAGCCCCATATTCCTTCTTTATACTCCAAATCGGGCAAGATTTTCATTTTCTTGACTAGTTTAATTGTGGAAAATATTGATTGGCGCCCCACTATCAATAATGGCTTTCACCCATACTCTATTGACCATTATATCTGTGTACATACACTTAAAGTATTGAAAAATAGTGTTTACTGAGAGTATAGCGGCATTATTCACCATTACTAAAATGTGAATATTCTGCACTGACAAATCAGTAAAAGATTCCTTGATTGCGCTTAAGGAAAATAACAGGTTCACTTTATTTAATTTGTATTGACCAATATGTCCAGATTCTTAGCATTGATAGATCTTGTCTGCTAGTTGGCGTGCATAAGAATTATTGACCTCCTTAATTATTTCAGGGCAAACCCCTTTGCTCCGTCTCTAGATAATGCATTGACATTTTAGGTTGTCCACTTGATAAAGCTGGTCCAGTGCATCATCATCTACAAGCAAATCTCTGTTGTTAATTCTTAGTTCATGATATTGGGAGGAATGGGTTTAACTGCAGCTCTAGACTGTTCCACATCTAGGCTGAAGGCCCATTTCCCAACTCTTTTGTGGGTTTGCTTTCTTAACCTGTAACACATTAAATTGTTCCTTGAGCTTCTTGCTGAAGCACTGGGAAGAGAAGTGGCCTTTCCCCCACACTGGTGACAGTACATATTGCTCTTGTCCATCCATTTTAATCCTTTAGGTTTATTTATTGGCACTAAAAAGTTAGCAAATTCATTAGCTGGTTTGGTGAATTTATTGTTGTTCGAATTTCTGATTGGACTAGGCTTGTAGCTTTGATTAAGGCCTTGAATGTGGCGCCTAACATCTTCAAATGATCCTCCATTTGCAATGTGGTCATTTTGTTGACCAGAATTGAAGACATCATTAATTGCAAATTATAATAAGGCTGAAGAGCCACTTGTAACTTGATCTGCATGTCAAAATCTGTCAGTACTTTTGCTCCAACCAAAATCTGCAATTTTTGATAACATCAGTCAGCAAAATTTGCTAAGGTTTCTTTCTTCAGGCATTAGATTCCCATATATTCTTTCTTGCATTTTGGCATATGCGATGGACTTCCAAACACTTTCTTTATTGCAACTTTGGTCTCAGAGTAGGACCAGCTGTACTCCCAAGATGAGGCAACACTAAGTTATGACAGTCAGTATCCAAGAGTTCATGACAGTCAATGCTTTCTGCCTGTTGCCACACCCAAACATAGTATTTTTTAAAGAGGTGGAAGAATGCAGAGGCGTTGCCACAATGAAATTAGGTAGTTTAGGTGTGTATTTGAATTCCTCTTAATTTCTTCTAACTGCTGCTTGTGTCTCGGTAACCTGACTGGCTAGAGGAGTAATTTTGGGAGGTTTTCCAAAATGGAAGTGAATCAGTCAGCATATTTTTAGAAGCTTCCAGCTTCCCAACTGGAGTTTTTGGAGTATCTTCTTTGCATCATTTGCCACATATGGTTTGTAATCAAATTTATGATTTTAATTTTTGTGACTTGTTTCATTTAACGTTCCAGATATGAGCTGAGTGAGTAGAATCGCATACAATCTGCTTTACATTCCATTATCAGGAATAAAACTTCTCTAATCAGCTCTCCTTCTTACTTCAAAAAGGACATTATTTTTTCCAAGTGGATCGTTGCTGAAGTTTGAAACTTCTTCTACTCCTTCCTCTATCTTAGTAATTCTCTCCTCTAGAACAGCATATTCTCTATGATCGTCTGAATTCAGGGCGTTATTATTGACAGTTGCCAATTCCACCCATAGTTTTCTTAATTCGCCCTTGTATGACATTATGGAAATGGTTTCACTAGAATTGGCTTAACTTACTCAACTATCTCCTGTAGTAAGCACCATTTGTTAAAACTGGTTTTAACCTACTAGCTCTCAGAGGTTAACTGCACAAGTTCAGTTATGAGCACTATTCACGTTGTTTGATATTTATATAGTCATATGGGTGAAAGTATGGATACTATTATCAATAGCTGAACAGATAACCAGGTAGATTGATGGTCCAACGCTAAACTTGGAATGCTCCACTTGATGCTGATTATGCTGACAATTAGGGAATCCTTCCATTTTCCATATATGCTTAACTTACTCTTAGATTCAGAGGTTCTCAGACTAAGTTCCCATCACTCTGAGTCAACAGAGATCTACTTCAAGGATCTGCTTCTCTTCTAAGGATATATAACCCTTAATCTTTATCACACAAAAGAGTCAACAATTATTGTATTAAAACAATAATAAAATGAAGATGAATAGATCTTGATATTAATTTGAATTTAAATATAGATCTACTTTATTATAAAATAGGGAATTTACAGGGTAATTATGCGCTTAACTACTCTGTTGGCACATCATTAAGGTTTGGCAGCTGTTGACACTGAATTTCACTATAAAGACTTTTCCAGCGATGGTCTTCTCCATTGGGCTAAGAATTCACCATTAGACATCCCAGAAACCTAAAAACAGAAAGAGCAAGAAAACATGTCCTTAACGTTTCCACTCAATAACAGCGACCAACCACATTTGGCTAACGACCTGCTTAGGTAATGGGACTCTTTATCCATTATAGCAGGTCAAGAACCAACTGATCAATTTGCTAGTTGCAGGTGGCATCACTCACCTCACAACTCTTAAATAAATTACCAACCAGCTGGTGATGAAACCTGACCAATATAATCAGTACATCTAATAGTAATCATTAATAACTATCAGATAAGCAATTCAATCAGCAACTCTGTCAAAAGAGATCTTAGGCATTCACACAATCAACCCCAGCAGATTGAACCCAGAGACTAATACATAAACCCGCTGACATTATTAAACAAATATAAAAAGCATCCTATATCCAAATTGTTTGCTAGCGGGACTTAACCCCTAAAGAACCAGCACATTCTCTAACCTAAGAAGCAGGAAATGTAGAAAAAACTCAACACCCATACTAACTTTAACTGACCATGAAGAATATCTTTCTATGATCTTTTTACCCAACTGAGTTTATAAAAAATGAGTCTTGACTATACAGAAGGAATTATCAAAAGGTCAGCAAATATCTAAGCTAAAATTGGTAACATGTACAAACTCTTTCACGAAAATAATTACCTTACATTCAACATTCAGCTTGCGCAGATGTTATATTAGAAGGACTTCTGCAAGTCAGCTAGGGAGGAATTCAGAAAACTCATCGGTGGCTTGAGACCCCAATGTTACTGGGAAGGGATGCTCTTCTCAGTTAAAAATGTATTAGAGTTCTATCTGTATGTAAAAGTCAGGATTGGCCTGCTCCCTACCACAATATACAGTGATTCCACCATGTGAACCCTTCCATACTATAAGTATTAATGGTGTGGGTCCACTACCTCAAGCATATAAAAGTCATCTTTTCCTTAATCTGGATGTTGATTATTTAACCAAAGTGGATCAAATGTTATCCCTACCCTCCACTTTGGCAAAAGCTACCGCCACATTCCTTTATAATTAAATTAAACCCAACATGGGCGCAATAACATAATTTTCTCCAATAAAGGTAAGGATTTTTGAGCATTGCATGTGATTAAATTAACCTAGTTTATGTGGTTCACTCAAGTTTTCCACTCTTTAACATCCTGCAACCAATAGAATTGTAGAACGTGTAAATGGCACATAAATTTTACCACCCAGGAAATGGCCTCAACTGATCCTCTACAATGACCATAATATCTACTTAGTGCATTTCTTACAGCAATTAAGTTATTCTCAGATTATCAAAATGTCTCACACTCAAGATTTGTAAGTAAGAAATACCCAAATGCCCGCTTAAGTGCAAGCCAGGTTACCTAAGCCTCCAACAAAGCCCCTGAAGGTACTATGAGTAGGATTTATAATGAGATTATTCAACCTTAGGCCTTGGCTTCAAAAAATTGTCTGCTATCACTACCAGAGAAACTAGTAGGACTAACAGTAACCATTCACCTCTGCATACCTCCCAACTAAGAGGTTTAGTTTTTTTCATCATCATTGAACTGGTGGACATGATAAAAAAATTAGGGAACATTTGATCATGACCCTACAAAGCTATTTATAAACGAGAAATGAACTTTCTATTGTGGGAGTCACTCAGAAGACTGCGATAAATTTTGTACACAGTAAATTTCTCCAGCCCTTCATCCCCTATGCCAAGATCTATGAGGGTCGCTGTCTGGATTCTGGCTCATATTGAAGATTCAAGTAAATACTAATGATGGGATTTGAACCCGCTCTAAAGGTTTGAGTGAAACTATTGTTTGGATAATCCCCAATTGTTAAGGTAAAAACCTCCAAATATTGGGTCCAAACATATTTTGTGTGCTAGAATACTGTTTAAAAGAAGTAGCCAGAATCTCATAGAATCCCCAACTGAAAATTAATATAGATCTCGGCTTAGAAGCACTTAGAAAGTTTCCCTGATTATATTTCCATGATTTCCTGCATAATTTTATTAGAGTGAAAATAAGACTAATCCCTTTTATCAAAATTTTGGCTTGCCAATGTTTTAATAGTGAATAAATCTGGATACTCCACTCAAGGAGTTTTCTAGCCTTGATATAAAATTTTTATAAAAACTGCAACCTTTATGTATCTATCACCTAAGGCTTCAGTTGCCCTGGACACTATAGGGACGGTTTGATTAATCCCCCTCAACATGACAATACCACCCATCCAAACTCAGCTGCCAGATGGGGCCAAGCTGGTAATTCAGTTTCCTAGATTGCCCTCTCAAATCTCTAAACGCCTCAGCCACAAATTACAGAGGGTTTGGCGGCCTATAGAGCTTACCATGTAATAAAGTTTGTGGTTACCAACTGTGCCATACATCTTGTTGGACCTTGCACTTTTACAACAATATGCTCTTTTTCTTTGTGACACCTACCTCACAATACCCCACACTGTGATTAGATCTGCCCCTAATTTCTTCTGGGAATGCTTAAAAAATTGGGTGCTATATCTGTACCTTGTACTTTGGGCTTGCTCACATGAAATGTAAGTGACCTTCACTTGCCATGACCACGCTTTCCACCCAGACTTTCTCAGCCACTTCCGTGGCCTTGGCGGCGCCTAATTTTTTTAGTGGGAATTAATCCTCCCTCATACACCTTCATCACCGTGGGTGCTTCTCCCACAGCTTCACCCAACCAAAGTTTGACTTCTCAGCTATTTCTGAACAAATTGCTGCACAGATTCCAGTCAAGTTGCCTTGGTGATTATGCGTGACCAATAATCTCCCACCACCAGCCACCAAAAGCCTATGGAGGGCAGAGTTGCAACTTGAATCCATTTGATGCTCTTTAATGAACTGATGCTAAAGACCTGGCTTGTAGAATCAACTCTGATTTTAATGGCTTGATGTTTTTGCTGAGATCCCCAGATTCATCTCTCCACCGCCATTACTTCCCTCAAAAGAGCATAGTTTTATATAAACAAAAAAAATGGCTAATGACGCAGAAGAAGCCCCTGTCAACACCCTTCTCTTCCAATCCCTCCATGATGCAATGGAGCCACTTTGTGAGTTTATCCCACTAATTTCTTCCATGATTTTCCTGACAAAGATTAATTGGATACTGAAGATCTTGAATTTGCACAGTTTGTGCATGCATCAAAGCGACAAGGTCTTCATTGTTTTATCTAACTAACCTCAAACACGCCAGCACATTAAGTCGTTTACTTGTGTGCTTGAACTAATTTCTTTTGAAGAGCACCAGATTGCTCAATGCATCAAAATTATGCACACTGCAGTCCTTATCAATGAGGTCAATCCTGACTATCTCTTCCCATGCCCCATAAAGCTGACAGTCCAACCCCTTTTTTGCCCACATTTGCCTACCATCTGAATATACCATTACTGGATAAAAATCGCCCTACCTTTCCTAACCTTTTAAGATGAACGCTTAGCCCAACTCTAAGTCACCATGGTAGAAATTTTTTATAACAGTTTTAGTCTGGCACCTGAAAATATTAATCCATGGATGAATCCCTCCTTTGTTTGGGCCCCACTAGTACTAAAAAAGGAGAACACCTAATTTTCATTCTGATGGTCGCGTGATCCCAAGTAGCCACAAAGTGTTGTACTTCTTCTGAACAACCCATATTGAAGTCATCTTTATCAAAAATAACATATTATTGGTTAATTAACTCCAATGTTATCCTTTTTCTGTTCAGATACTCTCATAAGCGACTCTTGTAAGATTTCTGCGTGTGCCTCACACCTTTGTTGGGTAGTCCAAACTCTGAGAGGTCTTTTAGAATCCAGGGGATAGGGACGCTCACTGGTGCTAATTGTCCCTGGATTTCAAAAAGCATTAGCAAGAGAAGTTACACTCGCTACTGCTGATTTAATCTGTTTTTAGGAGCTATTTGACCACTTTTATTTAAAATATTGGAAAATTTGAAAAAAATTAAAAGTTGGGTTTTTCAGATTTTTATTATTATTAAGTCCGGTGTCAAAAAGCAAACCCTCTCAATATCTGGATGCTTAGTATTTTAAACATATCAAGGCTCAAAGTGAGTAAGACAAGAAATTCGTTATAAGCTAGGTGCATCTTAATTAGATAATATGGGCTGTTGACCTTTTGGATCATTTGCACTCACCTCACTTCAATGTGAGGGCAGATGGTGAGTTGACAGCTGGAGAGACAAACCTATGAGGCAGGGATTTTATATATTTAGACCAATCAGAAGGCGGGAAATATTTTCAGTTGGTGGGACCCCCTCCAGGGCTATAAAAAGGGCCAATCTCCGCGATGGAGTTTAAATTAAATTAGATAAAGGCATTTGAGGGTCCTTAGAATGGCTCCCCTGATTCTGCTACCAATTGGCATAACCCTGCTACTAACCGTAGGCCTATTTGGCTGAGGAATGGGACTAATCACATTAAACCAAGAGGCTGGATTTAACCAAGAATCCGATATGCCTTCAGTATTATGATAATCAGAGTTATTCTCCTCTGAACTATTATTATTTACTAGTTGAGAAACTGTTTGTCTGACAAGGTCATTAAAATCTATGGCTGGCTACAACTATCCTTATGTACACGATGTTTAAAGAGACAACCTAATGTTTTTTTCATTTTTGATACTCTTTTTTAGACATGAAAACAACATATCAATTTTGCAATGCCCTGCTATGTATATTCTAGGCGCTACAATGGACCTCATCTAAGAATAATTTTAGGGTGGCATGACCTCCCAATACAATCCTTCTTGGATAACTACTGTGGTGCCATTCCTTATAACCAGCTGGTGGCCTGTGGGTATCATTGCATCTTTGTTTACTCTTAGCATCATCTCCTAATTTTCACTAATGACGTTGGGCAAAGTTCAGCTCTAATTTCCCCTCTTCATATATTCAATTGATATTTTTCCATTTATGAAGGATATATTATTGGAATTTGTTGCACATCATGGGCTTGTTATTAGAATGAATTTCATATCTTAGAAGTGTCTGTTCCAAAATTATTAATTTGTTTTTGTCTCAAGAAGTGCTGTAGGTTTGTAAAAAGCCTGTTCTGATTAATATGTCATAGTAGTGTTTAGTATTAAAATTGCAGGCGCTGAAACTGCATGCTCAGGAAACTGCAGCGGCAAGACTGTATGCTCCTACATTTTTCGTACTGTTATGTCCAACGCCCCATATTCTTGTTGATTATCTATCAGAAATAATTTGTATGTTGTAAACCAAACTATTAAAAGCAATATTCAGAGGCGCACCTCTGTCAATGATTGCTACAACTTTTATTTTGTTGACTAAAATTCAGCATATGTACAGTCCATATAAACAAAATCAGTTGAGTTGCTAATTGAATATGTTTATAATCCAAAGTTCTGAGAGTCTGTTTTAAACTGTCTACAATTCTAGTAATTTTCGTGATGAATGTATCAAAGGGCATTGCTATGTCAATTCATTTCAGACTTAGGGTAACAATTGTCTGACTTGGCCCTTCAGCTGGCGTGTTCTCAATAGTCTGTTTTACATACAGTTTTATGACTTTCTTGGTTACTTCAGTCTCATCTGACTTTTCTGGGAGCGAGACACCACATGCACATCATTAAAAATCACATGATGTACTTGACTAGGTCCGCTTTAATAACTTCCGCCTTGATTATTAATTACACGTTTCCACCATGTTCAATTTGAAAAGGTGAGATTGATAGTTCCAGCACAATAGAACATCCCACTTCTATGGTGCATCCTATTTTCCCACCTTCTGATAATTAATAGGAGGTATTACATTGACATTGTGTTGAAGAAATCTTTAAACAAAGTGCCCATTTTAATAGTAATTATAGCAAATGGCATCAGTAGTTGGATGCATCGGCTTTGCTTATTTCATAACTCTTTTTTATAAGATTATTTTCAAAAAAAATTTAGTGTTGTCAAATGATTTTCCTAAAGTTTATACAGTTCTTGGCTTAACGTCAGTGTCAGGGGCTGAAAGTTTAAGAGCATTGGTGTGATTAGACAATTAATTAAGACATTGTGAGGTTAATAACAAATGCTTAAAATTAGGTATTTTAATAAATTATGACAAGATTGCACTGCATGTTGCAATGTAATATCAGCAGTAAAGCTGATAATTGCCTCAGTGCATAAGAAAATCTGGGCTTCCTTTTTTTAGCACTAGGTGGTCCCAAAACCTAAGCTTCTTAATAAATATGATCAATAAATTTGAAATTATTTCATACACTTCAAAGCCAATACTAATAAAGTTATCTTTCCATGTTGCCATACATTCAGGGCCTTGAAACTCACAAAGAATGGCCTTTTTGACATCGGAGTAGGTAGGATTGTCATCCAAATGTGGCAAGATTAAATTATTGCACCATTCATCCAAACAGATGATGTTAGCACCCTGATTACAGTCACTGCTCCATACATGGTCATTTCAAATCTCTTAACAAAGGTGGCCACGCTTCTGTTTTTGTAAAATGTAGGCAGATTATAAGTCTTGTAATTGTTTTTCTCTTTCAGTTTTATTGCAAATATTTCTCAACTAACTAATTTTTGGTGTCTAAGAACGCTGATGCGCAGCACCCTGGGTAAAAGGATTTAATTACTAAAGCAACCATACTGCTTGGCATATGCTGACGTAGGCCTTAATTGACTTCATCTTAAACCTTTGAAACTTATTATGATATTTAGTTATTGCTACTAGTAAAAAGGTCTGGGCACAATGACATTGACCATCGTCCAAATATTGAAAATTTGCAATCAATGTTTTGCTCCCAGTCTACACAACTCTGGTTCTTTAATTTTAATTTCTTGTATTCTTCTTTTTACCTATAAGTTTGTAATCGGATAACATAAATTGCTTGATCTTTCTCTTTGATTAAAATTCTTAAATTGTTTAATGCTCCATTAAGAGTCATTATTTTGACTCAATTTAGGGAAGTAAAATCTTTATAAAAGTCAGCATCTGATGACAAAACTTTTCCACTGAGTCTTGAAATTTCTTGTTTTTTTGTTAGTTGACCCTCAGATTTTGCACACCAATAGACAATTTTATGTGTAACGTCATCCTTAATCTCACACATTTGAGCGCTTAACCATTAGTATTGTTTGAAAATCTTATTGTTTATTTAACTGTTCCAAATGGCTTTTGTTGCTATTTATAATGAATACTGAAGACCACATAGAAAGTCAGAGTTACACAGTGTCAGGAAAGATAGGATTTGGGCTAGATTAATAAAGTCTGAATGGCAAATAAAACACTATCTTCTCAAAAAAGTATTTTTGACGCAGAAGCAGGTATATTTGCCATGAACAATGAATATTAAAATGAGCCTCCACAGTTTTAAACCCCTTTCAAATATGCTAAGGTTTCTTATAAAAGATCTTGCCAGTCAGCAGACTCTTTAATCTACCAAAAAAATTTATTAAAAATGTGCCCACCTGAATCCTTTGCATTTAACAGTTTCCTCATGAAACCATCATATAATATGCGACCAAACCTTGATTAAATCCTATAAATAACCCTACTCTGAAATTAAAGGGATCTTCAAATTCATATAAATTCTTGCCAAGTTAACACTAGAGATCTTGCCTTTTATAAAATAACAGAAATTTGACTTAGTGACGCTCATTCTGCCAAGTGATTACTCTAGAGAACAAAAAGGCTACTAGATATTCCTCTGGCATTATTAGCATCTGATTACTGCATAGCCTATATAAGGACCAGGCCTTTAAGATTTGATAAAAAATCAACACTAGTGCTATCTTACAAGTTCCTTCTGAGGCTACCTGATGAAGACATATCTTCCAATATATAAGCACAGCAACCACAGCCCTATTAGAATGGTGAAGGGTATGAATCTGATCAATAACCATATTTTCATGAAAAATAAAAAGTGTTAATTAGCGCCCTTGTTTAGCAGTTGTTAGAGGTGGCTTGAAGAGTGTGGATGAGTATTGAGGATTATTTTCTTGATGAGGACCTGATGTTGATCTCCCTATGCAGTCAAGTTGTTTCCTTATCCTCCAAAGTGGCAAGCCAGTCCGCTAATATTGAGAATCTCCTCAAACTACTACTAAAGCTCTACTTGATTATTTCAATATGTTCTACACTAATCTTCAGACACCATGGACGAATTAAACCATCAGATAATAATTCTATCCCTCAAACTAACCTAGTAACCAAGGAATTAAATCAGGCGAGGCAGTTCTCTCCTCCAGCTATCCATGTTCTCCTTAAACCTATTGGGTATTTTAAACCCACCTTTAAAGGAAAGTACATGCCTGGGACTGTTTTTCATATAGTTCTATCTCTATGTATATGAAACCTCAATGGGGTGCACAACTGATTGTCAGAAGTGTCAGCATATGCAAATCTGTCACAAAATAAAGGATTAAGAGATTATTTTTCCATACAAGAAGTGTGCTACTTGAGCAGAGTTGAGGAATACCCTTTTTAAAGAGTTTGGGAGTAACCTGTCCCTCTCCAATTGTAAACAGTCATTCATGTGAATACACCCTAAATGTGGAAAAACAAATGTCAATATTTTCTGAGTGGTTCTTTTTCAAAGCTCAAGTCCTCACACCCTGTGATTGAGTTAATTGAATGATGCCACCGCCAGCGTTCTCACCGCATTCCAACATTATAAGACTATTATTCAACATCTCATGAATGCTAAGAAGCTACATCAATCTATTCTTGATATTAAGAAGCCTGTAATGGGTTTACCTGAGCCAGAGGTGCGCCAAACCCTTAACAAGGGATTCTGGCCTCACATTCATAATGTAGGAAACCCTCAAAGATCTAAACCCCAAAAATGACTCTTTCATTTATTGCGGGTTCTTCAGGCATCAGGAGGCCATCAGTTGGAAAAACTTATGAGGCTGGAAAAGTGGAGTTAACTTAGGGCGCGAGGCACCCTCTTCTGATGAACCTGCACCTCAGATCACGGTCACTTTCATTTCCACATTGAGTATCATGTCCTACCACCACCTGACAAGGTGAACGTCGCAGATTCAATAATTCCAAACAAAGATCTAAATGCCTCTTACTTGATCCTCCTGGTTCACTTCCACCAGAAGAACCATATACTCCCTTCCTCATTTTAGTACTGAGGTTACATGGGTTAAAGTAACTATCCATAAGGGAAAAATTTTAGCCATATTCAATACTGGGTCACTGGTTAAAACCATTTCCTCTTGACTGGTGAAAAAGATAAATTTTTATCAGACCAGAACCTCACCATGAATTATGGAACTGCGGAACTTAGACTTGATCCCTGGGTGCTTATTCTGCCCTGCCCCTCCAGTTTGAATCAAAGGTTGTGACAGCCTCAGAGGTTGTATTAGAAAATGACAGTTACAACCTTCTCATTGGCACCCACTTCCATGTTGTGTTTGTACCAAAATTAGTCATATACTTCTTTAACCAGGGATGCCACATTCCTCTAGTGTTTTAAGATACTACTAAATATAAAGGGATAGTAAACCTAGGATTTGTTTATTGGAACATCAATTTTTTTTGAGAATTTAGAGTACCAAGTTGTTGGACCAAAAAGACTGCCTTCTCCCAGCGCTGATGCTCAAGAGGGGAAGACCGTATATTCCAATAGCTGGGTCATTAATCCCCAAAATCCAAGTACTGATGGACACTGGAATATAGTTACTATTCTTCCAGATCATTTGTTAGAAATTAGTGGAGACCTTAAACAGCCATTCAATAGCCTCTTACCTGCCTGGGGTTGTTGGATCCTTCTTTTAGGGGCCTTTAACCATATTCATGGAAAATTTCATGGATAGACTTATGCAAATAACACAAAGCCAGCCTGCGGCATATGTTTGGACCATATACGTGGATCAAGTTGAATGCATTTGCATGTGCGGGAATCTGCATGATTTTAAAAATAATGAATACACTACCATCAGCCATGTCAGAGTAAGGATAGCTGAAACTCTCGCCTCTGAGAAGTAGTGGCAAGCGGATTTGTTGATTGAGGAGTATTCTGACATACTCAAAAGCCCCAATAATTTTTTATGATGAAAGGGGTACATCATAGATTGTTTATGGGCGACTCTGATTTATTCTGCGCTCATCCTGGTAGGAATCTAAAGTTGAGGAGGCTCAGATGGCAAAGGAGTAAAGTCAACTCTTGGACGCCAGATTACTGACACCCTCACAAAGTCCCTGGGCCTCGCCTTTGCTTCTTATATGGAAAAAAGATAGGGGGCACCGGGTAGTAATGGACTACCGCTGTCTGAATGCCCTTACACAAAAGGACAGTTATCCACTGCCACAATTCAATGATTCATTGCGACTCTTTTCAAGCTCCCAATTCTTCTCTTAAATGGTTCTTAATGGCTATTGGCAGTTTGAGATTGCACCAGAGGATTTGGAGAAATGTGCCCTCATAGCAAGTAGGGGATTGTTTGAACCCATGAAAATGACCAAGGGTTATGAAACGCATTAGCCACGCTCCAAAGGGCGATGGATGGCCTATTAGAGGAATTGATTATGTCATATGTGTTAGAATACCTTGATAACATGATCATGTTCTCCAGCACCTTCACCAACACCTTGCTCACTTGAGGAAAGTGCTTGAACGCCTCTGCTCTGTTTCACTCAAGCTAAGGTGACAAATGTCAGTTCTTTCAAATGAATATGGAATTTCTTGGGCATAAGGTTAAATGGGAAGAAATCTCGCCGTTTCCAGACAAAGTGGTCATGAATGAGAGGATGGCCTGACCTTCCAGTTTACAGGATAACCATTTATTTCTCAGAATTGTTGGCTATTATTGACTGTTTTCACCCATTATTCTAAGCTTGCTGAGCCCCTAATGTAACTGCACCAAAAGGGGGTTCCATTCAATGGTAGATGACAAAACAGAAAATTTTTAATGTTTTAAGAGAAGCGCTTGTGAACACTCCAATTTATATTATTTGTTTAGAAAACCTTTTATCCTGTTTACTGATGCTAGTGATGTGGCTTTTGCGGCCATCCTGGCGCAATTTGATGTTAATCAATTAATCATCCGCTAGTATAATTTAGTAAAGCCCTATCTCAGGTGAAGAGGAATTTTAACATAGCCGAGCATGAGTGATTAAATGTCCTACTTGTCATAAAGAAAATTACATCCTTTCTTATATGGAAGTCATTTAACAGTGGTTACAGATCATGCCTCTCTATGGTGGCTACAACAAATGAAGGACACAGATGGACGAATGGCCTGCTGGCACTCAAATTACAAAGATATTATTTTTCATTGTCCATCGCGCTGGAACAATACATCAAAATTCTGGTGGACAGTTCCAATTTCCTGTTTTGACCCTCTATGTCTCTTAAGAGGATCGGATTTATGACCTCATTTGGAAGCATGAGAAGTGTATTCAAGAAACAGCTGTAGTTAAGAAGCGGTTAAGGAAAATGTCTGAGTAGACTCAAATTGAGGATGATTTGTTATACAAACATGTCAGCGCCTCTTGATTGCCTTATGTCAGCCTGTCAGTCAAGATGGAGACCACCTTGGTTGTCAATTGCAGGTATGCCATGGTGCTGTCAGGAAAACACATAAATGGTTGCAAAAGAACTTCTATTAAGAGGGGAGTATTGAGATGATTCAAGATGTCCTTGACTCCTGTCTCATTTTGTGCTAGACAGAAACCCCCAATCCGCCATATCAACATCAGTTCATGGGTCATATTCTCCATTTGATGCTGCCAGCAATGGCGTTGTCAGGCTGCTACCTACAGCAATGTAAATCCACTGATATATCATACTAACTTTTGACCATTCCACCAAATAGGTTGATGTCATCTCTATTACATCGATCACTTCTAATGTGACCACTATAATTTTATGCAACAGGTTTTCACCTGTCACAGTAGCTTAAAGGTACTACTGTCTAAATATGGCAACAACTTTGTCTCCCAAGTAATCTTTGACCTCATTACCCTGATAGGCACTTACCCCTCTCTCACTTCTCCATAGCACCCCATTACTAATGGAGCAGTGGAACAAGTGAATGGAAATTTGTTTCCATTCTCAAGAAAATGTCTCACTTTGACCCAGGCCAGCAGAATGATACAACACAGCGGCCCTCCTGACATACTGAATAAGTTATCAATAGATCATCCAGATGTCTCCTTTCTTGAGCTCTATATGGGCAAGAGCCAGTCTTGCCCTCGAGTTTCCAATCTATATTGGAATCCTCCACTCAGAAACAACTGTTCCTAGCAATGCAAAGGTTGGCGGATGAACTATTCTGACTATAAACCCTAGCTTCTCTGTCTATGGGGACTATCAGACAGCGTGAGACAGTTCTAAGCAATGCTCAAAAACCTGTTATGTAAGAGTAGCATCTGGGAGTTCTGGCGTTATTCTATCACCACTGACCATGAGGCCAGGTTCACAAAATTGATGAGCTATGGTTAGGACCATTTCAAGTGAGCTATCATCTAAGTTCATAGTACTCACTCGCCTCCATTCAATTATATCTGTGGTCAATCAAATCCATTCTAGATTCCTCCAAAACTATGTCCTTCCACGGCAAGACTATGAAAGGGTTATAGTCTGGAGTGATAAAATTTGTGCAAGCTTGAGTTAAGTCCAAATGGCGAATAGAATATCTTCTTTTTAAAGGAGTATCATTGATGCAGAAATAGCTAGAATCACCACGAGCAATGAATACCAAAATGAGCTATCAAAGGCACAAACTGATCTCAAATCTGCCGAGGTATTTTAATGATCTTGCAAGTTGGTGGATGCTTAAATCCGCCAAACTAATTAGTAGAGATTATGCCCAACCAAATCCTTTGCATTCTACCATTTCACTCCAGAAACCACTATATTCTATGCGGCCCTAAACCTTGACTAAGTCATATAGATAACCTAAATCTGAAAATAAAAGCATCTTCGTTTTTGTTTTAGATTTTTGCCTAGTTAATACTAATGATTTTTCCTGTTTAAACCAACATAGATTTGCCTTAATGAAGGTCATTCCTCCAAGTGTTTGCCCTAGAGACAAAAATCTATTAAGAGATTCTGCTGGTATAGCAACTAATGATTAAAGAACCTTTGAAGGACCTGACCTTTAAATCTAAAAATCTCAATAGTTGTTAACTCATTCTTCAGCAAATCTTTTTTATTCAGGAATGTTCAAACATATTGAGCAATCTGTCATTAACTCTTGTGCTATTTTTTATACATGATTATTGGCCCATGTAGCCAATTATAATTTGCCTCTATGCTAGTTCAGACTTTTCCAAAGTTAGCTTCTAGCTAATTGAACAATCTTTACACAGCCTGTATTGAGTTTCTTCAGATAGTGAATAACTCATTAATGGATTCATGACAGCATACAATAGTCATCTGTATATTTATGGTGGTAGGTTGTAAGAACTCAACGAAATATTGGCCAATATTCTCATTCTTAGATATATTGTTCCTAACTGTGTTGCAATTAATTACTTGTTGGACAGATATCTTGCTCAAAGAGCATCTTGGTTTCATTGGTAATAAAAGGGCTACTATAGCTGTCTGCTGGGCCTTGTCCAATTTGAAAGCCCTATAGAAAGCTGCTGCTCTACCCGCTCATGTTCTTCATCTATTGGTTTGTCAGGGTAGGTAATCATAGGTACGTCATTCCAGTTGTCTGGGACACAATCATCTTAATGTACTCAGAAGGTGTTGTAATTGTCCTGGGAATCTGATAAGAATTTGTTGCTCCCTTGCTTGTTGTAATCATAATCTAACATCCCAGCCATAAACACCAGTGTTGAAGACTTTGCTTCTTCCTGTGGCTGGTTCTTTGGGCCTTGGATAAAAGATGGATCTTCAGTCATCTATTTTATGGAGACAACAGACCCAAGTATACTGCTCTTTATAGATGAACTCCACGAGCTTAATACTTGAGGCTGTATACTTCTGTTACTGCTTAAATTATGGCTCCCAGCCTTATGATCTCCTTGACCAATATAATAAATGTTTTTATATGTAATATAACAAAAAGTATCAAAAGTAAAGAGCTTTTAAATAAGGAACTTTGTGCAAAACTACCAACTAACTGTCCTACTTCTGCTAAATTTTAATAATCTAATATAGTTAATTCTGATGTTAGATGCGTCTAAAATCCATACCTCATTTTCTTACACCACCGCCTAACCAGTGGTTTGCAGTCAAGGTTTCTCAGATTCTTAACATCTGAAGATTCCTGATGTATCTCAGATCTACCACTGGTTAAACCCCTTCTGATGTAATAAATAGCAAAAAATCACCTTTTCTGATATGTCTTGGAAAAATTAAGCCGTTGATTCTCTAAACAATGGAACATGGCGCTCATGAAGAATAAACTATATCATAAATTAGTCTAATTGTAACCCAATTGACTTTATAAGTGATTTAGACTTAACCCAAGAGGCCCCAATAATTGTTCATCATACTCAAATATTATATTGTAAAATGAAAAACCACAGTTCCACAGTTTTTATGGGTAATAAAAAAATTAGTAAATTATGTAATTGACCATATAGTATCAGATCTAGTAACTTAGGCATAAATCTAAAAGCCTATATATTTAATCTATAATTTTCTGACAAGTAGAAAGATTAGTCAATCATACAACACATACTGAGAACTCTTCAATGTAACGGCTCCTGTTTGACATGGAAATATAGGCATCATGCAAATTAACAACTACTTGTACTGTCTTTCCATTTTTTCCTACCCCTGAACGTAGAATGAAGAACTGTTGCTCTTGCTGCACTCCAGACGCCACACCAGAACATAGCATACTGCAACCCCTCAATCTAAAGTCATAAGAACATAATGCTCAAAAAGACAACATTGACCATGTGATTTTTCACCATTGTTATTAATAAAAGGAGTTATTCACTACACTGATTTGAGAAGCAAGGAGTTAGTGTGAAAAAAACTACTTCTGGATTAGGAAAACAACAGGCAGAGTAAATAAGGTCCACTCACTTTTCAAAAAACACCACACTTATCTCATACAAAGATGATCAGCCCTTTTAAGGCCAGTATGTCTCAAGTTAAATAACATTATATTCACTTAATGGCAAATGAGACATACACAATATCAGTAAGTATGCCAATATAAAAGGTAATTGCTTATAAAGCCTATTGCATTGTAGAAAAACTACTACACCTCGAATTTCAGTATAAGCTATTGTGGATAAACCACGCTCTGCCGCTGACATACCCACACTTTTGTACCAACTCAAAAAAATTTTCTATTCTAGTTGCAGATTATCCATAAACAAATTGTTATACCATGAGCTCTCTAATGATCTTCATACAATGCCATCCCATGTGTAATCATAAGAAGTAGTAATCCAGGTGGATTGTAGTAATTTAGAGACAGTGAAACAAGGATTATAAATGAGCTGTGCTACGCCGCTGACACTCCCTCTAAAAAGGGGTGAATGTGACTTTTCCAGTAGACATTACTACATAAGCCCTCCAACAGTTGGTTAAAGCATAAAATGCTTTTCAAGATGATAAGGCCTTTGAAACATACAAAAGACAAACTTAAAGTAGAACAAAGAAAATAAAACATAACTACTCTCATCTAAAAATTATATTTTACTTTTTTTTATACTGTTTCAATTTCATTTTTTTTTTTTTGACTCAATACGTTCTAGGTAAGCATAAACCTCAAAAAACTTCAACCCTCAACTCCACTTTCAATTCCTGGCAATAAACTTGAAGGGTTTGCTTTAAGAGTTGCACTATACCTCTCTATGACCAGCCTTCCTTTTGAACCTATCTTTGCACTGGTATAAGCTGCAAAACCCCCTTGATATGACTATAAGGTGCATGGTATGAGTCAAGAGTTGCTTATTGTTCAGTCAAGGATGAGAATGTCATTGATTGTGATTACTATATAATTAAGCCAAGCGTTAGTTATAAGTTTAATAATTCACATAATAATAGGCCTACCATATTAATATTTATAAAATAGAGATACTTTTCTGAGGTATTGATCCTATCTATCTATGATAATGCATTACAAATGGTCCACTCACCAAAATGGCAAACTAAAAATTATACTAAAAAATATATGGATTGGCTCATCTGTCATTACTGCAAAAATGATCTGATAAAGATGTCAACGCTTCTAATTATAGTATCTAATATGATATTACTTATAGCTATTCTCATTATAATTGGCAAAGTTAAAAAAAGTCCCTGCTTATTGTCTAATAGTAAAATTTTTTCACAGATACCAAACGCTGATTCAATAATTGTTTAAGCAACCCAAATCCAACTCCAACTAGTGGAATTGCACTGGAGTGATAATGAGATTTTGACTTAACCTTAGAGCAAATTGCTGGTAAATACGGTAAGTGTATAAGAAGCATCAACAGCAAAGCTGACAGGGATCAACTTTTGACAATGGGCTACCTTAGGAATTAGGCAGTGTGACTCTGCACAGAATTGAAATATTTTTTTAAGTTTATATTGGTTTATCAATATATTCTAACGTTGTAGGATAATAATCCCATTTTTGCTATCCTGTATTATTTGTGGCTAAAAACCGTTAATTTTCCTTCATTAAACTTACACCTTATTTTACCATCTAGTACTAAAAAAAAAAAAAAACTTACACCTTATTTTGTTGATCTTGCAGAGCCCTAATGTACCCTCTAAGTTTTAGAAATGGTGTAAGCTAGAATACTTAACAAGGGAAATTATGGATAAAGATTTAACCTTGGAGGTTTTTTCTCAAATTAGAAAGGTAGTTTATTCAAGAATCATAAAAAAGCCAAGTAACTCCATTTAACACCGTTCTTAATTCTACTGGCTATAAAATAATATGAGCTTTTTCCTGTGAGATTAGTTAGAACTTTTCCTATAGAAATAGGACAACTTCTCCAGAAGGCAAACAAACTAAGTACTTCTCTTTGGGAAGTATGGGTAACTAACAAGACTTAGTAAAAATTGATGGCTTTTATGAAACAGATAATTAACTAGAGTATGTAGATGATCCTAGATGGTAGTGGGCAATAACTTATTAGTTGGTCAGGAGCCAGTATATTTTACCTCTTATATTACTTATCCATACTCAATTATTAGATATGTTCATTCATACAATGCCAATTTCTGCTGGTCATAGCAACGGCTATATATATTTCTCTAATTAATTTTCTCTCTGAAGTGACTTGATATCAAAATTATATCAGCATAGTTGAAGGCATTTAATCTCATAAATAGGAGGATTTTTAGGTGCAATAGTGACACTAAGTCAACAAGCATTTGTCTAAAACCAGCATGATTAGAGATCTATCATAAAATTGACAAACAAAAATGATTGAGGAAATTAACTAAATATGATTTTTAATGTACCCAAATTGGGACATTGACAGGCCTCTCATATCAATATAGTACGCCTATTTGGGTGGCTAGTAAAAGTGCTAAAATGTCAATCTAATATATCAACCCTACAATTATGCATCGGTACATTAATGTTAATGCATTGATTTAGAAGGTACAATTAAGTCGATGCTGTAAGGCCACTTTGCACCCATGCGGCCCCATAATTGGGCATAATTCATCATATAATAGCTTACTAAGCATCGCTAATTAAGAAAGTTTACCATTCAATTAAAGTTAATTTATGGTGAATTAATATTAGATTCCGCTGATTAATGTAAAAGGATCAAGGGATCCATCAGTGGTAATAAACTATCAGCATTGTAGGTTTCATTGAAGGGTTAACCATTTAAACCAAACACCAAAATTTAACAGTAAATTCTTCAGTAAATTTCTTCATTGAGTTGAAACCTGAGCAGGATCAAGCCTTTAACTTTCTTAGGACTGCTCTGGTTTCTAAATCATATCCATTCTATATCTTGGCCATCCCTTCCTTTTAATTGCTATTTCTAGCAATGCGGATCTAGGGGCTATACTGGCACATCATCACAACCAATAAGAGTTTCACTATGTAGCTTGAACAAGTCTTTGTCAAATCATAAGCGAATATGTAATGTTTGTGAGTGGAAAGTTTGGTAGTGTTACTAAAAGTAAATCACTTCTGGCCATATCTATACAAAATCTCCTTCATTATATTTAACAAGTAACCTTCCTCCAGTGGTTCTAGAATATGAGAGATCCTGATAGGATGCTGGCGAGATAAGTGCTACATTATAGAGGTAAAACTTCTCTATTGTTCACCACACTGGGGTGGTTTAACAAATAATGATGGGCTTTTAATATTCCTATATTAGCTAAGCTAACTCTCAATGAAGTATGTCAAAACAATCTTATAGCTCAGCAAAAAAGACGGGAACTGAAGGAACTCAGTCTTAAATATCTAGTGAAGAAGCTGACTAAGAATATTCAGATTTAAGAGGGGATGCTTTATTTATGTGTGACAGAAAATGGATATCATAAGCAGCCCTACTCTCGGAAAAAGTTTTATTAAAAAGGGCACTAGAAAGTAGGACAAAGAGAAATTAAAAAGGTATGATGGGTATAGAAAGCAATGGTAATGAGATCAGATGGTCTAAACATTTATGAGGTACAAGAGGCATGACTAAAAAGAAGAAGTCATGATTGACATGATCATGTTATTAACACCAAATAGTGTCACCCTCAGGTCCATTCAGTATATAGCGTTAATGAGATGGGACCCTTTTTGCCTATAATCCTTGGACGATGAAAACTTTTAAAATTTCAAATACAATGAGTATAGGACATATCTGATACTTTAGCAACTAAAAAGTCACCAAGCCATTCTTCTTTTATTCAACTTTTACAATATGCATGCCCATGGATCTGCTCTCAGATTAAAGCTAAATTCAAAATTCACATAGTACATAATTGACGTCCTTAAATGCCGCCAGTTAATACTTTACAATCCCATATAACCTTTTTATATGAAGAGTATGAAAGAGCAGATGGAACATAGGTATCTATACTTTTCAAGATAGTCTTAACCAATCTAAGTTTATTATTATCTTATGAGCGCTTTTTATCTTATAGAATATAGTATCATATGCTTCTAATGAGATCTCCCTTCCAGGTCCTCTTTTGGAGAGACTTTAGTTAACCTTTAGCTTTCAACCATTATTGAAAGCATATGTGCCCAAGAATTTTAAAATCACCATGAGGGCACATGATGATGAGATTATTTTGATTATAGGCGATTGCTATGAAGGGAATTACTTTAAAAAGTTTTAGTAAGACAGACCAAATTATGCTTGATGAACAGCAATTTTGATATTTGTAATATCTATCACTGTATTGTTCTACCGTTATCACCTAAAGGGTCATCCTACCAACCTTGACACTTTTTGACTAGGTCCATATCTCATTGCTAAAAGGCTGGATTTGAATACTACATACTAACAACATTCAAAGTATTGTTGTAAATCAAGTCCATTTAAAGTTCACTTGCGCTTATGTCTTCATAACAGGACCTTAAGTATGCTCTGCTAGATTTTAAAATGATAAGTGATTTGAAATACCAAATCTTTATTTAGTCCTCACAAATAAGCCACTAAGTGCTCCCTGTGACCAGTGATTATTATAGATAAAGAAAAAGGGGTCATGCTCAGAAATCTTTAAATAGATGTTGATCACTTAAGGCACTCAAATAAAAGCTCTTAATTGTAATCCCAATTTTTCAACAAAGAGCTGAGAAAGCTGTAGTAAAATGGTGGCGGGCTTCAGGTTTTAAGCTTGATATGATATGCCTTTGAAGCTTGACAGTCAATGCTTGAAGCCATCTTAGACGCATGAGAAGTAGGTATTATACTTTAAAGAGTGCCAATTCTCCGCTTATGTCCCATCAGCTAGGGTATTCATCCTATGGTAAGTATGGCAAATTGGACTTAATGTATAACGTAACAAAACGAGATATAGATTGATTGACGTAACTTTATTGTAATATAAAACAGGGGTTTTTATATGTCATACTTAACAATTTAAACTCTAAAAAGGAATAGGATCAATACAAAACAGATTAAGAAATCTAGATGGCAGGCTTTTGGTTTGGCGATGAATTCTAGGATGGTATAATGCCTGTTAAGCATCTTTTTGATAGGATAAAAATAATTTGTTGAATGTACCATATCTGATGAGACTTGGTATCACTTAGGTTGAATATTAGGAAGATCTTGTTCAATAAAATTTTGCAGTTTTATCTTAGCTTACTGCATTGTGTGCCATCTAGTTTACTGTTCACCTGAAATTCTGATGATCTTTCATTTCAATTAGGCAAGCTTTCATCTCAGGGTATCTTAGGCTCAGATTGGTCTAATAAATTTTTTATTGTCGATTTGAGCTGTACTGACTATTATGTTTTATGTGATTAATCAAGGTAACTTTTTTAGCCCATTATTGGTTCAATGTGTTAATTTTATCATGGGAGTTCAATGGTCAGTATTCTCCATCAAGTCCAGTATTTGATATCTGACATCACTTCTTCAGAAATATTGGCAGGGTAGTACTAACATAAGCTTTTGGCTATGTACACACTTGATAGTTAATCCAGTTTCTAAGGACTTGATTGAGTATTCGCCCCAAGTTTGTAAGTTATAGTGCATGGGCCATCCCAGATGGTGATTAATTTACCTCCTTGGGGTGCTATACAATTGTCATAGTACTGGAATAAGACATTAACCTTAAAGGGAGGTAAAGGTTGGTGAGATGCATTGCTGCATAGACTTTTCTTGTAGCCATCTTTGCCAGATTTGTCATCGCCTCTAATTGTGGTTTTATTCTTTTCTGGACAAATCTTCTTAGAGCTTTCTCAGTCTTTTTGGTACTTCTCAGGTAGTTTTACAAGCTAGTAGAGCCAGAATTTCAGGCTATCTTTATATAAGGCCTTGCAAGAGACACTTTGCTGATTTGATGAAAACATCACTTAAGCCATCAACATACTTGGTGTAATATTGGTTCCAGGGTAAAAGAATGGTAGTGGCCATCTTATATAATATTAAAACTGACGTTTCATTTTGCTTGTTCTACATCCCTGCTAGTTAAGGGATTGTAGGGCTCTAAAAATAGCCGATGAGCTCCCATGCTTATAGCCAAAATCCTCACAACTCTTGTAGATAAAGTTCTTACCATTGTATCATAACAGTAACTGCGGGCTGCCATTCAAGTAATGTATTTTGGTATAAAATGTTAGTGGTAGCCTTGGCAGTTTGTGCAGAAATTGAGATTGCTTTGACTCACTTTGAGAAGTGATCAATCCCAACAGAAATGTATCAATTTCATTCTGCGGATCTTTGTAGGACACTTATGATGTGTTTTTGGGAATGAACTAACTGCTGAGGGGTCATAGGCTGATACTAGTACTTAGCCTTATGCAGCATCTGTTTTCTTGCAAGTTATGTAAGCGTCTAAAACTTCAGCTACAGAGTACAGTATTTTTTATCTATAGTAGCAATTTTTGGACAAAAATAGTTGTTTATTTAGTAAGTAAGAATAGTTTAGAGGATACTTACTCATGACATAACCAGAAAAATATGAGTCCTGATCTGGATGTGGAAAAACTTTCTTCAATGGAGTTGACCCTTCTCAGGTTTCATGTCATTTCTTTAATTCTTTCAGTAATACGCGTCCCCTGGTCAGCTTGCCTCAAATAAATAAAAATAGTTTAAAAGAGAATAGCTCCGATTTTTAGTTTACTAAAGGCCTACCCAATTCTTGGTGTAATCAGCCTCTCAGAGTAAGGCAATTACTCCAACTCTTCTGCCAAACAGGCTTACAATTAATAATAGAATTACGCCAAATTTCTGGCAGAATCAGGAGAGCCATTTGGAGCTTTCCTTGCCTCCTACATCCAATTTAATTCAAACTCCAATGCGGAGACTGGGCACTTTTATAGGCCTGGAGGGGGTCACACAAGATGAAACTATTTCCCCATGGAAATTGGCTCAAATACATCAAGTCTTTACCTCACGGCCTTGTCATACATACTCTTGAAATTCCATCAGCCGTTCCATTAAAGCAATGTGAGTTTTGAGAGCTCCAACAGGCCAAACTCTCATAAAACCTAAATAGGCTCAGAACTTGTCAGATTCTGGTATTTGACTCAAAATCACCCTATTTTTCAACCATCAGATTGGGCTGATTATCCTATCAATGCTCAAGCTAATACCTTAACTCTCACCTCAAAGCCTATTGCAATTACATAACTCTGGTAAAATACCTCAACTTTAATTCAATCAAGTACTTTATCAAAACTCTCAGACCAAATATACTCACACATTATGGACAATTATCTCTGCATCAATCTTGGCAAGTAGTCCCAATTATTGGGAACATTATCCAACAACTAGTATACAAAATTGTTCAGGACTTACCCAAAGTTAATGTTTAAAAGTCCCATGGACAATCAGACGAACAATAATCATAATCAACTATCTGCCCTAGGGTGAAATTTGTATGTCAATCTGCATAATTGGCATGATAGCACTTGCACATGGACTGTCCAAAGGGGAGTACCTAGTGATATCTAGAGAGAGGCCTGCTGATATCCTAATTATGGGTATGACATCTAGTTTAATTTGATGCAAAAATTTCACAGAAGGTGTATTTCATCAGCAGTATGATAAACTCAAAACCAAAAGATCCTAGTATAATTTTGTATGTTTTTATTGTAATTTTTGTCTCTGAAATCTTCTTAAATTTGAGAGTATTTTGCCACCAGTAAACCTAAGAATAGGTCTCAGTCATATCAGTTTTAAGGGCCAAACTAAGTTGGCAAAATATCTGTTGAAATTTTGTGCTTGAATGTGGCTAGGAGATGCCCTAGAGGTATAAATACTGGTGCTTGGCCTAATGACTGATTAACCAATAAATAATTTCTAATAAAAAATATCTATTTCATCTCTTTCCTGGCTTTTACTTGATCCTAACGTTGGAGAAGCGTCAGAAAGCTGGAAACACCAAATAAACAGCTTATATCAAAACCTGCCTTGGAAGAAGTTCCCAATTACATTGGAAAAATAAAGCCTGAAATTGACTAGAAGAGTCAGGGCTATTCTAATACGCCTAGTTAGTTTCCAAATGGTGAGGATACCGTAAGTCATTGTCTATATCAAAAATCAATCTATGGGAACTTATATTTAAATTTTAAATTTTATTCGAGGTGGGCCAACCTGGGGACAATACTGCACCGATTAGGGAAGTGAAGAAAATGGGAGAGGAGGATAAAACCCAGAAAACCTCCATGCGCGGCGTATTATAGACCAGGAACTCCATGGACCGCCTTTGCTATTCGCTATCTCGGTTTGGGGCATTGGTGCGCAACACCAACACAGTCAAAATCGTCCCCTACCCAAAGTCCATTACCGGGATCGAACTTGGGAGGCAGTGGTAGAGGGTCCATACTCTACCACTGGGGTATCCTCCCTAATCTATGGGAACTTCATTCCAATTATGTGTGCAGGAAAATAATTATCAATCAAGCAATCCATGAAATTTCACAACTGGTGCTCACTTAAAACTGGTTTCACTCTCCAAAATGTATTACAGTAACCAATTACTGGCAGATTTTTCCAGATGAGAAAGCAACAATGAGATGGAAACTAGTGACAAGGAAATCTCAGATTTTTTACCAGCCAATAAGGCTCTGAAGCTGGTACCTCCTACTCCCAGAATATTATCACAGTGGGGGGAGCTCATGCAGATAACCAGTCAACCTGAATAGGGATGAGGATGATGCCTTGAACAACAAGGAATTTTCAAAAATTTGGACAGTTGTGTCAAGATTTCATACCAGAAATAAAAAAATCAATCTGGAGATTTAGGAACTCAGAATGCAATTATCAACTGAAAATTCACGAGTAGATAGTATGGCCAAAGACATTAAAAGCATAACGTCCAATTAATCTTTATTTGAAGAAAAGCATGACAATCTCAAAAAAACAAAGCTGCCAATGCTCACCAAGTTAAAAAAAAGAGAAATAAGAAAAAGCTCTGCCCATTTGGCCAATAAACAGTTTTGGAAAACAACTAAGGGCTGAATCTAAGCATCAGAATCCAGTAGTTCAGAGCAGTATCATGAAATTGAATCATCAGAAATTGACACTGATGCAGAAACTGATATTTTGAACATCTTTTCTAAGCCTAGAATCCTGGCAGCAATCCTGACTCCAGATACTCCCCCAATGGGAAAGAGGGCCAATTATGAGTGATGAAACAACAAGAAGAATAAGAAGAAGTACAACCCCTATGCCCAAAAAAGGGCGAGATGACTTCAAACCACTGAATATACCTAAGTTTGATAAGGATGTGAACGTTCACTTATTCCTCAAGCTATTTGAAAAAGCAATGAGTGGAACATCAGATCATGCAAAAGGATCAGCACTGATTAACTCACTTGATGCCCATAGCTGTGACCTCGTTATGCCCTATTTGGGTGACAATTGGTCCTATTTGGATGCCAAAATTACAGTAAAAAAAGTTTGGAGGGCCTGAGAAATTAGAAACCTGAAAAAGAGAGCTTCTTAATATTGAATAAAAAAGAATGAGACTATTAAGGAATTTGCAGACAGATTTTTTCATGAGGTGCAAGTTCTGCGTGGGTGCAATGCATTAGATAAGCTCAACGCTAAGATTATAATGGAACACGCAGTTATGCCCTTCCATGAACTGCACAATTTCATGATACCTGCATTCAATGGAAGATTGGAAATCCAAGAGCTTACCAATTACTTGAGAAGCTGTTCATATAATTTCAATACCCCTAATAGGGCCAAGGATCAGCAAAGATTCCGGTTTTTGGTCCAAAAAAGCAACACTATGTCTGACCAGGGAAAAATTTTCAAACTACAAACCAAAAATTCGAGCAAAAACAGCAAAAAGGGCCAATTACATTCCACTACTGTGGTCAAAAGGGGCACTTTGCTAGCAAATGATACAGACGACCCAACACAAAAACTGGGGCCAACGTTGCTCTAGAAATCAACAGTGACAGTGATATGGGAAAAGAGAAAGTGGAGTAGAGGCAGAATGCTCTAACTCCACCAATGTTCAAACAATTCCACCTGACTCTGGCGAGCTCTTTAGGGCTGAAATTGTTGCTGAAGGTAACTTTAACCATATTGTGGATAATGATGTCATGATGGTCACTACTCGGGCCACAGCAAAAGCAACTAAACCCTTGAAAATAACTAAAAAAGCCTGAGAAGAAGTATCAAAACCTTACAAAAAGCAGATTATTGATCGGGGTTTAGACCTCCAAACCATATGTTCAACTAGCCTACCTAAGCTTAACAACGTTCAAGTAGCTATTCCCATGAAGACCTTAACAAATAACTTCCCAGATATTTGCTTAAGCCTGAAATCACACCTGGAATCGGGCAGCAGTCACAGTATTCACACAATAAATACATCTGAAAACTACTCCTAATGTACTATGTGGACATAGCAGTAAACAAGGTGTGAGTTTGGACCATCATTGATAGTAGTGCTCCTATCAATATAGTTAGTACAAAGTTGGTTAAAAACTGAAAATTGCGCCTGATGTCGCACACTGTCAGGAATATGGAACAGCTGGAGAGCATACAACTAAATCTCTGGGCGCATACAGTACCCTACCTCTTAGATTTGGATCTATTGTTTTAACAGCACCTGCTATAGTATTGTCAAATAATAACTATAATATCCTAATCAGGACTGATTTCCTAAGAAAATATGGAGTTGTTATTAATCCTAAGGAATATACTCTCACTATTATTGTCCAGGATATTCCATCCTACTATAACTGGGATAGGGCAGTTAAGAAAAAGAAACCCAACCTATTCATAAACTTGGCCTACAAGGATGGAGTCATCCCAATTGAGTATGCCAAAGTGCAGTCAAAGATAAAAGCACTACCCACTCAGATCAATGAGTCAAATGAATTTCCACTTTGATCAAATCAGAGCATCACTATACCATTTGGAGAATAAGTAATTGTCCTGATGGGACTAACAATTAGTATCCCAGAAGGACTTTATGGTGAAGTATTTCAATCATAATCTAAATTTTAATTTTAACTAAACATTGACCCTGGTATTATCATTCCTGGCCATGGAGAAATACATATTTTATGTGCAAACCTGAAAAATTGGCCCATCTCCATCAAGCGACATCAAACAAACACATTTCTACATCTGATCCCTACCTCAAAAATTCACTCATTAACGAGTTCAGAACTTTTGTCAAATTAGGGCTCCCCAATAAGGACCTACCCAGCATAAATAATCTCATCCCTATGGCCAATTTAAGCAACCTGACCAACTCCAAGAAAGGCCAAGCTCAGGAGTTTTCTTAAATATTGGGAAATATTCACACAAGATGATTTCATCTTGGTATGTTATAAGGGTGTCACCCACAAGATTGATACTGGAGATCAAAAACCAATTCAATTATGCCCAATTAAACGCTCAAAATCATTAAAAAAAGGTGTATCCAAGGAGATTAAGGAACTCCTTGATTGTGGCATGTTAGTACCTTTAAAAAGTCCATGGGCAGTACCAATTATAATAGTATATAAAGAATGGAAGAAATGAGTAGTCATTGATTAATGGAATTTAAACAACATCACATATAAGGACTTATGCCCTCTTCCATGAATTGATGATGCTTTTAATAGCTTAGGGGGCGCGAAGTTCTTCTCAGCAATAGAACTTATCAGCAGATATTGGCAAATAGATCTTCTTGAAGAGGAGCACGAGAAATGTGCAATTATAACCCAAGAGGGCCTATTCAGCTGACGAGAATGCCTCAAGGGCTCTGCAATTCCCCAGAAACATTTTAACGGGCAACGGAAACAATCCTGGGAGATCTTAAGTTTTCATATGTACTAGTGTACCCTGATGATATCAACATTTTCAGCCGCACTTTTGACGACCACTTGAAACACTTAGAGGAGGTTTTCAGAAGGATAGCTGCTGAAAACTTAAAAATTAAGCCTAAAAAATGTCAGTTTTTTTAAAGATCAGATGGAATACCTTGGATTTGTGATTGATAAAGTGGGTCTTCGGCCCCAACCCTCTAAGCTAGATGCTATCTCCAAAATGAAATGGCCCATATCCAAGCGCAATATTCAAGTATTCTTAGGCCTGATCAGGTACTATCACCAATTTATCAATAACTTTGCACAACTTGGGGAGACACTTTTCTATCTACTTAAAGATAAGGTCCCATTCAACTGGACTCCAGCTTGCAAGGATGCATTTGACTGACTCTGATTGGCCTTATTAGGCAAACCTGTTCTTTGATACCTGGACTTTAATCATGAATTTATCATCCAAACTGACGCATTCTTAACAGCAGTGGGCCATGTTATCCAAAGTTGGAGAAGATGGTGAAGAACATCCAGTTGCCTTCGCTAAAAATCCTTAGATGTTCATGAAAGGAACTACACAGTGTTGTAATGAGATGCTTAGCCATCATATTTGCTTGCAAGCAATTTCAGGTCTACCTTCATGGCATTCAAAGTTGTTACTAACCATGCTTCCCTAAGATGGTTAAACAACTTAAGAGATCCTGAGGGCCAATTAGCCCGCTGGGCGTTGAAGCTTCAAGCTTATGACTAGACCATTGAGTGTCATGGATAGATGACATCATAGTGGGGACCAACACCAAGGATAAGGCTGGGCGCCAGGAGGCCCAGAAGGTGAAGCTTCAGGCCCTCCCTGAACTCAGGCACACGCTAGACCAACGTTGGGTACAAGCTAAATATGCCCAGGTTGGTACTAGTGAGTTGCCAAACGCCCAGCCCCTTACGTCAGCCCAGGCGTTAAAACAAATGTTTTACATAATTAATGCAGATGGTTCAGTTCAGTTAGTTGAGGAACGGGGTTTTGAAAACCGTTCCATTTACAAAATCACACGTTAAGGTTGAATCCAACTTCAATCAATTACATTAGTGAAGTCAGTTTCAGCATATTCTAAAAATTGGATGGTAGTATGTGCCTATTGGTGGGTCAATGCTTGGGCCCACTTCAGTGAATCCCTTATTCCCCCGTCATAGTTTAATTCGTTTCCCATGACTAACACTCCTTGTTGGTCGACTTCCCAATAAATATTTTCCCATTTTTTCCATTTTAATTATGTTATTCTGAATGATCCTGTGCGCAGACCCCGTCGAGGTCTCGCGCTACAATAACCCTATCATTTTACATATGATCAGGTTTTCCCCTAGTGCACCGTTGGTTTGCCCAGGTTCCCTCCAACCTGGTCCGCTTACCCCTTTCTTCTTGGTGCACCGCGTTGTTTTTGGTGTGGGAATTCTTATAATGATCACACTCTTTACTGTGAGTTATTATTGCTCCAGCACCCTCTGCTGGGCTCTAGTAGCTTTGGTATTAATGGCTAGTTTCCTTGCGTTGGCTCTGTGCACCAAGCACCACCACACTGGGAACAGGAGAGTTATAGAAACTCTCCTCACATTAGTTGACAAACCCCTTAAATCTATATGTAGAAACTTTTTTGTGGAACTCTTCTGAAGTGGAAACATTGGGCGCCAGCTGTGGGTTTTGGCTGTCATTAGATGCACCGCTGTTTCCACTTTTTCCCAAATGTTGGAGCAACTCAGCATTATTATGGTTGCCTCCAACTGGAAAGTATCCACCCTTTATGCTTGTACCTGGTGGATACGGATGCTTCAAGGTCTGAAAGTCGTGATTCTCTGACTTTCCGCCAAATTTATCAATTTCAAATTAAATAAAAGAGTTTTTCTTTGACAACGCATTCAGAAAAATGCAGGCGGAATTGGCACAGATGGGCCTGGGGGTGTTGGCCTTGGATAACATTGGGCCTTTCGTTACAGTTGGGGGAATAGGGTCATTTGCATCTAAAAACGCGTTTTTGACGAAAATCTTATCCAAACCTCTGAGCCATTTATTAGCTCTTATGGCCTGGATGAGAACCCTATTCCAGTATATCAAATAACCCCTGAGAACCCTCTTTTGACCCCTATCATGATCCGTGGCACTCAGGAAGTGGAGAAAGAGCTTTGTTTTATGTATGATAAAGTATATGCAACTGCAGAAGACATGATGGGGTATGTGGCCTCAGTAGTAAGAGTGGCCAACTATCCCTCCCCCTTCTATGATTCCAAAATATACCTTGTTGATGTGCTAATGCCAGAGGATGAGTTTGTTGGTGATGTTCTGGCGTTTTCTGCTATTAATCAAGATCATCCAGGGGCTTTTTACTTTCTGCTACCCTTTCATCCCCTTTAGGGAAATTTAGCACCACTGTATTGGTGGATACTGGCACCTCTAATAACTTTATGGACCAATGCCTAGTCGACTACCTGGAGATGAGTTACTTGCCAGGTGGTACAGTTAAGGGGGGGCGTCCAAAGTTATTCCCGCTCCGAATATTAGGGGGACAGTGGACTATCATGTTGGCAAGTACCACTTGTCTGATCACTTCCAGGCTATCAAAAAGCTCTTGTTCCCTATCAACTTGGGAGTGGAGTGGTGGCGGAAGTTTGATGTTAAAACCAACTTGAAAGAGAATACCATATCCCTTACAAAGAAGAATATTCGCACATTAGTTCTTCCTTTATTTGAGGCTAACGCCCAGAGCGAATTGCCCCACTGGCCCCACCTTCACCCTTATAGCCTTACCCTTTTGCTGAAGCCCTCAGTGGAAGTTCATATACCTTCTTGCTTGGAGGGTTTGTAATCCTCATTTGATGCAGCATCCGCCAATGACCTCCCTGAGCACTCTGAGTTCGATTGTGACTTCAAGCTCACTGTAGATCTGGTGCGTATATCTTCCCCCATTTACCCATTGACTGTCTGGGAGGAAGAGGCGTTGGATGTGTGGGTGAAGGAACAGTTAGCTAAAGGTGCGATTTTTCAGCGTACTTTCCTGTATGCTCTCCACTTCTCTTTGTTGAGAAGTCTGATGGTACTCTGCGCCCATGTGTGGACTATGGGAACCTCAATAACGTTACAGTACCAGACTTCATTCCATACCTTTGGATTCACAGATTACACGCTATGTGGAAAAGGCGAAGGTCTTCTCCAAGCTGGATTGCCTCAATGCATTCAATCAGATCTGGATTAAAAAGGGACAAGAGTGGTTAACCATATTCCGTAACAGAAAAGGGATCTTCCAGTTTCAGATCATGCCCTTTGGGCTTAAGAATGTCCCTGCTATCTTTCAACACCGCATTGATGCAGCGTTGGGGGACTTGATAGGGGTATGCGCAGTTGCCTACATGGACGACATTATGGTGCTTTCCCCTGATCAGGGGTCTCACGCAGTACATCTTTGGCAAGTGGTAGAGCGGTTAAAGGTAGCCAGCCTTACGCTGAAGATAATCAAGTGTGAATTCTTCAAGCCCCAGGTCACCTTTATGGGCAACGTCGTGTTTGACCAAGGACACATGATAACTCCAGACAAGAAGAAGGCGATTCGTGAGTGGCCTACCTCTACTTCAGTAAAAGAATTGAGGAGTTTTTTGGGGACGTGTACGTTCCTCAAGAAGTTCACGCCAAACCTTTCTAAGGTGGCAGCGCCCTTGTATAGGGCTAGTGGTGCAAAAGTGCTTCAGTGGTCCCCCCTTTTGGAGGATGCTTTCCAAGCTGTGAAGTACTCCCTGTTGTCCACATCCATCCTTCACCCTGTTGACTCTTCCAAAGAGTTTATTGTGTCTACTGATGACTCCAACTTGGCCATAGCGGCTGCCTTGTTACAAGTAGGCAAAGATGGGATAGAGCATCCGGTGGGATATCTTTCCAGGAAAATGTCTCTGCCTGAATTGAATTACGCCGTTGATGACAAGGAGTTAATGGCAGTTGTGGAGGCTCTGACTTATTGGCATCACCACTTGCATGGCTCATCATAACCTTTCCAGGTACATAAAGACCACTGTGCCTTGATGTACTACCGCGCTCCTCATGTCCTAACCCCACGGCAGACCTGTTGGCATGAGACCCTTTCCCAATTCGCATTCACGTATGAGTTCACCAAGTGCAAGGATAATGGTTTGGCGGATGCTTTGAGACGCAACCCTGCTTTAGTGCCTGATCCCAAGGTGTAAGAAGTTCATAACACACAGTTGATGATTACTCCAAATAAAATTGTGTCTCAACTTCCCTCTCCCTTGGCCAGCGGGCCAGCTCTTGCCCCTCTGGAAAATGTGGAGAAATATAGTATGTTCAGAAATGTAGTCCTTTCTCAGCCGCTAGCAGCTAAATATACTATAATAATTGCTAAAAGCTTTGAATCAAGAGGATATCTCCAGGGCTATTACGTGAAGGATGAGATGGTGTGGTTTCAGGGGCGCCTATGGGTTCCTGCTGGCCCACTTCACCTGGAAATCATCTGGGACCATCATGATGGACTCACCGTTGGTCATCCTGGTAAAGCAAAGACGTTGGAGTTAATATGACGCATGTACAATTGGAAGGGCTTGCCTACTCAGGTGGGCGGTATTGCAAGGAGTGTTTGATCTGCAACCAAATGAAGCCAAATTGTAACCTTTAGCAGGGTTGTTAGTACCAGTCCAGAAAGCTGAAGGGCCCTGGACTTCCCTATTGGTGGATTTTATTGTGGAACTACCTGTCTCTGATAGTTACGATGCCATCATGGTGGTGGTGGACCATTTTATGGAGTTCGCCCACTTTATTCCTTGCAGAACAACAATAACCGCGGCTGAGATGGCCAGGCTCGACGTCACGCGGGTGTTTGCGCTCCATGGGGTTCCCCAAGAGATTTTCAGTGACTGGAGACCCCAATTTACCTCCATCTTTTAGGGAGAGTTGTGTAAGACTCTTCAGATTCGCCCCTGCCGTTTGACTGCCTATCACCCTTAATCAGATGGGCAGACTGAACGAGTGAACCAGTGCTTGGAGCAGTTCTTGCGGTGTTACACCGCCGCAGATCATTCAGATTGGGCTTCTCACCTTCCTATGGCCCAATTCATTTACAACAACACTTTGCATTCTTTAATTGACTGTTCCCCTTTTTCGCCAACCATGGCTTTAACCCCGCCTTTAATATGGAGCCCAGCTGTGGTTCTAAGGTTGAAGCAGTGGTGGACTTTGGCAAGACTATCAAGAAGGTCCACCAGGGGGTTTCCACAAGTTTGGAGGCGGCAATGCAAGTTTATAAGGAGAACGCTGATGGAAAGCGCCGAGTGGGTCCAGCATATAAGGAAGGGGATCTCGTGATGCTTGATGCTCGCAACATCCCTATCAAGCAGCCATGCAAGAAGCTGGGACCAAAGAGGATTGGCCCTTACCGCTCAGTTAGAAAGGTGGGCAATGCCTCATACCAGCTAGATCTTCCCTCTTCATTTCAGATCTGCTTTGTCTTGCATGAGAGCAAATTGACATTGTTTGAGGGCCCCCACCAGAGACTCCTGATGCCTATATCGTGGATGGGGCGCCAGAGTGGGAGGTGGAAGGAATAGTTCCCTCCCGCCGCGTTAAAAGAAGACTAGAGTACCTGGTATCCTGGAAGGGCTTTGATGCTGCAGAGAACAGTTGGGTTCTAGCGCGCGACTGTGTGCATGCCCAAGATCTGATTGAAGCCTTCCACAAGCATTTCCACCAGGCTGCTGGATCTCAACTCAAACCGACCATTGCCGCCATGAGTTGGCCCCTGCCCACAAGAACTTTTCCCTTGCGCAAGCTCCTGGAGGGGGGTTGAGCCCCATTGGGAGGAGAGGGTAACGTCATTGGTAGATGGCATCATAGTGGGGACCAACCCCAAGGATAAGGTTGGGCACCATGAGGCCCAGAAGGTGAAGCTTAAGGCCCTCCCTGACCTCAGGCACATGCTAGTTCAACGCTGGGTACAAGATAAATATGCCCAGGTTGGTACAAGTGAGGTGCCAAATGCCCAGACCCTTACGTTGGCCCAGGCATTAAAATGAACAGTTCACATAATGAACGCAGAAAGTTCAGTTCAGTTAGTCAAAGAATGGGGTTTTGAAACCCGTTCCATTTACAAAATCACACGTTCAGGTCAAATATAACTTCAATCAATTACACGAGTGAAGTCAGTTTTGGCATATTCTACAAATCTGGATGGTAGTGTGCCTATTGGTGGGTCAGTGCTTGGGCCCACTTCAGCGAACCCCTTATTCCCCCGTCATAGTTTAATTCTGTTTCCCATGATCAACACTCCTTGTTGGTTGACTTCACAATAAATATTTTCCCGTTTTTTCCATTTTACTTATGTTATTCTGAATGATTATGTGCACAGACCCCATTGAGGAGGTCTCACACTACATTTCCCTATCATTTTACATATGATCAGGTTTGCCACTAGTGCACCGTTGGTTTGCCCAGGTTCCCTCCAACCTGGTCCACTTACCCCTTTATTCTTGGTGCACCGCGTTGTTTTTGGTGTGGGAATTCTTATAATGATCACACTCTTTCCTGTGAGTTATTATTGCTCCAGCACCCTCTGCTGGGCTCTAGTAGCTTTAGTATCAATGGCTAGTTTCCTTGCGTTGGCTCTGCGCACTGAGCACCACCACGCTGGAAACAGGAGAGTTATAGACACTCTCCTTACATTGAGCTTCAGGCTGGGGCAAAACACCAAAATGTCAATTGCCTATCTTAACTACCCACCATTGCAACACTTAGTCAAGTGGCGATGAGTTGTTTATGAAAATGATCAGCGGAGATTATTAAGATGTGCCCAAATTCCCCAAAAATATTATTGGATCTATGAAAAATACAACCATCAAAAATGGGATACTTTACAAGATTGTTGAGGTCAAAAAGTATATTTTCTAAGGCCCTCATCCCGAACTGACCTAATAATAGTGGCGCATAAGGCCATAGGGCATGGCAGATAAAGAAAACAAAAGAGAATCTGAAGCAATTCTACTTTTGGGAGTCAATGCATTTTGACATCCAAGAAACGCTAGAATGCTGTGAAGAGTGCCAAGTCAAAAAAACCCATTCCAAAAAAGCTCATCTTACAAACTTGTTTGACGCAAGTTTGCCTGGCACACTGTATCTATCAATGTTGTTAGCCCACTTCCAACAAGTAATATGAAGGCCAAGTACGTAATCAGAACCATCAGCCACTTGACCAAATTGCTTGAGGCCAAGGCCATTCGGGAAGCTGGAGTGGCAACTACCACCAATTGTGTCCCTGAAAACATCATCCACAAACACTTATGTCCCCAAGTTATTCTGACCAATAATGGAACCAACTTGTCCCCCAATGTCCTTGTCAAGCTCAACCAATTAAATGGGAGTACAATGTGTGCTTTCTGCCCCATATCATCTCAAGACCAATGGGACTGTTGAGCGCACAAACGGGACGTTGGTGAACATTATCCAGAAATTAACATTGTCCAAACCATCCAAATGCTTTACTTATCTAATTTTGGCAGTATTCGCCTACAATATCTCCTACCATTCATCAACCATGATTTCTCCATTTCAAGTATTATATGGAAGACACTCAGACCTACCAACACTGCTATATTTGGCCCTAGAGGAACCTGGCAAAAAACTTATACTCTTTATGTTGAGAAGCTTGCGGATGCTTTAATCAAACTAAAAGCTCAAGCCTTTACCAACAGTTTTACTGAGAAAAAGGCCTAACATCAAAAGGACTTAGAGAATTGCTACACACTGGCCAACTTTGAAGTTAACGAATTTCTATTTTTCAACACCCACGGATTGAGCCTATTGTAAAAGTTAAATTGAATCTGGGTCAGGCCATTTGAAGTAATTAAGAAGACATCTAAGTTCATATACACTATTAAGGATATTAGGACTGGCCATATATACAACTGAGTCCATGCAAAATTCCTAAGAAGGTTCAATAAGTGGGTCAAATGAGAAAAGAAAAAAGTGAAAAAGCAAAAATATGACTCACAAACAAACATTTATATATATAATTATAGTTTTATTCTACTTAAAAGTTTAGTTTGCACTTGAATATGGGGAGAGGATCCAACTTTAGACTCATCAGGCGTTTGGGATGAAGATATTATTTGGAAGACCCAACTCCATGCTCATAATGTGTTTGAGCTGGTGATAACAGATTAACAAAGGCTAATCAGGAATCTTAGGGCTTATGTTCAATTTAAGTGGGGGGAAATGTCACATTATGGTGGTTGACTTGAAATAAACCTTTCACAACCATCAGATCAAGCCAATTATCCTCCCAATGCTCGATCTAATACCTTAACTCTCACCTCAAAGTCTATTGCAATTACATGGCGCTGGTTAAATATCTCAACTTCAATTCAATCAAGTACTTTATTAAAAGCTCGGACCAAATATGCTCACACACTATGGCCAATTATCTCTGCATCAAATCTTGGCAATTGGTCACAATTATCAGGAACAATATCCAACAACTAGTATACAAAATCATTCAGGACTGACCTGAATTTAACGTTTAAAAGTCCCATGGACAACCAAACAAACAATAACTTAATCAATTTCCAACCCTAGGGCGAAATTACTATGTTGATTTACGTAATCAGCATGATAGCACTTGCACATGGACCACCTGAAAGGGAGTACCTAGTGCTATTTAGAGAGAGGCCTGTTGACATCACAAATTAGGGGTATGACATCTAGTTTAATTAACGCAAGAATTTCACAGAAGGTGTATTTCATCAGCAGTATGATAAACTCAAATCCAAAAGATCCTACTATAATTTTTCATGTTTTTATCGCAATTTTTTGTCCCTGAAAGCCTCCCAACTTTAAGAAAATTTGCCACCAATAAACCTAAGAATAAGTCTCAGTCATATCAGTTCAAGGGCCAAACTGAGTTGGCAAAATATCTGTTAAATCTTGTGCTTGAATGTGGCCAGGAGATTCTCTAGAGGTATAAATACTGGTGCCTGGCCTAATGACTGATTATCTAATAAATAACTTCTGATAAAAGATATTTTATTTCCTCTCTTTACTGGTCTTTATCTGAATCCTAACTTTGAAGAAGTGTCAGCACGCTGGAAAAACCAAATACACAGATTGTATCAAAACCTGCCTTGGAAGAAGTTCTCAATTACATTGGGAAAATAAAGCCTAAAATTGACCAGAAGAGTCAGGGCTATTCAAATACGCCTAGTGATTTTATTAATGGTGAGAATACCATAATCCAATGGTAATATTGAGGATTAATTCTATGGAACTTTACACCAATTAACCATGCAGGATAATAGTTATCAAGCAAGCAATCCTCAGAATTTCATAAAGCTAATAATGAACTATTCGCTTATCTTGCTTCAAGCCTCAAGTTAATTTAAATACTAAGCAATGATATTGTTTTAGGGTTTTCTTTTTATCCCCTTGCAAAAATTAATAAAAATATTATAGAAACCAACTTTTTATCAAATTTAAGGGTTTTCATATTTTTATTTAAGTACTTAAAAAATTCTCTGGTAGGTAAATACTGCAGTTGAAGAGTAACATCACCTGAAAAATAATATTGTTGAAATCCAGGGCTCAAAAGCGCCTGCAAGCATACAACCTGCACTGGATTCCAAAAGCAATAATTGATCCATTCCTAAGCTTTCCTGAATCCTCTATGTCTTAAGGTATTTCGGACTTTCATTATAACTGGCACCCTTTCTGAAGGTTACAAGTAAGGTGGCCAGTCATTTTTTCTTTCTTGTATTAATCCATTGAGAACTTTATATATTTTAATCATGTTGTTTTAGATTTTTTGTACTAAATTATCTTCTTCCTCAAAAGATTCAATATACATGAGTAGGTCATTTAATTATTCAGCTTTACTATTTTATAAATTTAGTAGGGGAAATCTGGTCATTCCATCCCCGTTCATGTGCTTTGTTCAAGCTTTATGAATGATGTTCATGGCATAGTGCTGAAGTTCAAGAGTTCAGCATGCTAGACTTCCTGTTGGATCTTACATGTTTTGCATTACTTAAAGAAGAGTGATCTGATTTACTTAAAGTTTTAATTGTACAAGAAGTGCTGAAAATGATTCACCACTAGGAGAACAGTTAATCATTCTTTACTCTGTGATGCTATAATCTGGCTCAGCTTTGGAAAGCGTTTTATTGTAACTAGGACTGTCAGGACTAAGGGGTTTAAACAACTTGTCTTTTTATTTTGTAGGCCAGGAAACCCGAAGCTCCTGGGTGCTGGATTATAAGTTTTTTACTTTCCTAGGCCAGAAAGTCTTCACTAAGAATAAGTTCCTTGAGTGTTAAATCCTAACTATTATTGCGTCCCTAAATAATTAGAGGTAGGCTAATTTTAACTCAAAGATGGCAAAAAAGTGTACAGTTTATTGCCTAGAAACATTGTTATATGGGAGTTTTTAAAAGTCAATCTTAATGCATGCCAAGCTAAGATCTATTCTCATTACCATTTGGGTTTTTGTGGTAAGTGGTTCATTTCTTGCAAAATGGGATTTGATTGCTGCATAGATCGGGTTTGAACCCCAATATTAAGAGGGTTTAGGCAAACAATACTTGACTGCAAAAGTCAGGGTTTGTCTCCAATATCAAGAGGGCTTAAAATTTGATGAGGATTATCCCCTAATAATGGTTTTGACTATTTTAACAGTTCAGGTTTGATTCCCATCATCTGACTCATGAAAATCTTTGATTTGGGCAGGAATTCTGACAACTCCCCCTTCAGATTCTGGCGCAGGGGGAAATGGCCAGAGAAATTGACTTTGTATCTGATACACCACGGTATCATGAATAACCCCCAGAATTGAGTTTTCATTGCCCCGCTTATAAATGACTTTGTAGGGCCCCAACCAGTTGGTGCCTAAATTTGTCATTGCAACCTCTCAGCCAAAGGTGTAGAAAAGGACTAGGTCACCCAGTTGGAAGGTGTGCAGAGTTTTATGCTTATTGTTAAACTAATTAGTTTCTCTACTATGGTAGCAGATAAGTTCTTGGGAGCCAGGGCTTAAAGTCAGATAATTTCATTTGCAATACTTTGCATAGTGACTTCAGGGCTTTAAAGAGACTTGGTTGAGCATGGTCTGCACTTTAGAAGGCAGTTGTAATTTCTTTCATACACCGCTTGGAAGGGTGACATTTTAGTTATTTGATTATAGCTGATCCTATAGGCCAGAATTTGCACTCGGCAAATATTGGGGCCAATGAAGGGGGTCAGTCATAGCCATTTTCTGTAAGTTGCTATTAGAATACCATTTTCCCTTCTACCATTCCGTTGGTTGCAGGATTGTAGGGGTGGAAAATACTTGAGTGGCTCCCATCAGTTTGGCTAAATCGTTCACCAGTGAAAGTAGGAAGTTTTGCCCGTTATTGGAAAGAATTATTTTAGGGCTTCCATTCTGGGTAATTTGAATATATATAAATGAGGCGATAGATTTTGCCAAAGCAGAGGGTAGTAATAAACCTTTGATCCACTTAGTTATTTAATCCACTGCTAGGAGGAGGAACCAATGATCATTATAAGCTTGAGGGAGAAGTCCCACAACCTAGTGCTAATAGTATGGAAGGATTCACAGAGTAAAACCACTGAATGTTGAGGTCAGGGATTAGTTCTGGATTGATTTTACATACCAGGCAGGATTCTAATGCATTTTGGATTGAAACAAGCATTATTTCCCAGTAGCATTGAGTCTTAAGCCACTGGTAAGTTTTCTGAATCACATCATGGCCAACCTGCCAATGTCCCTCTAATATGATGTTGGTCTGAGCTGAGGGTTGTATGTAGGGCAACCATTTTTGATATACAAGGTTTTACAGTTTAACATTTTTAACTAAAAAAGTTACCAATTTTATTGTTAATTATGTTTGAAGGGTAAGGGTCATCTTTCCATAAAAGTGATTGGGTTAAGTTGTCATAGAGTCAAATCCTCCTCAGGGTTGGTTAGAGCTAATATAGGGGAGCCTTGATAAGAAATTAAATATGGTGGATGAGACCTGGGCGAAGAATGAAAGAAAAAAGTGAAGTTCTGAAGTTTAACGCCCATCAGGATAACCTCC
This sequence comes from Massospora cicadina, assembly GCA_022478985.1. NCBI lineage: Eukaryota > Fungi > Entomophthoromycota > Entomophthoromycetes > Entomophthorales > Entomophthoraceae > Massospora > Massospora cicadina. Next base: position 92,319 of record JAKSZP010013226.1, read on the forward strand.
CGTCAGGATAATTCATTTTTTGTAGCCATTGCAAGGAAACATGGTCGGAAAAAAGTAAAATTTTTCCCTTATAAGTAGGGCCAAAAATGCTTAATAGCCAGTAGGACCGCCAAGCATTTGCATTCTGTAATGCTATATTTGCGTTCAGCTCTGGTAAGATCTTGCTATAGTAGGCGATGTGATGGTCCACTAAGTTCTCATTGTGCTGAGATAATATAGCTCCAATTTCTATATTGCTAGCATCAGTAAAAAGTAGAAAGGGTTCATCAAAGTTGTTATGTATAAGCACTGGTGAATGGGAGAGAGCTGTGCGTGATAAATCAAAAAGCTTGCTTTGCTCTTCTTTCCATTGCAAGGTAAACCCTTCTTCAATAAATATACTAGAAGCTTGGAGGTGTTAGCGTAAATGGGGAATAAATTGGCGATATTATCCCACCATCCCTAAAAAACCTTTATATCTCGTAGGGAATTAGGGTGCATCTTAGAAATGGCAACAACCTTATTTTCCATTGGAGATATTTCAGCTTTACCTACCTTATGGCCCAAAAAATCCTTTTTGCTCTGAAAGAATAAGCATTTTGATGGCTTTAATTTTAACTAGGCTTTCATAACTACATGAAAACTTGCCAAAGATAATCTATGTGCTCAATAAAAGTTCTCAAAAAACGGTAATATTTTCAAGATAAACTAGCACATACAAACGTTTCAAGTCACTAAAGTCCGTCCATGTCGCTTTGGAAGGTAGCAGGAGCTTTACATAACCCCTGTGGCATTCAAGTGGGCTTTAATAGTCTTTCACTTGAAATGAGGGCAAATTTTTCACAAGTTGTCCAACAACAAATCAATTTTCCAGTACCCACTGGTGAGATCCATAGCTAAAAATAGTAGGAAACTGACATTAAGCGTAAGGAATCATCTATAAGTGGCAGTGGATAGCTATTTTTCTTTTAATCAAATTGAGGCGGCGATAATCCATGACAACACAGTGGCCATCATCCTTCTTTTATATTAAGAGGAGCGGGGAAGCACACAGGTTTTAGAAGACATGAGTAATCTTGACTCCAACTGTTGCTGTAGCCTTAAGGCCACTTGAGCTTCCTCAACTTTATATTTTCTTTATGGCTGAGATTTAAATGGAGGGTGATCCTTAGTCTCAATTTGGTGAATTACTCCAGATATTTTTTCTGTAGTTACTTGGTCCCAAGGAAAAAATATTGTTATACTCCTCAAGGAGGTCTTTGACGTTCTGGCATTTTTTGGGGTGAGATTTTCCCAAATTCTACTGTCAATCTGAACTATAGTGGATAGGGGATCAAATCCTAAATCTTACAAAGAGCCAAAACAATTCATGGTGGCTACATTCTCAATGGGACATTATTTTACGTAAGTGATAGGGGCATGCTGAGGGACTTGGAGGGTTTGATTTGTTAAATTCCCAAATAAAGTATAGAGATAGATTTTTTGTAGGCTGAATACAAAATCCACAGGCATGGCAACGCTTCTTTGATTAAAGGATTTTAATGTCCACTTAGCTCCAAGATTTGTTTAAGAGAGATGTGAATTATGATCCCCATATCCACAATCACTTGTGAGCCAGAGGGTTTGTAGTAGGATGGGGGCATACAGAGGGATCTCATTTTTGGAATCCACAGCCTCATGGGGTAACTTAGCTTTTCCTCCTAAGAATTAATATTTGATTTTACAAATAGAGGACAGATATTTCAGGAGGCATGTTCATTTTTTGGAACTCCTTTACTCTTGACCAGGAGTATAAATATCAATGGTATCTGATACCTGAATTGTGAAAAATAATTTTTTATTATTGATGATGCAATTGAACTCCCGCATCAGTTGACTCCAATAAGCAAATCTTAAATACAATTTTCTAATGCAATAGCAGGGCAGTAATTACATGAAATTTGAATCGGAAAGTTAAGGCAGAATATGCCCTGATTGCTTTAGTTGTCCAATTACCGGCCATCTCATATTCAGCCCTATAGATCAAGTCTGGAGCCATTTTTATTTTCTGGTTAAATCAAGAGGATATAACGTTAACTGATGTCTGGTTTTAATTATTGCTAAGACTTTAAACTTATGAACGATTACCTCTACATGAACACCAAAGAGCTGCATTGAGAATTAATGGCTAGTAAAATTTTGTGGAGGAGTTGTAGCAAAGCAAGTAGGGATTTTGCAGCTGCCAAGCTTGGGGATGTTTGATGCTTTTGTAGGTTTTATCTTCCAGCTCTTGGCTTTCCATAGAGAAACTGACCTCCAAGATTTTTGGGTAACTGATTAATATAAAATAGTAAGGCTGAAGATCCTTATTTCCTTTGATATGAAGGGGTATGTCAACTTCTGAAGGGGACCTAACTCAAAGCATCCCGAGGTACTGGGCATAGAACTTGCTCTAGTACAAGGGTCCTGAGTCATTTTATTGTCGTCAGCATAGGAGCCGCCTGCCCTATAATGACTGATCTTTTGCTGACCTACATTGGAAGATGCAACAAGTGTATACAGTATGGTTGTTTCTCTTGCAAAAACTGCAGAATAATCCAGGGTAGGCGGATCAGGAGTTTAACCACTAAAACTTGGGGCTGAGGATTATTATTATTAAAACAAGAGGGCTCAGTGAGTTTGAATAGATTGGCCGGAACTCCAAAATGGTTTATTTGATATGGAGGAAAGACGTCCAGTTAGACTTCACCGCTTTAATATATAGTAGAATATATAGCATATTATTAAATACTAAAGGTGAGGCAGTGATAGCGTCATACAAAGTAAGATTTTTCTGGCAACCAACTTCTGAGCCTCAAGGTAAAAATGGTGAGCAAACTCAGTGAAAGTTGCTCCCTGATTAAGGCTTATGTCCATAAAAAGTTTTTATTAGTTGGATAAAGTTAGGTCACTCCCAAATTCCCAAAGCAAGTCAGTCTTGTCGTCATCCCAAGTCTGGCAATGCATGAGATGAGGTACTAGAATGTCTTGAGCTACACGACTAAGACAGTTAGGTGCTTGAGCCTTTGGGTGCCAGTGGCTTCTTCCATAGCACTTTCATTACAAAATAAGAAAAAGAAGATACTTCCTTCGCCTGAGACGTACTTCTCTTTTGTGATGGGTTGAACTTGCCACTAGGGGGTTAATGGTTGAACAATGTGAATTGACACTGGGGGTGCATTTCCGCCTGAAGAGGAACTGCTATCGCTGGGAGATACATGAGAATAAAGAGCATCCATCTGACTTTGTAAGTAGTTAATATCCTCAATTGTTGAATCTACTCAATAACGTGCAGCACAGAGGGCCAATTTGGTGGCAACCAGCTGGGGTAACTGCCAGATTTTGCTTTTTGGCTCAGTAGTTGCACCACAAAGTTTGAGTTGGCGTTTCTCAATGGCAATAATTCTTTTTTCAATCCAACATATCACAACGGGTAATTTTGCCACAAAATTAAGGCGTTTCTGATCCAGAGAGTGATCTAACGTTGAAATGTTTTGCTCACAGTATGATAAGCACCGTGAACTCAGGGTAGACCTGGCAGGGAGCACCAGGTTTATCAGGGCTAAGGGGTTTAGACCACGTGTCCCTTTATTTTTAGACCAGGAAAGCCAAAAGTTCCTGGGTACTGGAATATAAGTTTTTTACTTTCCTTGGTCAAAAGTCACTACTAAGGATAATTTCCTTGAGTGGTAAATCCTAACTATTATTTTGTCCTTAAATAATTAAAGGTAGGTCAATTTTAACTTAAAGATTGCAAAAGTGTGTACAGTTTATTGCTTAGAAACATCTTATATAGGAGTTTTCTTGGTCAATCTCCATGCATACCAATCCAATCTAAGTTCTATTCAATCTCATTCATTACCAATTGTGGATTTTGTGGCAGGTGGTTCATTTCTTGTCAAATAGGATTCAATTGCCACATAAATAAGGTTTGAACTCCAATATTAAGGGGGTTTTGGGAAATTGATATTTAGCTAGATTAGTTGGGGATTGTCCCCAATATTAGAGAGCTTAAAATTCGTTGGGGATTATCCCCAATAATGGTTTCGGCTGTTTTAATGTTATAGGTTTGATTTCCATCATCTGACTCATGCAAATCTTAAATTTGGGCATGAATTCTGACAAGGACACTTGGTGATCAATGCCTTCATTATTCAATTGAGAGAGGATGACGTTTATGACTAATTAAGAGGCATTTATAAAAAAGATGACTGAAAACCCATAGCTTAGATGATTTAGCTATGACCTTCTTTTTAATGAATTCTTCATATTCTTATATGCGTTCTTTGCTCTACTTCCTACACAAAAGGAGTGTTTTTGGCAAGCAAAAGGACTAGAGGTTTGACGAGCTGAGCAAAGTTAGGGCAAAATTGAAGGTAATATCTCTTTATTTATATGAAGCGGTATATCTCAGAGGCTCTCCAGCTTGGGCATCTTAAGAATTTGTTTGACCTTAGCATACAATGGTTGAATACTTTACACGATAGGTCGTGTCTTAAAAACTCCAAGTCCTGTTGGAAAATGTACACTTTACAGTATTTATTTGATGTGGTCATTTCTTAGTCAATGTAAAACTGACTTGAGATGGTCCATATGATGATTAAAGGTTTTTAAAAACAATGTTATGTCATGTAGGTAAACTATCACACAGCTGTGTTAATGATCTTGCATGATGTGATCTATCACCTGTTGGAATGAGTCAGGAGAGTTACATAATCCCTGAGGAAGCTGGATAGGTTGAAAGAATCCTTCCATGTAAATTTAAGCACATTTTTTTGGTCTTCTGGTGATAGATCCATATGCAATAGCCACTGGTGAGGTTTATTGCGGAGAAAAATTTGAGCCAGTGAATCAGGCCAGATCATCATCAATTCATGGAATTAAAAATATGTCCTTTTCAGTGAGGCTGTTTAGCTTCAGGTAATCTATCATTATTCTGTTATTCCCTTTATTCTTTTTTTATAAGTAACAGTGGGGATGACCATGAACTCTGGTAGGGCACAAGTAAGCCAGCAAAAAATTGCTTGATCTCAGTTTCATGTATTGCTCCTATAACTTTGACTTCCTATATGGCTTTAACCAGATAGGGGATGAATCTCCAACATTGATACTGTGTCTAGTTTTTTATGTGATCATAGCTGACATCTTATGTAGAGAAAACATCTTGGTAGTCTTCAAGTAATTGATACACCTTCTCAGTTCTCCCAGATTTAACTTATAAGTTATTTTACCTTGAGGTATAGCACAAAAAATTACCAGAAGGTAGGCCAAAATCAAGATGAGTACTAGAATGCTGGGACTTTGGTGCTCACGGGTGCTTTTGTTTCTTTTTTTAGTACTAGATGGTCCTGGGTGCTTTTGTTTCTGGATTTCAACAATATAGTGGATGTTAGAGTATTAAATTTTTTAACCACTGAGAAAGATCTTAAGGAAAAAACAATCTCAAATAGATTCTTGTTATAATAATTTTATTAATGTTCAAACGTGTACAAAAGAATCTTCCTATTTAAATACAAACTACTAGTATTTAGGGTAAATGAAGGCTAAAAAAGAGGGGCAAGAGAATTTGGAATAGGCAGAGGGTAGCTCAATTTGGCTAAATGATGATTTAGCCTATTAGTGCTCTCAAAAATCTTTTCATCTCTATAGAGAATGATTTTAAATGGTAGGTCGATGGCCTGGATGATTATTAATGGGTAAATCTTATATAATCTCTCCAATCAGCCATCTTGAAGGTAATCTTCAGTTCATATGAATACAGTTATCAATTATTGATTGATTGATTAATATTTTCACCCCTTGAACCCCCTTCAGGTCTATACTTTGGGCCAGTTTCTCTTAGGCGGTAGCACTAAATTTAAGTTAGTGCTTGGCCAATTTCCAAGTCAGTTGGCCTATTCCTCCAGGGGTTTGACATAATCATTTTTACAATATTGAGACTATTTGGCCAAGAGATAAGAGTAGATTTATTGCTCTGATTGGTATTATCCCGCTGAGAGTTGGGATAAGAGATTTTTTATATAATTTTTGGAGATATAGGCCCTGGAACATTCTTACCAACTAGTAATAATCTAATGGCCTGACATTCTCCCTTCAAAAATATTGGGGGAGAATAGGGGCGCAGAAAATTCCGTTTACTCAATTGATAGTAAATCCAGAAGAAGGAGGAATGATGGAATAACCATCACATCTTAAACAGGTGACAATAAAAAAGTACTTTCCAAATGGACTCAAGCTTCTCACTTCAAGGAGAGATGCGGATATGCTTTTAATGAACCATATCTGATACCTGAAAAGAGGGTAGAGATGGTCTGAGCTCAACAGCCGCTCATCCTCATTTAGTGATGGTTTTGCTAAATTGTTAATGGCCTCAGATTGTAGCTAAATTATATGTTGGGCCAACTTCCTTAAGGCTTGATCAGGATCATCAGTCTTAGCAGAGAAAACATCTAAAGCTAACTAGAGAAGATACCTCACGTTCTCAACCATATAAGACGCGGAAAGGGGACATTTTGAGGATCTGCTGATAAATGATACAATAAGCCATAAGGGCACTAGGCAAGAATTGATCAAGTGTAGAGGATCTGGTGTGGCCATTTTTCATAATATGGATACTAAGGTTCCATTCGCTCTTTCTATGGTACTATTCATATAAGGTTTATATGGGGCCAAAATAATTGTTATGTTCCCATGAAGGTGGCCAGGATTTTGACCACTCTGGAGGTGAAACATTTCCCGTTGTCACAGAGTATAATCTAGGGCAACCATGGCGAGTGAAGATATACTAGTAGAGGAAAGTTGCGGTAGCTTCAGCATTTTGAGCTGGGAGAGCCACAGTTTTGACCCATTTTGTAGATTTTCAAATTCTACTAGTAAGTATCGATACCAATGGTAGCTGAGGTAGGGGACCTACCACATCTTAGCTTATAGTGTTAAATGGTTGTTGAGGAGTAGTAGATTGATATTAAAAGTTGGTCTTAATACTGGATTGCTTTTTACATGTTAGCCAGGCATCCAGGACTTCATTAATGAATTCCATGATTCCCTCCTAATAGTACTTATCATTAATCCACTAATAGGTTTTCCACACTCTACCACGCCCAAGGGTAGAGTGGGCTTCTATGATAGTAGGTATTTGCTTTGAAAGTTGAAGATAGGGAAGCCACTTTCGCCCCTACCTTTTTTTATAACTACCCGCTCTACAATTTAGTGCTGTGGGAGTGTCTTTTTACCTTTTTTGACAGGTTCATCCTCATCATCCCGAGTAATGAAGGTCATTAAGAGGTCATTACAATTTTTTCAACTTCACTATTCTCTAAAAATTAAGGACAGGCAACTGAGTCAGCCCATCAAAATTTATATGGCGGGTTCCAGCGCGGTCTTCAATATTCATATCATAATGCTGGAGCTTCAAGGCCCAACAAGCCAACTTTCCAGTCTGATTCCTCATATCTTGTAACCATTTCAAGGAATTGTAGTCAGTAACCACGGTGAAGGGAGTTCCAAACAAAAAAGGGAGGTAACGTTTTATAGTGAGCAAGACAGCAAGGAAATCCTTCACTGTGACGCTATAGTTGCGTTCAGCTTTGGACAACATCTTAAAGTATGAAACTGAAAGATCCACATTTCTTATCATCCAATTGCTCTAAGATGGCTCCAATGACATAAACAGAGGCATCAGTAAGCATGATGATTGGTTTACCATAATCTGGGTTGCGTAGGAAGGACGGTCTTGTAGCAACTGTTTTACGTTTCAAATGCAGCCTTTTGTTTGGCATCCCAATAGAAAGGAGTGCTCTTAGCCAATAATCATATGAGAGGCTCACTGAGATGGACAAACTTTGGGATGAACTGATAGTAGTACTCCACCATACACTGGAACACCTGAATATTTGTAGGTTTTTGGGGCGGATGCATCTTTTATATTACTACCTTATCTGTAAGGATTAAATTCCTTTTCTAGAAGATAGCATGTCAAAGGCATTCTTTTTTCGTTAAAAAAGTGCAAATTGAGGGTTTAAATTAAGGCTAAACTTGCGAAGTCATTAAAATACTTCTTTTAAATCAGTGGGTTGTTAGTTGAAAGTTCTATAATAGACTGTGATGTCATCCAGATAGACAATCACACAATTTAGCTTAAGTCTCTGTAAGATGTGATCCAGGGATCGCTGGAAAGTTGTGGGCGCATTGCACAATCCCTGAGGCAATTGAGTAGGCTGAAATAGGTCTTCACTTCAAATTAGAGCACATTTTTCTTGGTCTTGTGGAGTCAGTCAATTTGCCAGTATCTGCTAGCCAAGTCCATAGCGGAAAAGAACTTTTATCCAGAGAGTTATTTCAGGGCGTTATTGATGCATAGGATAGCATGACTACCTTTTTTTATATGGTTGTTCAGTTTCCAGTAGTCCATAGCTACAGATGACCTCCGCTTTTAATTTTTATAATCAAGAGAGGAGAAGACTATTGGCTTTGGAAAAAACTAGTAGTCCTTCATCTAGTAACTGTTCAAGATCATCCCTCATTTGTTGCTCCTTGACTTTTTGTCTTATGGTAAGGTTTGGACTGGATGGGGCGGTAATCACTGACATCAATTGTGTGACTAAAATACTTTATGTGTCCATATTCGTTATTAGATTAAGAGAATATCACTGTAAACCTGTACTATGGAGTTGAACTTTTCAAGCAATTCTGGGGTTAGTTCTTCTGAAATATGAACGTTAGGAAAAGCAAATAACAACTTGTCAGTAGGTAATCCCATATCAAACATAGAACTGATACAGTGAATTCTTTCAATTTTCAATTGAGATTAACATGTCTTTTACAATCTTATAATTTTTTCTGACAATGATGTCCTTGTTGGCAAGATTACTCAAAAGATGCTGATAGGTTACAGATAGGCAGGATCTAGTATGCTAGTCAATGCTCAAGGTTATAAAGGGGCTTATTCCAACGCCTTTTGTTATGTATAGTAAGAAATAATGGGGGATTTATAAGGTATTTTTGGTGTCAATAACTCGTTGTTCACCAGACTTGATTAATATCTCTTAGTAAAATTAAAACGGAATTCCCTTATAAGCGGCCACAGAATCAGGAAATTTGTTGATATTTTTCCCAGATGGTGTGTAATGTAGAGAAAAGGCAGAAGAATGGTACTCAATCAAGCAAAAGTATTCTTTATTGTGGGGTTCTTAATTATTTATAACCAGAGGAGCCTCATAATTGAGCAAGTAAAGATAACTTGCTTCATATAGATGATTTCATCATACTAAAGCATAAATTGAGTGTGAATAAATACAACATATGTATGTTATCCAAGGCTACATCAGGTAATGACAGGATGATCTTACCAAATCTAATGGATAAAGAGGAGTATTCCCTAAGCGCGAGTATTGTCTGAACCTGCAGTTCCATACTATTGGGAATAGTCCAGGCCATGCGCCAGCTTGATTTTCTTTATATTTTTGAGGATATCACATTAATTAGCGAACCAATGTCAAGGATGGCCATAATCCACACCTTATTATGACGACCTCTATCTTGGCTATAGTTCCGCCAAAGTTAGGAGAGAGAGCTAGAATCTCATTAAAACTGTAAGTGAAGGCAAGTTTTGAATTGTCTCAGTATACCTTTTTTTAAGGGACTTTAGAGTATAGCCTGCTGAATAGGTAAACTCATCATGGCAAAGAACTATTCAGTATCATTGGTAGTATCAATAACCTCAGAAAACCCCAGATTTTGACTAGGGTAAGTTCTCTTGGATATCAAGGCCTTATCTACTCCCTCAGGGCTCAACCAATCTGTATCTTTACTTTATTGGGGCTCCTAGGACATAATATCATACGTCCTCAAAACCTCTTCAGATTTGTCCTCAGAGGGGTTATCTATGCAAGTCAGATGAACTATAGAAGGGAGGTTAGAAACAGATGCATCAGCTTAATTGGCTGTCTTCATATGGCAACCTTATCAGCATATCCCTTCTTTTCGCAGTGATTGCTCTTGGGGCTCTTAGCTACCATTTTGACCATAGGAGAAGGCATTTCAGCTTCGAGGCCTTTTCCTTGAGCTCTTTGGTGGATGGTTTGTAGAGTTTGGACTTAACCTCACGTTTCAAGGGGATGTTGGATTTTTGCTGAACCTTTGGGAAGGTTTCAGGATTCAAGCAGCCAGAGAAGATGCCGAGGGAGTTATGAACTGCATTTTGGAGGGACGTGACAATTGAGATGCTGTGAGAAACCTCTTGGTGGAGGGCGTAGGGCGTAGGGCGAGGCAAATCCTCAACTGAATGCACAGGGCGCACTATGGGGACAGATGATGGAAGGGTGTTATGGCCTGTCACTGAGGGTACACTCTGGACAACCTCACGTGGTGGAGTGAGGTCTGTCTTGAGTCACAATGTGGAAGAAGGTCATAAGATGGGAACAGGCACAGGAGGGGCCATGGGAGCCGTTGTGGATGCCTTCTCCTGAGCTACGGTCAGGAAATCCTCAATGGGTAAGGTTTGGGGGTTCAACACAACTCCACGGGTAGTCTCAACTTTATGAAAATCGTCAACATCTAACAAAGCCTCCTTTATATCTCAACCATTTCAGAAGCAGCTTTTCACTGAGATAATTTGCCTTGATAAGGATAGATGAGAAGTCAAGCCAGTCAGAATGGTAGCAATGGCGTCGTCAAGAGTTAAAATTTCATGCAAACAACAATGGGTGGGCTTCATTGTAGTATGATCAACAAATGTGGCAAAAGATTCTCCCTTTTGCATGCTAAAGTACATAAAGGTCTGCCTTTTCTACTTAAACTAAGCGTTGAGCTGAATTCCTCAATGTGCGCTTCCTTAGCCTCCTTCAAGGCACTGAGGGTTTCAATATGAGGAACCATGACCTCTTGGGCTATGCAACTAAAGCAAAATAAATGTGCCATTTTTCTTGTGATTAGTCATCCCTTTCATGATAATCTGTAAACAAAGAGAAATGAGGCAATGATACCCTCAACTGGGGCAAAATTGTCACTAAATTGGGTTTATGGACAGCAGGGGAGGCTCCATGAGGATCTTGCGAGGGGAACCATTCAAGCTTTTCAAGGTGCAACAAAGCCTTTGCTAGGTGCTGTTCTAAAGCAAAAGTACTTGGTTCATTTTCAGTGGGGAGTTTAGAAGTGTTACCCACCCAAACATCCTCCATTTTAGTTATGAGATCTTAGTGTACAGGTTCCCCTGTAGTGAGAACTACTTTTTAGAATGCTGGCTTTTTGGTGTTCGCAGGTGCTTTTGTTTCTGGATTTCACCAGTATAGTGGATGTTATAGTATTAAACTCTTAACCGCTGAGAAAGATCTTAAATGAAAAAACCACAAATAGATTCGAATTAAAATTATTTATTATTATCCAAAATGGGTACAAAAACGATCTTCTTATTAAAATACAGACTCCTAGTATTTGGGGTAAAAGAAGGCTAAAAATGAGAGGGTTGATAGAAATTGGAATAGGCAGAGGGCAACTCAATTTGGCTAGGTGTCAATTTAACCTATCAGAGCTCTTGAAAACTTTTAGCACCAATAGGGAATGATCTTAAATGTTGTCTACATCAAGGGATAATGTATTCATGGGGTAACATTTTACTATAACCTCTCCAATTAGCCATCTTGAAAATATCTTATTTAGGCCAATTACTGGAGTTCTTTTTTTAAAACTGATAAAATATTTTCATCTCTTGAAACCCCCTTCAAATCTATAAGAATAATTTTCTCTTAGGCGGTAGCATTTAATTTTATGTTAGTGCTTGAGCGAAATTCCAAGTCAGTGGGCTTATTCCACTGGGATTTTGGCATTACCATTTTATCAACATCAAGGCTAAATGGACAAGGGATAGGAGCAGAATTATTATTCGAATTAGGATTATTCCAACAAGGGTTAGGATGTGAAATTTTAATAATGTTTTAGAGGTATTTGACTCCAGAACATTATTACCAACTCTTCGTACATCTAATTGTCTGACATTGGGTACCAATTAAATGTGCCTTGTCAATATCATTGATGGGAGCAGTTGACCTTTTCCAATCTCTTGATGTTTCTTAAATAAAGTATCTTCGTTGGTTAGATTCCAAGTAGTAGCTCATTAGGCCGCTGTAGTCTGGATTGAGGACTCCTGGTAAAGCTCTTGGTTCAAACCTAAATAATCATTGGCATTATTAATATATAAAAGCAATTTGGGGTTTACTCGAGGTTATGTTGGTAGAAACCAATTTTTTCCTCCTAGTTTAATTTTACCTCCTTGGTGTCACGAAATGGTATGCCTTCTGCTGAATTTACTGAGTTCTGTAGCTTTTTTGAATTTTTCAATGGCATGATATTGCAAAGGCAACGTGGAAACAGATAACCAGACATGAGTAGACCTTCTTGCCTGAGTCTTTATTGTCCATCAAAAGAGGAGTATTATAACTGATAATGTTTGAATAGTTTTTTAGATTAATGTCTCCTTCATATTTAGTCATAAAATGTTTTCCAATATGTATATCATAAAGGATATGTTCAGGGAAAATGTGGGAGCTGAAAAAAAACAAATTTGCCAATTCAGATAGGTAATTATAAGCATGCACCTATAGCTTTGATGTTGTTTGGACCTGCAGTGCTATACTCATGGATGTGCTTGAGGTTGAGGCAAGTTTTATCTTGCTGAGACAGGATTAGACAACGTTGATAGATGATAAAATATTTAAGATAACCATAAATTAAAACTTCTGTATTACCTCTTCAATTTGTAATGGTTCCTTCAAACTTCAGCTCAAGGCCTAGCTTCTCTATAAGGCAGGATGTTGCATCAAGCTTCCAGACAGTCTTGGGATACTTCGCCTTAATCCTAGTAGACTGAGAACGCTCCAGATGGGTCAGATCAACGAGGCAATGTATAATAAGAATTTTTGGCTGTACAATTATTCTAGGGCACCTGATAATCTGAATGAGGTAAGTGCCCTTGGGAACCTGAAAGACATCAGTACCATAAGCGTTCAATTGGTCCAGAATGGTGAGATCATGGGTGAACCTAAAAATAAAACTTGTTTACTCGTAACACCCTCCAGAGTCATCACTAGATTCATTCTTAATTCATTCAAGATGAGCTATTGGAAATGTTTCGCTTTGAGATATTTTAGCTCAATCAGCTTAAGAGGTAAAAGAACGTAAAATGAACTTCCTTTTCCCTTCTCAGCAAAAATAGGGTTCCTCTGAAAAAACATATCCTCTGCATGGATTGCCCTTCTTGCAGTATTGCACCTTAATTCTCCTCGTTCTTAGGCTTTACTTACTCCATGGTATACACTCAAAGTTTTGTGGAAGCCTTTTTTAAGACCTCTGGCTCGTGTATATCAGCCACATTAAATAGGGCTATATAATATCCAAAACAAAATTGAGGCTTCATTTGATATGTGATGTGATGTGAATGGGTAGGTAAGGGTTACTATGTAAAACAACAATAACAGCAACTACGGCATCATCCAGTGCAAGCATACTAAAGTCAACTTATTTGGGCCTGGATATAAAGCAAATCTCAAGTTCAGCCAGGGATTCATTTTGACATAATGCGAATTACATGAAGTCCTGTTTCTTCATGCTCAGTGTTGAGTGGTTGACTAGACCTGAATTGTCAGGTAATTTGATAGGAGGAATAATATTAGCTTACACCTAGCTATAATTTCTCATATCAAACATCTCATTAATCTAAGAATAAAAGTACTTTAAGCACATTTAAAACTTGTGATTTGCGACCTAACACTTCCATTTAATTATATTTGACTTGTTAACTTGGAATTGGGGCTTTGTGTTTAATTCAGACTTAATAATAGTTAACTAAAAGACCCAGGTTTAGGGGCTTTTTTGGTCTATGTTAAAATTAGGCTTTAGTGTCACTGAGTATACAATCAGATTAAATATTAATTAGTGGTAAAAACTGCTTTGATAAGTGCTAGTATTGCTTAAGAGGTGATGGTCTAGCTATAATCAGAAGTGTTTGTGGGAACGCTGTCCTGAAAAAATTGGTCATTAAGACACTGACTATGGGGCTGAGCTGGGTTATAGCAGGATGCCAAATGTATTGAAGGCCTCTTATCATTTGCACCACGAAATTCTAATTAAGTGCAGGTACAAGTTGGGGTACCATGGGTGTAGATGTGGGTAACATTGAACCTTATAAATTTTTGTCAATACTTGATAAAAAAATAATCTTTTAGTCCAATAATTGTTTGATAGTTTGATATACAAACTTGTTGTATGCAATATTTTTCAGTTGTAGTAAGTTGATAAATTATTTTTGATCAGGAAGGTCAGGGTAGCGAGCTGTTGTACAAATAACCTACAGGATAATACAGCATTGAAGTGTTATCAATAAGGAGTTTATGTCTTAAGCACTATACCATCTGGTCTATTGTTTCTATAAAATAGGCGTTTTGTAACTCAGATTTATCTCATAAGAAGAACCAGACCATCTGTAGTAGGCCAAAATTTCAACAAGTGGCTCTCATGGATGGGAACGCAAATGATGAACATGCCAAACAGAGGAGCAACCTTAACCAATTATTAGAACTCTTATTGGGCCAACAGGAATACTGAGTTGACTGTGTCCCATATCAACTGAAACAAAGTACCATTATTACCTATCCCAACAAACCATTTCACATGAAGAACTTGGATGTCAAGAACATTGTCTGTTTAAAGAGTATCAAATGTAACAAGGGCACGCGGAAAAAAGAAATATCCCTTTTATCACAAATGACAGCAAGATGTGTTTTGGTTGAGATATTTAGCTCACCACCAATTGAGTGCAGCTCAAATCTGCAACAACTTAATTGGGATAGAGAACATCGCCCAATACTGTATTGAATTTGGCCACCCTACTAAAGACTTCTCAGATGACCATCACCTGCCATCACGCGGCCATCACTGAGTCAATAAAATTTTCATGAAATTCCAGCCAGGCTACCCAATTACTGAATGAGTGATTAGAAGGTTACTTTGCAAGGTCCGTTCTAACCTGAAGGCGAATTATAACCTAACCATTTGGGTTAATGTTTGGGTAGAAGATTTAGTGCAAGAGATAAATGGCAGATTGTATCCTGTATTTGACAACTTCTAGGAGGAAAGAGGAGTCACTGAATCTTGGGTTAATAACATCACTCAGGCTTCCATTAATGTTTTGGTGTTCGTGAAGCTTAGCCATGCAGTACAAGAGTGCAACTAAACCATAAGATTGAATTTTTGATCAGTATTGATGACTGAGCGCCCAAATTTCAAAGAAGAAAGATGATTACACAGAGAAGATCAAATACTGACACACAAATTTTGAGGGACAATGGGAAAAGAATAGAAAATTTCAGGACTCTGTAGATTGGTTAAATTGAAAGATAAATAATATTAATGAGGATGTCATCTCTATCAATGAGTCAAACAATGTTCTCCATGGAATTTAACCATTTTAAGAAATCATTTATGGAAAAGTACCAAGTGATTTTTCTACAATTACATCTGCTAGCCTACATGATGAAATCACAAAACTGAAGTTGAAAAATCAAAACCATATTGTATGGAAAACGAAGTCAATTATCAAATCTCGGAATTTGACAATGGCCGTTGACAGTGCCATGACAAATCTGACTGAACATATTTCTGTTTATTATAAATGAAGCTATGAAGTAGCTACCAAAACTAAAGAAGGACCACGTCAACAAATGCCTACTAATATGGTTGCTTTGTCCAACCCAAGTACCTCCAACCATGGTGCAGAGACTCAGTGCCCTGATACACCTGGTTCAAGCCAGCAAAGAATATGGTTCACAATTACCATGTGCCGGCGAATGATAACTACAAACTGTCAAACCTGCCTGCTTTCAATAAGAATGGAAATGTAATCACTTTTGTCAAACAATTTAAAAAAGCTATGTATGGGGCCAATGACTTCAACAAAGCGGCCACTATTATCAACTGCTTAGAAGAGTGGGGCATCTGGCTGATTATTCTTTTGTTGAACAAAAATCAACCTATGCTGAGTCAATAAGGCCGTATTTTAAAATCTAGAGGTCTGGAACAAAATTTGACTAGAAAATCCAAATTCATGAACATTAGCTTTAAGAAAGATGAAACAATTGACAAATTCGCTGATTAATTCAATTGCAAAGCCCAAGTTCTCCTAGACGTGAAGGTCATGATCGATTTTGATGCTAAGATTGCATTACAAATGAAGTGCAAACTTACTGAAATTTTATGAACACCTTATTGCCTTTTTTGTGCAACATCTTGAAACAGCTGAATTGGTTGATTATCTAAACAGATGCTCACAAAATTATGTCTTTGCCAATACTGGATGCAGATAATGACTTGATGCACCTGCGGGAAAACTCTTCAAAAACAATAGATCAATATGCAGTGAACAGTCTGTTACACCAAGCCAATCAAAAATGCAAAGCCCTATGCCCATTTAATGAAATTACTTGCTAAAACTGCAATCATAAAGGGTACTTTGTCTCCAGTTGCCATCAAAGCAGTGTCAATGTAGTCCTTAAAAACAGCGCGCAGAATGAGGGAAAAGAATAAGCACAATGTAGGCGGGACGCTCTATTGTGCCAGAAATGACAGTCCCACCTGATTGAAAAGCGTATGCCAGCTATTGGACTCAATTACAATGTGATGAATCCTATTATAGTACCTAATGAAGACTATACAAATGTACATACGGTGATCCACTCTCAGAGGAAGGTTGTGATTTATGAAGCTTCTGAAGTAGTTTCTTAAACCATATGTGCAACAAATTATTGAAAATATCCTAGCTGAAGGGCTGAGCAGTACAGCAGGTACCCCAATATTAAGTTTTGAATATATCTATGCCAATTGACAATTTCATCAACAAATGTTCTAGCATAATAAATACTTTGAAGCACACTCTTGACTCTTTGGATTCTTCCCATATCCACTTAGTAGAATTTATCACTTCTTCTTACTATGTGTGCACTTACATTGATATTCTGTCCAACAAAGTCAAGGTTTTAGCTACTGTCAATAGTAGAGCACCTTAAACGATGTCTCCACTAAGCTGGTCAGGAATTTAAAAATTGCTCCTGACATTGACCATCATCAAGAATGTGAGACATCTCGGCCCAATAGCAAAAAGAGTGAAGGAGATTACAGTGCCCTGACACTGCAATCCAGAAATCTGGTAGTAGCTGCACCCGCAATAGTACCCCAACGCCAATTATGAGATAATAATTGGAACTAGTTTTCTAAAGACCTATGTGATCATGTGTGAATTTAAAGAAAAGCACCTTGACGATATTTGGAAATCACTCCCAATTTACCACTGTCATGTTAATATGAAGCCTACTAGCTGTCACAAACTTTAATAATATAACTTATGCTGATGGGATAATACCAATAAAATACACTGAACAGGGAAACTGAAGCCAACCAATTACAACTGCCAAAAAAGAAAATCATTGAACACCTCTACAAGTGACTAAAGATGCAACAATAGCCCTGGTCCAACAACTGCTAGAAGAGCTGGGATTATGCTGGATATTTCAAAAGGACTATAGGGGAGGTTATAAGGTCTTGGAATCGTTCTCAGGTGGAACCTAGTCTAGTCACTGGAATACTTATACCAGGTATTAGGAAATTGATATCCTATTTGCGAGTTTAAATAGATGAGATATTAAGGTCAAAAAATATCAAGTGGTCGCATTCATAATCTAGTTCCAGAGGAGAGTTAAAATCAGATGTCAAATTTGGTGATTTATCTGAGTTTAGGTTACCAACCAAGGGCCTTGGGGAACATGCTGTAATTTTCTGAGAGTTGGTTACTGGTTTATCAGAACAACAAAAAAGACAAAGCTCTGGAGTTGCAGGAATGATACTCCAAAATTATTGCTAAAGATAACCAGGATTTAGGTTTTGCAAAGGGAGTAAGCATTTTGTCAAAACTGGAGACCACGCTTATTAGGATGAATTTCATTTGGAGATCCTGGCTAGTGACAAAATAGTCAAAGAAGAGCTAGACTATTTGCTGAAAAACATAATGATTGTGCCCTAGAAATCCCACGAGCAAGCCTGGTTTTAATTGTGAAAAAAAGATGTCAGCAATTGGGTTGTTAAAAATAATCTTCTCCTCTGTGTCTTTACAAAAAAGGATTTGTAACCACTGCCCAAAATTGATGATGTCTTGGACCATCTGGGAGGGGCGAAGTATTTTATCACGATGGAATTTATCTCTGGATACTGGAAATTGAATTGCCTTAAGAGGAGCAGGAGAAGTACACAATGATTGCCGCGCAAGGGCTACTTCAACTGTCGCACATGCCACAGGGGCTGTGCAATGTTCTGGAGACCTTTCAGCGCACAATTGACATTAAATTTGGGGAGCTTAAATTATCTGCATACTGGTGACCTGGATTATATCAATGACTTATTGTGGACGTTTAAAGAACATCTTGAGACCTCACCAAGTTTCTAATAAGTCCTTTGAAGGCAATAAAAAATAAAGCCTAGAAAAGACTAATTTCTACAAAGAACATTAGGAATACCTCAGATTTATCATAGGTCAAATGGCTTGCAGCCTCAACCTCAAAAGGTGGAGGTGATAAACAACATTTAAGCTTCAGCGAGTATGAGGGATGTTCAAGTGTTTTTAGGCATGGTAGGATACTATTGTCAATCCATTGAAGGGTTTGCGAGGACTGCTGAGCCCCTATTCTATTTTATACAAGTATGAGTTCATTTTTGCTGGGCAGCCGAATGTCAGCAAGCCTTTGAGGCATTGTGGATTACACTGAAAACAGCGCATGTCCTCCAATATCCGGATTTTAGCAAGCCATTCATCATACAAACCAACGCCTCGTTGACTGCAATTGGGGGAATGTTATCCCACGTTGAGGATGATGGGGAGGAGAATCTAGTCACTTATTGCAGCAGGATCTGATAAGCGTGAGTGTAATTATTTGGTGACTGAATGAGATTGTTTGACTGTAATCTACGCTTGTAAACAATTTTGGGTTACATTCTTAGCACAAAGTTAACAAGTAGTGATGGATCACAGCTCATTAAGCTGGCTCCACAACCTCAAGGAGCCTGAGGGATGTTAAGCCCACTGGGTTCTGAAAATACAGGTGTACAACTATGAAATTATTCATAGAGCTGAAGCAGCCCACCAAAGTGAAGATGGAAAGTCATGATTTCCTATTATGGCCATTCTGAGCAGTTTGGCTGATGAGCTCCATGGAGAGATGATTTATCAGAAGTATGAGGATGAGCCGCCTGAAGTAAATAAGGCGAGTGAGAGAGCATTAAATGAGACTAAATATTGGAATGGAGTATTTTAAAACTTAAGCCAGAGGGGCAGTGAAAGTTTTCCCAATACTTTAAAAAATGGATAAGACTACTCAGGCTCACAAGACCATCGGGCATGAAGGATTGAAAAAACGCCGAAATCAATTTGATCCAATTACTATTGGGATTCCATGTGATTTGATACCTAAGATATAATTGAAAAATGCTAGACATTTTAAATCGCAAATCCCATTAAGTATGATGTGAAATATCTATTGATCAACCCCAACTGGGCCTGGCATACTGTGTCAATTGATGTTTTCACCCCTTGACTGTGAGTAGCTCAGGCAACAAATGCATAATTGTTTCTATCGACCATCTGACTTAATGAGTGAAAGCAAAGTCAATTTGGCACGTTGGGGCCTAGACTACTGCCAAGTTTATTATGGATTGTACTATCTATAAAGCACAAATGTCACCAGAAGATCCTGATGGATAACGGCACAAATTATTCTGCACAGATGATGCAACGCTTGAATGAGTTGATGTCCATTTATGGAGCGTTGGCAACACCATGCCATCCTGAGACCAATGATATGGTAGAGCAAGTGAATGGCATCCTAGTTGACATATTGCACAAAAATGCAGCTGAAGCGCTCCACAATGGGCTACTTTCATTGGCGCTATAGTGTTTTCATACAACATCGGTCATCATAGCAGCATGGGCCACTCTCCATCTTGAATTCTGTATGGTAGACATTCAGCTCTACCTATGTTATTATTTTCTGCAATAAATCTAACTGAGGCAAGTATGCCTATAAGTTATTTTTAAAATGGCGAAAACCTTAATCAAGTTGCAATCTGAAGCTTATCAGAACGTATTAGCCAAAAAAACAAGCCAGAAGAGCTATTACTACTCTAAATGAGCTACTGTGTCTAAGTTTTAGGAAGGAGACTTAGTAGTACCTTGTGACACTAATACCACAGACCACACACACAAATTTGCCTTGCTTTGGAAAGGTCCGTCTATTAAATAGGAAAAATTGTCCAAAGATATATACCATAAAGGTCAAAGTGGTTAGATTGTGAATTGAGTCTACACTAAGTTCCTGCATTTGTATCATAAAGAATAAAAGAAAAAATATAATGAAATAAAATATATATAATAAAAAAAGAAAATAAAAAAATAAAATATGAGAAAGAACTAAGAGTGAATAGGTAATGAAAAATAATAAATGTTATAAGAATTGTAAAACCCATAAAAGACTTTACCAATTAAGAATACATAAATTTAATAAATAAATTCTGAAGCCTCATTGCCTCTGGAGCTGGATGATCCTTATTCCAGAGGGGGAGGAGAGGGAGATCATATGGGTGTAGCCTGAAGAAGAGTGGTCGGAGGGGAAAACAAACCAAATATAAGTCTCAACTTTAAGACCCTGTCAGATATGAGCCAAACCAAAAAGGTTTAGCACCAGATGAGCTGGCCTGGTCAACTAAGGAAAGGCCATTGAACCAAAGGAAGCAACCATTTAAAGAGACTTTTTTACACGCGAGAGAGGTTAGAATCTAGAGAGAAAGCCGCAGAAAGAAAGTTGCAATTGGTAAGAAGGCTTTGAGATAAGGATACACTGGGGGAAGGAACACAATTGTGTGAAAAATTTGTAAATGTGCCTCATCTAAGACTCTGCACATGTCAGGCATGGTCTCAGGTGAAATGGTTGCTGGCGGGAAGCAAACGCATGTGCCTAGTAAAGCCATCTGAGGGATATACATTTCAGGAAGCTCTTTTGATAGGCTTTTGCAAAAAAAGTGGTAAATCAGAAGGATATGGCAATCTGTTAAAATATGATTTTTAAGGTCCAACGGGATGTGCTTATTGATGTGAACTGTCATTGGAGTGCACCAGAGCTTAGCGACAGAGTTAGCAAAGAGTCAAGCCTAATTAGCTTCAAAAAGATCAAATGGAGCAACCCAGGCTCAGAGGTAAGCTCAGAAGATAAGTATGCTTCCACAAATCCAGAATTATAATCAACAGCAAAACCTGATGAAGCCACACTGCCCATACAAAGGGAAGAAATAAGGCTAGTAGAAGGGAAGACTTGAAATAAAAAGAAAAGGAAGTCAAGAAGGAGATCACTGTACGATGTAAATTGGTACTTAATGAAATTTTCGTTATTTTAGCTGGCCTTCAGGAGCATGAAGATTTAATGAGGTGGTCAAAGGATGATCATGTTTGACCCAAAGGGACATTCGTTGTATATAGCCTGAAGTCAAGGGCTGATATGGGTTTGTTGAGGATTGACAGAATTGCAGCAGACCTGGAAGTTGAACTTTTGACAACTGTCAGTTTGTAGTTGGCTAACAAGCCTAAGAAAACAAAGGCAGAACGCCTGAATTAACCATAGTATGCCGAAGGGATGAACTGAGTCTAGAAGACACGCTTATCCCTGCCCAAGAGGCTCTTAATGTAGCAATTGTTTTTAAGATAGTAAGAAAAATGGACATTGTGATCAAAAAAGATAACCTTAACTCTTATCCAGTCAAGGCGAGGAAATGCTGATTGGTTGACTGGACCTGAATCTTCAGGAATAAAATAGGGAAATATTATATTAGCTTACGCCTAATTTATTATGTCTCATATCAAACATATCAGTGATTAAGAACTAAAAGTATCCTAAGCACATTTGAAACTTGGCATTTAAAGCCTAGCACTTCCACTTGAATATATTTTGACTTAATGACTTGGGATTGGGGCTTTGTGTTTAAATGAAACTTAATAACACTTGACTTAATAACACAGGATTGGGGGCTTTGTTGGTCTATACCAAAATTA
Organism: Massospora cicadina; assembly: GCA_022478985.1. Lineage (NCBI taxonomy): Eukaryota > Fungi > Entomophthoromycota > Entomophthoromycetes > Entomophthorales > Entomophthoraceae > Massospora > Massospora cicadina. The sequence goes on from JAKSZP010013226.1 coordinate 114,445, forward strand.
GTTTTTAATGTTGACTGAGTTTACAGTCAAATTAATTACTAATTAGTGGTATGAACTTCCCTGGTATGTGCTACTGTTTCTTGATAGGAGTGATGGTCTAGCTATTGTCAGAAGCGTTAGTGGAAACAATGTCCTGAAGTAACATGTCATTGAGACACTGACCATGAGGCTGAGCTGGGTTACAGCAGGACGCCAAATGTAATGTAAGCCTCTAATCACTTTCACCACTAAATGATAATTAAGTGGAGGTACAAATTGGGGTGCCATGGGTGTGAATGTAGGTAACATTGAACCCTATAAATTCTTGTCAATACTTGTTAATTAAAAAGGATCTTTTAGTCCAATAATTGTTTGTTAGTTTAATATACAAACTTGTTGTATTCAATACTTTTCAGTTGCAGTAAGTCGAGAAATTACATGTGATGGAAGGTCAGGGCAGATAGCGTTAAAAAAAGTAAAAGACAGGAGAATATAGCCTTGGAGTATTATATATAGAAAGTTTAAATCCTAATCACTATCACCGTCTGGTCTATTGTCTCTATATAATAGGAGTTAGTAACTCCAACTTATTTCAGAAAAGAACCAGACCATCTGAATTAGGCCAATGCTTCAAGATTCAGGCTTTTCTTGGACCCAAGCTTCTTGATGAGCATTTCCTTTACTTTTCTCCAGTTATTCAGGTCATCAATATGAGGAACCATACCTCTTTAGCCATATGTCTTAAACATGATAAAATATGCTCACCCTTTTAAAGATCAGTTGCACCTTCCATCATGGCTTTGTAGATGTAGAGGAAAGATGCAATACATCATTCACCAGGTGTAAACTTGTCCTTGAACATAGGCTTAAAGGTCTCGGCCTCCAATCCTGTAACAACCTGTATGACAGGAGCTTTAGATTCATTAGTTTTGGTACATGTGACACTTTGTTCAACTTGACGCACAAGTTGTTGTAAAAAGAATCCAAAGAGGATTGAGATGTTATTCTAATTCCTCTAGGGTAATTCTTGGTTTAACATCCAGTATATGAATCTTCTTTTTAAACGACTTTATCTTCAATCAAGTTCTTAATACAGATGTCCAGTTGATGATTTTAATTTTGACTGGATGTGTGTAAGTTCGCAAAATCTTACTTTCATCTATAACACTACAATGCGCTGATTTAAGTCCTCCTTCATCTCTTTCATTCAATGCTCCTGTGAGTCTTGTTAGTCTTGGCTTTCAGCTCTTCTATAATAGTGTTCTAGCATTAATCATTCTCATTAAGGTGATTTTAGACTTGATTAATGCCTTCTCAACTGGATGATTTGCCTCTCATGTTGCTCTTTATTGTTGAGTCGCTCAGTGATAAACAGAGTAGACACCTGAGTCGCATGGGATGCTAGATCCTGCTTTACATGAGCCACTTGGAATATGATAGTTTGAGATACTGATGAAGTCAAAGAGGTTCAATAAGCTTCCAGCTCATCAATTTGTCATAGGTCTTGCTCTATCTAGGACTTGAGGAGTGTACCTATGCTTCCTCCTGTTGACGGCTAGTAGAAGATTGATACGTCATTTTTCCATAAGCTTTGATATCTTGCCTTTAAAAGCTCTTCAGTGAAGGCATCAAATAAATGTTTGGTATTTTTATTTGACTCTGAGATGTATTTTTTGGAGAAGGTTTATAGCTCCATCCCCAAACTTAATAAACTAGAGACAATAGTCTATTTATTAAAATGAATTATATAATACAGTTTAAATTTATCAAGTGGTGGACGTCCCCCTATACTTTTGGATGCTATATTATATACAGTTTTATAGGCCATCTGTGAGGCCCCTTGAGTATTGTTATGATGGTGGAGACCTCATTATGGACTCATAGTAAGTCTCACAATATTATAGAGTTCAGGGTGTAATGATCACTGATAGATGAGATAGTTTTGAACTTGATACATAGTTCTCTGGGAGAGCAATAATTTGTTTAAGTTAATGAGAGTCTTATACATGGCAGATACCCTTATCGCCTGGCTCTTTCTCCTGGGTGAATGACTCCCCAAAGTATGTCTCAAACTCCTTCATTGGAAATCCATGTTAGATGACGAGATTTGGAGATATCCATATATTTTCTTGAACTTATCAAATGTGACATTTGACGGACTCCCATTTGGTCATCTTAGTCACCAGTTCCATTGTGCACCCAGCGGGTGACAATATCAATCAGGTTATAATAAATGGTGTGAATTAGGTGAAGGTACCTTTAAGTATTGATTGAGCCCCCCTGTAGTGAGCATTAGCCTGTTGAGCTTCCATTTTTGAGCTCAATTGTGCTATGAAAGAAGCCCAACAGTCAATACCTGAAGCAATATAAGACACATGACTAGTAAATTATTTTTATTTTTAGTATGCCAATACACTGCTTATATCCCATCAGCTACAGTATCCATTCTATGGTAATTATGGCAAATTGGCTTATTAAAGTTTTTTTACCAAAACGAGTTATAGAATCAACGATGTAGCTTTATTGTAGCATAGAATAAAGGTTTTTATATGTCTTACTTACAATATAAGCCCAAAAAGGAAAAAGAATTTAATAAAATAATAATTGAAAAACCAGATGGCAGGCTCTTGTTTGCGATGAATTCTAGGATGGTATAATTCCTGTGTAGCATTTTTTGATAGGGTAAAAATAATTGTTGAATGCACCAAGTTAGACGAGACTTGGTGTCACTTATGTTGATCATTGGGAAGATCTTGATTATTACACATTTAGCGGGTTTATCTTCGTTAACTGCATTGTCTGCCACCTAGTTACTGTTCACCTGACATTCTGATGATCTTTCAATTCAATTAGGCAGGTTTTACATCTCAGGGTATCTTAGGCTCAGATTGATATGATAAGATTTCTTATTGTCAGTTTGACTGTATTGACTATTGTTTTTTATGAGTGCTTAATCAAGGAAACTTCTTTAACCCCCTTATCAGTTATATGTTTCAATTATGTTGTGGGCTCAAATGTTTGATATTATTCCCATCATGTCCGATAATAATGATATTCAACAAAAGATATTACACATAGAGTAAATCCTTAACGAATCAAAACACTCTCTTTAACTCCAGCCGCATATAGTGACATCCTTACCCCTATATTATCTGACCTTGAGCGGTACTTGAGCACCTGGTCCCAGACTAGAGTCCCTTGACTCCCATTCTCATTGACATGACAGCTTATGCTTTTCACCTTGGCGTCATTTCATAAGTACCTATTTTTAAATTTTATCTTGTTGCCTGTAACTTGGAACCTGTGTTCTACCCTTGACCTGATTTTTGACCTGCTAGTACAAATACTCTAATACAATGGGTTCACTAATCACCAGACATCAGCAAATGACAAAGACCATTGTTAGCCATCAATCTAAAAAGTTATGGAAAGTCCTAGTTTTGAAGTTCCTAGACGCTCTTATTGCCACAAAGTTCCTACGCGCCATGAAGTATTGATTGATGTTAACATGGTAAAAATCTTAATTATACTTTCCTATGCTATTATATTTCCTTTGTTAAGCTATACTAATAGCTAAGACATTAAAGCACAGAACTGGTTCTAGCCAAGAAAATGCACTAATTAAAACTTTACTTATTACATAAGTGTCTACGCTGTTATATTTTTATATCCATTCTACAACTGCCATCCAAAAAGAAACTTTGATTTCTATAAAAATATAACTATATGACTCAAATGATATCTTTTGCTAAAAGCAGTAACTTGATAAAACTCGAAAATTAGTCAATTTTTTTACTTTTTCCCATCTTTTTCCAGCACCAAACCCAGCCTATGTTGACTCAATTAACGCCTGCTGACCCTGTGTGGGGAAGTGGTGCACCGCCTCCTGGTATTTATTTGCCACCACTAAAAAGCCCTCAGGCTGGCCCAACTAGCCCCATTAACACTTCCAGTCTCTACGTCCCACCTAAGGACCTAGCCTACCACCTCGCAGCCTCCCAGGCGGTGCTTTGAAGCTCCTTGGTTCTTTCTTGGAGCAACCTGCGTTTTAGCCTTCAGGTTGAGTATGGTAACCTCTTCCTCTATGCAAGCGTCGCATCATTGAGATGGCTATAGCAGTTTACAAACTTTCCAGATACATAGATTTACGCCCCTTCAAGGGTACTTTGATTTTGGCTTTTCCTGTGAAGCCCACACTATGGCGGCAGCACATCTGCCTTCAATATATAAAATTACTTCCATCCTGACTTTTAGGACTCGCTTTCTGGATGAGATCACACTGGTAGTCCAGTTTGTCAGCTTTCTCTACCACTTATCCCTTGAACGCCTTCGCCATAAGCTCACAGAGAGCATTTCTACCTATGACGCTAACCCCATGCTGCAAATTGTGATTTCAAATGGCGATGGTTGCCTTGATGGACCTTGCACATTTGCTAAAATCTTCCCATTCTGTCAGGACACCCACCTTGCAACACCTCCTTATGCTATGACCGGATCAGCCTCAGATCATCCCTTCTGAGTGCACATCAAAATGGCCATGCTATATGTCCCTTGTGCTTTGCTCTCAACCCTTTAAAATGCAAGTGCCCAACACTTACTCCCAACGCTGCCTCCAACACTCCTCCCTCTGGCTTAAGCACCACTCCTGGTTCCACTAAATTTTTTGCTTGGGGGTTGGTCCTCCATTCCCCAACATCACCACCGCAGGTGCTGCTCCCACAGCTCCACCAACTCAAGGTTCACCCCATAAACATCCCTAAGCGTATGACTGCTCAAGTACTGGCAGAATTGCCGTGGTCTGCTGTGAATGGCCAATCAGTAGCTGCCACCCCACTAACTCCTGTTGTTGGCCCCGCACTGAGCATGTCAATTCTTTTCATGACTCTCAAATGTATTGATGACGCAGACTGCCCTTAAAAAGTAAATAATGACTTTAAGTGTTCAGATTCTTCACTCAACCCCTAATTTAACTCCCCACCACTGTTTCCGCCCTAAAATAAATTCCTAATTTATAAAAATATTCATCAAAAGGCTGTCAATGCAGCCGCTGTCCCCATTAACTTCCTCTTCTGCCAAGCCCCCATATGGTGATCAAGTCACTTTATGAGGGTTTTAATAAACCTAACTTCCCTTTAGATTTCCCTGAAGATGGCAAATTAAAAAATGTGCAGCTAGCTGAAAAGCTAGCTGCACATGTGTTGATGTGGCGAGATCTTTTCTCTTTATGACCCCAACTACCCTAAACCTACCAGGATATTAAATCCTTCACTTGTGTTCCCAACCTTATCACTTTTGCCGAATTTCAACTCACCTAATATGTCAAAGCGATGCACACTGCTATCCTCATTGATGAGGAGAACTTCCACCCCTTTCTCATTCTGCTGCTCACCACCATTACTCTCACCCAAATCTGTTCAGCTTTGCGCACCACCTAAATCTGGCGCCATATGAAAATTCTCCCGCCCCCTCTTATCCTTCTAGAATGTATGATAAGGCTAATGCCGCGGTGCCATTCTAGGTTTTTTGTCATATCATCCCTTTGTTTAGCACACTGTGAAATAAGATGTGTGGAGGACCCCCTGCTTGTGTTGGGCACCATTGGTACTAAAAAAGACTCAAAAGAAAACAATTCCTATGACTCACAACTCTAAAAAATTTAGAATTAGAAAAAGTAGGAAGTTACTCAAGATGCATGTGCATCCTATTACTACTAATAACCACTTTCAAATAATTATTGTGGAGAACTGAGATCATCAGATTTAGAAAAACCCTATATCATGCTCAAGTGAAAAAATATATAAAAATACTTGTCCTCAGATATAAAGTGTTGTCTGAAGCCCTTATTAAGGATATGAGTACATATTAAATAATGTCATTGGAGATTTTGTGATGATAAGACGTTTTTAACATGTCATGAAATTGACTATGCACCCATATAAGCTCGGCCATTTCAGAAATCTAAGGTCAAGGGTGATGAGGTGATGATAGAGCTAAGAAACTCTAAAGCTGCCGGTCTTTTGGAGCCTTACAAAGTCCATAAGCTTCTCCCTCCTTTTTTGTCTATAAGAAGGGTGGCTTTCACCAAGTTATTATGCATTTATTATCTTAATGACATAAGACTAAGAATGACTGATATATTCTACCAAGATAGATGACTGAATTTATCTACTAGTAAAAACTCAGTACTTTTTAGCCATATAATTTTCCAATGGGTATTGGCGGATAGAGCTGGCCCTAAAAAATAAAATAGATATGCCATGATATTGATCTAGGGATTGACTAAACTAATCAAAAGATGAATGGGCTTTTCAACATCCCTGCCACATTACAACGCAATATGTATGACACTAGCTGCTTTAAAATACCATGTGTTCTTTTCTAATTATATAAATTATGGTTTTCTCTTGGATTTTTATTAACACCATTAGTAATTGTATGAAGTTATCATAAAATCTTTATAAGAATTTACTATAACTAAAGCTCAATAAGTCACTAATCTTCATATGAGATGATTCTAAAGCCATAAGGTTATCTAAGACGAAACCCTGCCATTTCTATACAAAAATTGAAGTCACCTAAGGCATGCGTTTAATACAAGAATAATAGGGACATAAAAAGTTTTATAGATGATCAGCATTTACCAATAGTTTATCCCACAATATTTACTGCTAGCCTCTTGGCTTTTACTCCATAAACAGTTCCTTTTCTGAAAGTAGCCCAACAGCAGACATTTGACCTCAAACTTAGTGCTTTAACCATTGCTTTTTTATTGGTTTACCCTGAATTTGATAACCTTAAATTGCTATCTACAAATGCAATTTATGTGGTCATTAATACTTCCTGTGCAACATGACACAAGTTATGTAAAGCATTTATTGCATATAAACTATGCTTTTTATAAAGTTTAAGAAATTACAGTGTAGCTGAGTGGAAATGCTTAGATGTACTTTTGGAAACAGCTACTCCTGACTATACTTTTAGGTGATCACCTTTCAATTTATAACATAACATGCTTCCTTGAAGTGGCTCAAAAAGATAAAGAGTCCAGATAAAATATTATCCAGATGGGCACTAAAGCTCTAGAACTACAATTTTTAAACTGTCATGAAGGAGCCATCCATCAAAACTCTGAATATTGCCTAATTAAGAGTACAACTCCGTTTTCATCAATATAATTTTTTCTTGAATAAACTAGTAAGATTTGAGCCTAAATTACTTAAACGCTGTCTGTTAAGATGTTAAAGATGACTGCTGAGAAACAGATAGTGAATGGGTTACTACACCCTAAAGTTGGGATTTCATGGATGATTTACATCTGGCTCTCTGCAAGGACAATGACCCTGATGGAAGCTCATTTTACTATAGGGCATGAGGTTTGTAATGATTTAAGCTTTGCCTTAAATAACATATTTATATTATGTTTGATGAAAGCTAAATAACCTTGGATTAATCCAGAGAAACATTTAGTACTAATAAAGATGAAATAAAGTTGTGGGAAGTTAATACATATTTGATTATAAATGAAGATAGAGAAAAATTGAAGAAACTTCAGAATTTGAACCAAACCTTTTAGTCAAAACAGATGATCACCATATTAGGTAATTATTCCATAAGGAAAGATCTTACCTCTCTTGCTTGCTTAAGCATCCACATGGCTGAGAAGTATTGTTATGCTTCTGAGTAATATAAAAAAAAGCTAGGAATTTTTTAGTTCCTTTTTCTCTTACAAAGAGTATTTGATGAATGAACTAATAACTTGCGCTCATAATTACTTGATTTAAGCGTATATTTACTCCTTTTATGGTTAAATGATGGAGTTTTTCAAAGAAGTAAAGGCTTTAAAAGCTATCCTACATCTAATTTATATCTCCAAGTGGCACTATCTTTCATTATATGTTATTAACAAATATAGTAGATTTAAATAAATATAGTAATTTCGTGGTATTCATCCCACTTCCTTAATATCATTTTTGCATGGATTGCAAACTAGGTTTACTTCCAAAATCTATTATCGCATATAGGGTAGTTGTTTTTGGAAAAGAGGATCATAAACTTTTTTAGTAGCGAGAATTTAATGTTTTGGGACAAAAAACAAGTTGATACATGATCTATTGGAATCCTGTATTGTAATTAAAAAGCAAGGAGTAATAAACCCCTGACTCTAACATAATAGTTTTAAACTGACTGTCCATTTGCCACCGTCTGTATTGATGTAGCCAAGCCCAGATCCAACTGTACTTTTGAAAATTATACATTGTACTAATCATATATACTTTACCAAGTGTATAGAAGCGACTTTGGTGTCCACAACAAAGGATAATACTATAGCCTCCCTTGTCCTCAAAGCATCTTTTACCCATTCTGGAAGCTTAAAAATACTTCTATCAAACAAAAATTTCCTCTATGTAAATCATAGCTAAAATTTATGCCTTAATGAAATCTACCTGATTCTTGTTACCAATTCGTTCAGTAACAGATAAAGCAGTAGAAAGACAAAATGGAAACTTAGTAATAATACTAAAAATGGCCCTAACTAACTCAAGATAGTAAAATAATTTTTTTCTGATGGCAATTTGGCATATAAGTTATTTTACTACCATGTAACAAGGATGCCCCTTTTTAAGCATGCTATGGCCAATAACCTAATTTACTTTTAGGATTACCTATTGAGCCCCTGCTACTCTACAGCTTATCTAGACATTAGATTTCTAGAATGAGTAGTATCTTCAGGATATAGCTTCAGATGAATTATGTTACTTTGCCAAGAATTTGCCCAGTCAGATTATTTAAAAACTTCAACTACAAAAATACAAGTATTAAGAGCTTGTGATATTCTATCAGCACTGGTATGTAGGTCAGACTCATAAGATAGCAACCCTTTGTTTAGTTCCATATTGAACAGCATGTTTAAAAGAACTTAGATGCTCCATTGCTTCTGTAGGTACTGGAGCTTCCAACATTCAAATATATAGAAATCTCTCCAGAATTATGTAATCATCTGTAAAGATATTAAGGGGGTATTGTCAAGAATTTATTGAAAGTTAATTTGAAGAATAGTATTACTAATTGTGAGCCAATTTTTTACTGGGAATCAAAATATATAATAGAGAAGATAATTTACAGTCTAGCAATTCAATAAGTGCATTTGAGACAAAGTCACAACAAATCAAAACTACTACTTTAAAGTAGTATGGATACCCTATGAATGGGGATAAAAGGTAAGACTAGTCACAAAGAATCTTAACGTGAGATTAAAAGACTTTGATTTCATGTAGCATGATGTTTGATAATGCATACTCAAAATGAAAACAGGATATCTATTGTTTTTAACCAAAAATTTTCACTCATCTTATATATAGTACTTTATATCGATAGTTTGATATTAACATCTTTTAGAAGTCTGTAAGCTTTAGGGATTACCCAAAGCCAACAATTATAAGTATTCAGCCTTGTATACCAGCCCTTAAGATTAAAGAAGCTATATAACAATAACAAACAAAGTAATGGACACATGCGCTTATGGTATAGCTTTGCGTTACATAACTTTTAATAGGGCATAGATTAATGTATTTCATTTATCAACGCATTTTAAATATCAATCCTAAGGTTCATCAAAATTAGATAGCAGATTATTAAAAACTTTAAGTCATTTTTTATAGTCCGTTGATAACATTATGATTCTTTAGAAAATATTACACATAATCTTGGCTTTAGTTTCCCAATCATCATCTTTTTATAAAGCTCTAGCTTTTCTTCAAAAAAAAATGCAATATATAAAAAGTACTAAGTATATATGATTTTGAGATCAAAAAAAGCCTTTACAATAAGTTTGATCTAATAAGTTTACCAATGAGAATAAAAAACGTCTTTTCTGGTTTAGGCATATCCAGGAATAAATCACGTTTTTTTAGTGAGATCAATAAAGCAGGAGTTCAAAATTTGTATTAACTACTACTTGCTCATTAATGGTGCAAAGCACATAAATGGCGCCTAAATATAATCAGGTATGCGTTGTTAGGATGCTATTGTTGTAAGGAGATTGTCTGTAACTCACTCATTCCCAGCGAGGGGGTGAAAGATGCACAGCCACACTTACAGGGAACTAGTCTTTAGGGAAATGGTAAACAGGGCACCGCAAAGGATGCCAGAGCCCAAGTAACATAGTGCAAGGGTGGATAGCAGTATAGAGTAGTTGATAACAAGCAAGCAGTAACACTTGGGTGGACCTCAGAGAAAGCCCATAACCAAGCGAAGATCTGTGCTAAGTGGTTTGGGTGCCACAGGCTGGAGGGGACCAAGTGGGCCCAATGGTGCACTTGATATTTTAGATAATTTCGAGAAAATGGAATGGCCAACGTTGTCAAAGACCTCCTTGAGAGGTCCACGCACAGGTTCACCCAAATAACCATAAATTTAAAAAATATAAATTATCAGGGGAATTATATTAAAGGAAGTAAACCAACGAGGAAGATTGGTCTTAAGGAATTATACTTAAACAATTGCAGGGTAATCATCTTTTAGTGGAAGTGGTGCTAAGCCCTGGTGCACCAATAAGTGCACACTTCCATCAGGCAGGGTACTATAACTAGAGATCAAATAAAATTGAGTTATCAATTGAAGGCAAGGCTGACCCAAGTTGGAAATTTTAAAAATTGAATGGGGTATGAAACCCCATTTGCCAAGCAATCAAATTGAACCATCATATTTTAGAACGTAGCTAAGGCGTTTTAACGCCCTGGCTGTAACGCCAGGATGTGCATCATGCACATTCCTAGGACTAACCTAGGCATATTTGGCCAGTACCCAGCGTTGGTCCAGGGTATGCTTAAGGTCAAGGAGGCCTTCCAACTTCGCTTTTTGGCCTCCTGAAGTGCAGCTTTGTCCTTGCTGTTGGTTTACACAATTATGTCATCCTCAAGCCATGACAATTGTGCCAATCAAGTTCATGCTTCCATCAAAACATCAAGCACTTTGAAATGAACTCACACCACATTGTCTATTGTTCCAATTAGTTGTGCAACTATCCTATAATAGAAGTGATAAATGAAGTATGATAGAGAGGTCATTGTTGTCATCCAAATAGATAACCCATGTTACTAACAATTATATTTAATTGATACATAACATTAAGCTCGCACCTAGATTAGAAAAGGGTATGTCTTGAGAGAGATGCGTTTTATCTGCGTCCATAGTTGCTGTATATTAAGAATTTGTCAAGATTGTCGCACATAAAACTATCAGTGCTAGTAAAATAAACACATTGTAGAGCTTTTATGGTGAAAATTATAAGGAGTTTTTCGGACAATTTGAGTTAAATGTAACTTTAGTTTGTTACTGTGTAAAAATTTCCCAATACCCTACCATTATAAGGGCGTATGTATATTATTTAATCATGGGAATATCTGTTAGATTTATTATGCGCCTTGACCCTGCTTTTTAACCTGTTATGAACTTATTCTAAGCTATTGGGCCTAAAAGAAAAAAATTCAACAATAATACATTAGTCTAAGTGATAATGTTTGATTTGAGGATTTTCCACTTAATTTTTTTCTAAAAATGCTTAAAGTTTCTGCCTACATCAGTTAATTTGTTTATTTCTAAAGGGTAACAAACCTCTCGTTTAAGGATCCAATTTGGTGTTAGAGATTTTATTTCTATATTTCTAGTGTATTAGTTCCTTCTTTTCAAAACCTGCTCAATTTTGTCTACATAAAATTTGGTGGTATTAGAGATAATCATAAGCTTCATGATGGTGAGTCTTTTGAGGTTTTTGGTGCTTAGGAGGAAAAGCGGCAGCCATGTAATGCTAATGAGTTTATCCTAGGTCCTCAATTTAGGCAGATGCAAGTCCTACATGCTACAGCCTTTATTTTTCTGAAAGGTGTTAAGCCTAATATAGCTGAAAAAAATGAAACTTTAAAATACCCTTTCTTTTTAGCCATGGTTTACCCTGGGATATTACTAAGGGTGAATATTATGTGATACTGAGAGCTTAATTGCTTCAATGATAGGTGTCTAAGGTGAAGGGCATTAAAAAAGCCCAGTGATGTTTTATAAGTTTATAATTTTGTTTGCTATGTTGACGAGTTACTTGAGAAAGATAGCTTTTCTTTCAATCCAGGTATCCTTTACAGGGCATCAAGTAGTGAAGGCCACGTTTGACATGTTGTAATCAAATATCTCCTTAATTTTTTACTTGTAAACACACTCTACCATATTAATATTAACTTGAAAAGGTCATTTATATTTAAACGGAGTGAGAGAGAAAGCTTAAAGGATGTATGAGTCCTCTTTTATGTTGGCAATTTGAGATGTGAGGATACAAAGAAACACTATATATTAAAACTAGGTGGTCCCTAAACATAGCAACAAGTTAAATTTTGTTAAAATACCCACTTGTTTTCAGGATAAATTATGAAACAGATCCATAAAATCTAAATTCATGAAGTTCGGCATAGAGTCACCCACCTAATATTTAATAAGTTCCAAAGTTTCTTGTATACAACCTTTTGCTGTCATTATTTGACTTTGAAAGTCGTTTTGGAAATTCTGAGATATTTTTTATGTGCGTAGCAAACTCTTAAAATGAAAGATTATAACCTTAATTTATAGTCTAATTGTAAAAATGGTTCTATACCCAAAGCTAGTAACATAGGGAATGCACCCATAAACTAGTAAAGAGAATTTATAGTATGGAGGTTGAACCAAGGGTTGTGAGGCCCAAATAGTATACGTTAACATGGCATAGCATAAAGTTAATGTCTAAGCGACTTGTTAGTCCTTATGGTTTGGCCATTAATTGGTGTTGGTACAAAAGAAACCTACAGAGTCTGATCTTTTAGGATCTAACATAATGCCTCTTTTACTTGAAGTAGAATGTAGCCCTCTGTTGCTGACCACATCCTATGGTTTTAGACATTAAAAAAGACATGCATGATAAACAGCAGTGTAATATTTAACCGTAGTATTAATAAAGCAGGCGATAAAAATGGTGTAATTTAAAACTGGTCAACTAGCACTTTTATAGTGTTAACCCTTGGACACATGAGGAACCAAAAATTGACCTCTATTGAATTCCCAGTACTTTCATCTATTTCAAATGGTGTAAAAGGCCATTGTGGCCTGTTTGGTCTAATTTGGAGCAAGCAAATGTTACGCAACAGTTGTCAAAAAGTATTGAATTGACTTGCTATATCTATTTATATGAATTCTTGTTATTATTCATATGAGACTAGAAGGCGTGAGAGACTATTCATCAAAGCGTGTTTCTGTCTGCACTCCCATACAAAGTAACATTTCCAGAATTGTCACACGCTGCTCTCATTATTTAACAAGTGTTTTCCCATATATGGGTAAAGTATGCATATTGTAAACATTTTACTTAATATGCCATTTACTTAGCTGATTTTACTCTCAAAAATTAGGATAGTATAATTATAAGACTAGGAAGTAATCTTTATAATTTCTATCATTCTTCCATTAAAATATCCCCTATTACATGAATTTATTCACATATCTTGGAATTAAGTACTGGAATAGAGTTCTACTATACCAGGAGACATAGAGATCAAATATTGTGTAGCACTTCTATATAATTTTCTATGGAATAAGACTTTTCATGGGCAAAAGTCAAGTGATTGAAAAGGCACCAAGAGTTTCAACAAGGAACTTAACCTGTTCAGTAGTGTGCATTTTCTGTGCAATACATCGTGGTGCTCACTAAAGGGGGCCCACATTAATCTATTGATTCCCATGAAACTAATTATAATCAAAATAGTCCTAACCAAAGATAAGTGGAAGATAAGAACCACTAATTGAGTGTGTTAGTCATTACGCATAAACCCTTCCATGCTAGCTCAAACTGATATATAATGAAGCTATACTCCGCAATTTGGAGTGTTTGATTCCTACTCCTTCACCACTGAGCAACAAGCAGATTAGAGAGATGCTATGTCATGGATTCCTATTCTTTAGTCACAAGACTATTGCCCTCATATTTTTCTTTATTTTACCGCTGATATAACTAAGAGAAATCACTACAGGACTATAAATGGTATGATATCATGAATCATGGTCAGAAAATATACTTCCTCAGCATCATTGTTAGTTTTGGTTTTTTATAATTGTGTATTTTAAACACTCTCTATTAAACTACCAGATGAACATTGTTTGACACCATGCATTGATAATGGAAGATAGTTATCAAATATTAAAAGATTGATAATTACAATCTCTACACAGCCAATTGGTTAAAAGTTTTCATGGTGTTAGACAAGCGGTATAATTTAACCACATACTCAGCTAGCAATTAAAAAGTGATCAGATGAACATATCACCAGATTAATTGTATCGTGATTGCGATAAGTTGGCAAGCAGAGTATGAGAAAGGTTTTAAAGCTAAATGGGCAAGGAGCTTTTTAGTTTAAAGTATAAATTTAAAAGGTCACTTACACTGCAATAGCTGAAGTAAACAAGCTGAGATATTTTAGGATCTTAGTTATTATACAAAGAAGGTGATGGTGATTAAAGCTTACAACATTGGCAATACCGCTGAAGATACTAATTACTTAAAGGAGGAGCTAAAACTTGAAAATGCTATCAAGTTTTCAACCGTCAAGATATTGAGGCTTTGAGAGACAAATTGCATCCCTATAATAATGTTAAGGTTGATGTCCTTCAGGCCAAAAATGATCTATAAAGTACATCCAAACCATTAATGATAATAAAAATGGTCTAAAAATACAAATGGGGAACTCAGATTGTCAATGCTTTAATTGAGAGCTGAGATTGCCTTCTTGAAACAGTTTAAACAGCAATTTTAATAGTAAATAAGAGTTTTAATTGACATAAGAATGACGCATTAACCCTACATATATATTTGATGGAGTCAATGTGATCCAAAGTTCCAGCTTATTATAGGCCAAATTGTTTTAGGAAGAATCAACGAAGTTAGGTCCATATTCATTCCAGAATGTCATCCTCAACGGTTAGTACTGGCTGCACTGCTGGACTTACCTCATTCCTCAAGTATCCTAGCCCAGGATTAAAGCTTCTCTAATTAACCTAGTAATCCAGGTCTCCATGACAGGTCATCCCAAACTGCTTTTGAGACCACCAAAGAAATGACATTTCACTTTTCAGCATTTCAACCATGTTAGACTTTTTAGTACTAGTGGGGCCAACCCAAGAGGGAGACGTTCACAAGTTTTTTATTTCAGATGATAGATAAAACTGAAAGAAATAAATCCTAGTATGGTGCTGCGGCAGCATTACTAAGCAGCCATATCAGATGGGGAATCACATCAGGGTGTTTTCAGCCCGCCTTAGACCTGAGGGCATACAAAAGAACGAAGAAATGTAAGTAGGGCACCAGCGAAATGGGGCAGAAGGTTGATAAACATAAGGTTGGTTTTGTCCAAGAGGCATTTAGTGTGCATTTCCTTGAAGTACTAGGCTATCTTTAGCTCAGCTTTATTAAACAAGTTCTGAAGCACTAAAAAAGATCTAATGTTTTGCCAGGTCTGAGGGTAGTGTGGGTGATGCATTGCAACTTGGCGGAGTTGGCACATGAGCATTCTTTGGTGTATGTAAGCTCCTCAATTCAGTCTCAGGTAACATCAGGGAAGTCAGCTGGAAATTAAGGACAGGGAATACCCTTGAAAAGAGGCTTCATGGCTTCATGGAAGGTCTTTCAGAGGAAACTGTTGACTGGGCTCAAGCCACTTTATGGGGAGCTAATGATGAGGTTTATAAATGAAAGGCACTTATGAGAGCATAAACAGTGCAGATGCTTAGACTTAGTGGATGGAAAATTCCTGCCAAATAATAATTGGGACTTATTTAAAAGGTTTAACGGCTTTTCACAGTGATCCATTTGAGGTATTTGATATTTTTCTTGAGCAATTTTAAGTCAAAACAGGAGCTGTTTGGCTGGTGCAGGAGTGTTTTCTTTTAAACTTCCAACCAAAGCATACCAATTGGGTCCAGAGCAGCAACTTGATCCTGTACAATTCAGGACTTTTGGGCTTGATTTCCTGAAGCATCAGGAGTTGTGGCTACAGCAGTAGTGGTAGGGGGAGAGAGGCTTAACCCATTTAAAAATCTTTCTGGATTGGTGGTGAGGCCTACGCCATGTGTGAGGAGAGGCAGAATTTGAGGCAGTGGCTTGGCAAGGGACTTGTACTTTGAATGGTCAAGGCTGAAGCATTAGGGTAGAAAATGTGGATGTTTTCTACAATGACCCATAATGGGTGGTTGTCAGCAGAGTAAATCAAGTATAGGGAAATTGCAAAATGGGAATCTTGGTGGAATGGGAAGATTGCTGTAAAGGCGTGAGGCACTGCAAGGAGGCTGACTCCATTGAGAACCACAAACTGGAATACAGTAGTAGCGTCATTATTAAATCCCTCCAAGAGCTCCTGGCATAGTTGCATAGGTAAGAGGTGATTGACAGTCTACAAAATGTCAAACTGGAAGACTAGAGTTTTATCTGATGGCAGAGGAGTGCAGGTAGTGAAGATGAGAGTCAATATAAATAAGAGGCATATTTGACATGAACTTAGCCTGGGCTTCTATAGTGAAGCTCAGGTCAAAGTACCCATTGAAGGGGCAAAAATTAATAAAATTGGCGGGTCAACCACTTCCTGCACCATCTCAATGTTGACTGCACTAGGGTAAGGAAAAGATCTTATACTTAACCTGAAGGCTTTAATACAGGTTGCTCTGGAAGAGCACCAGAGGGCTTTAAAGCACCACCTAGGAGCGCACAAGGTGGTGAGCTAGGTCCAAAGGGGGGCAAAGTGACCAGTAGGATGGAGCTTAGGGATCCATCATAGGTGCACTTTGACAGCGGTGAGAAATTGCCACGATGCGACGCACCACCGCCCACATGGGAGCAGCAGGAATCAGATTTTACAATATTTGAAACTCAGTTGTTAGGACAAAAGCGGTTGATATAAACTTACTTTAGAAATTTCATTTTTTTGTAAATGATCAAATCAAAAGATTCTCTCAACCCCATTAACCTTTTTAATTATGACCAACATTAAGATGTGAAGTAATTACTAAAAATGGGTAAAAAAGACCATGAATTTTCTGGTAATCTCTGCAAAGAAACCAGGATGTTAAACTCTTAAGATGAAAATAGTTAGGACCTGATCTTGATTTTACCTCCCTGGAGACAACTATAGCTTTGCAACAACAATAATGCCATTTTAGAAAAGTTTGGTAGTTTTGAGAGGATGACCACTCGTAAGGCTGAATCCATGTCTATTCTATTACAAAAACATTAAGATCATCACTAATATTGCTTTTGTCTCTACCATGAGGCCCATGTCCTGTTAGGAGCAAGGAGATGGCTGGTTTTGACATGGAATTTGATCTCCAATATGCAAACAAAGACTGCCATGAGTTAAACAATATAGCCCGCCTTAATCAAGTATTTAAAAACCCCTGCTATAATTGATTACTTGAAGCGATGCAAGATCACTTTTGGCAAAATATCACAGAGGCTTATGCGACCAATTACAATTAATGGCCAGTAGCACCAAAAAATTAAAAGTTATTAGCTAACAATGGTGTGGAAAAACTATTCCTTGATGAGGATCTTAAGTGAGCTTCTGGATTTGTGACTCCAAAGGTCATTATGCTTCCAGTTGCCTAAAGAAATGGCTCAATGTGAAGCTATATCGCTTCATCTTTAGATGATAAATACTAGGGAAATTCAACCAACTTTAGAGAAGAATAGAACTATGTTAAACACTAAACTATCCAATCTTAAAATAAATGAGGCAAACTACCCTTCCACTTAGTACTAGCTTTAGCCCAAATCCAACTCGCAAGCCTGAGAAAGAAGCCATATATTACCAACAATACTTATTATGCAACTTTAAAAAGGATTTAATTTAGAGAGACAGATAAAAATGTTTATTTGAATCCTTGAAAATGAGTTAAAGTGGCTTTGTTCCTAGAGACTTTTATACCCATTTTCTGGGCGTCAGAGAGAAGATAAACTATAGATGGCCAGGTTTCTACCCTCTGTTCTCACATTAAACGTTAATTAAAACTACATTCAGATTGCATTTATTATAAATACTTGTGAATTAAATTTATTTTCATTATATATAAGATATCAATGGTCCAATCAATGTAGTATCAAGTCATTTCTGCAAAGAATTTATTGCTCTTTTCTTTGCCACTTCCAACAGAAAAGAAATGGCTTCCAAGAAAGCACTATTAGTTAAGGAGCAACCAGTGCTTTTCCAAAGAGGTTTGTCTCCATACAGGTCATCCCTCCCACTCTAGTACTTCCCAGCAGCTTAAACAAATCTAAATTGGTACCAGCTTTCTCAATATTTATGGATTAGTTTTTTATTTCTAAAGAAAATGTCTCCAAAATCCTGGTCAGTTGTTTCCTTAACAATACAATTAAGAAAAAGTTATTCATACTAACTGAAATAAGATCAAATTAATTTACATCAATAGAGTATTTCCTATTTGCTATCAGAAAGTTGGTTGACATATTTGGTCCCTCTTTCCAACATTTCTGAAAATCAGGGTACCTCATGCAATTAACTATAGTTTGTGAGCTACTCCTCGTGGAATAATGCATTTAAGCACTGTTTTGTTTCTGGAGCTTCCTGAAAGACTATAGTGAGAAGTCTACTCTCCTTGGATAAAGTCATGCATTGAGCTCCAAGCAACTCCTTGGTTAACTTTACCTGGCAAAAATCAAATTAAATTTCTCATGACCAGCTTAATTTCTCAGAGAATACCTGTGAAGAAGGTGTTGGGATTCCTACCCAAATTGAAAATCAGATGAGGTAGATGGTGGAAATAAAACCCAAGCCATAAAAATAACTGAAAACATTACCAGAGATAATACCTGATGAATTTCAAGCCATCTTGACAACAGGGACAATCCTCAACTAATGCGGCCATATATTACTCACCCAAAACCCGTAAATATAGGGAAAACTTCCAATCTATGTGGTAAGCAAATCCTATTTGATTAAGTTACTAATCCTGCTACAGAATCCCTAATTTGTAAAAATTATAGATTTTAGCTTGGACCGCTTGAAAATTGACTGGGTATCCTCCCTGATCTCCCTTATAATTTTGATATAAAAAAAAGATTACATTCTTTTTTTCCAATTTAAGTCAAATTGGCCTACCTCTATTAACTTAGGGAAGGTTTTATATTTAGGATTTACCACTCCAGACATAGTATCTAGAGTAAAGACTTTCTTGACCAATTAACATAAAAATATTTTTAACACCCAGGAGCTTTGGGTCCCCTGGGCCTATAAATTAAAAAGGGACAAGAGGTCTAAACCCTTGATCCTGAAAGACTGGTGCCCCCTGCCAGGTTCACCCCAAATTACCGGTGAAAATATGATATAAATAGAAAAATAAAAATAACAATTTGGCGTCAGTTCTCTTTTTAGATCAGGAACGCCTTAAACTCTTAGCAAATCTACCCGCTATGATCTGCAGGATGGAGCAATGAGTTCTTGTCCTTGAGCAACAACAACTCAAACTTTAAGATGGAACTACCAAGCTCAAAAGCGAAATAAGCAGTTAAACCCTCCTATTGCCACCTAATTGGTTCTTCATGCCGCCCATGATTGGATAGACTCAATAATTGAGGATATTAACACCTTACAAAATAAAGTGGAAGCCCTTCACTCTTACAAGACGTCCAGCAATATCAGTTCCTCTTTAGGTGAAAACGTCCCCCCAATGTCAGTTCACATTGTTTGAATGTTACCCCCTCAGTGGTACATTCAAACCATCGTTCAAAGAGAAGTACTTCCCAGGCAAAGGGAGCATCTTCTCTTTCTTAATTTTATATAAAAGTGCTATGGAGGAAGCCATTGACACCCAACGTCTCAAACACCTAAATGTTTTAAATGTGTAGCTCAAGACATTCTAGTACCACATATAATGCATTGCCGGACTTGGGATGACGCAAAGACTGCATTGATTTGGGAATTTAGGAGAGATATAACTATATACAAACAAAACCAAACTTTTATGGGCCTAAGCATAAATTGGGGAGAAACCACCATTGAGTTTTCTTGCCGTTTTTACCTTGAAGCTTAAACTTTGGTTGCAGGAAAACATCTTACTTTAGATGATGCTATCACTGATTCATTTTTGGAGTTTAAATATATATGTCTTTTATTCTAATGTATCTTAAAGCGGTAAAGTCTAATTGGAAGTCTCTTCTCCATATTAAAGAAGCTATTTTGGAGTTTCCGCCTGCCTACTCAAACCTACTGGGCCCACTAGTTTTAATAATAATAACAAGCCTCAGATTCAAATGTACAGTTACACCCCCAAATCGCCTAAACCTGAATTATACTGCATTCATTGCAAGAGAACCAACCACACTGTAGACTTTTGTCGCGTCCTTCAATGTAAGTTGTTAAAAAGATTACTCAGTATAGGGCAAAAGGCTCCCTATGCCGATGGAATCAAGTGCCTCAAGGCCCTTGTTCTAGTTCTAGCTCTATTCCCAACACTTCAGGATGTCTTGAGTAAGCTGCGCCTATAGAAGTTGACGTACCTCTTTTTGTTCACAGAAATAAAAAAATCTCCAGCTTTCTTACTTTTATGTTGGTCAGTTACCTAAACAATTTTTGGCGATCAGCTCTTCTATGTAAAGCCAAGCACTGTCAGATAAACTTTAAAACTCGTTGAACAGCCCTGAGCTTGGCTGCAGCAGAATCCTCCACTTAATTTGCTACAAATACCCTAATGACGGTTCACTAGTTGTTAATTCCAAGTTCAGATCTTTGGTGGTTCAAGTATAGGTAGTCGTACATAAGGTTAAAGTCCTGGAAATAATTAACAACGTATCCCTGGTTAACATTATTTTCCTCCCAACTTATCCAAAAGATTAAAATGGTTCCAGGTTTGATTCACGAAGCTGAATTTGGGATGGCCAGTAATCAGGTAACTAAGGCGATAAGAGCCTATTCTGCCTTACCCCTTCAATCTGGGAAACTTTTAATTATGCCATTACCATTGCGTTAGAATTATACTTATAAGTTTCTTATTGGGGTCCAACTAATGCGGGAGTTTAACTGCAGCATCAACCACAAAGAAAAATCCAGTCCTACTAGGGTATCATATCCCATTAATATTTGAACCCTCTATTAAAAGTAAAGGAGCCCCAAAGAATGGACATGCCTCCTCAAATACCCAACTTCCATTTGAAAAGTTGAATACTAAGTCCTAAGGGGGAAAACCAAGTTACCCCTGAAGGCAATGGATGATGAAAATGAAATTCCTCTATGTCATGATTCCTATATGACTGGATGATAATTGTGGGACAGCAGGGCGGAATCTGCTGAACATAATATCAGTTATGATTATTTGAGCCTCATGATGAGGCGATATTGGGAAAATAGGTTTTTATTGGATACAATGGGTTTTATTAGATCACCTCTATATAAGGCGATAAGGCAATAAGGCGATGTTGACATTTGATGAATAAAAAGCAAATCGCCTACAAATAGGGTGACAGAGGATTAGATAATGACAAGCCAAATTTGAGGAAAAATCGGTGGAAGAGAATAGCCCAAACCATGAGAAGCAGTATCACCTGAAGCCGCTGTATATAGGAGAGATGAGCAATCGAGAAAAAAAGTTGTTTTTAGCATAGAAGAGATGAACAGCAAAAAGTAGCTGTATTTATAAAAAATAGATAAAGAATTGGTTGGGGCAATTGCTCATATTTTAAGTATATTTTTTAAGTGTGTCCAAAGGGCTGATGATCCATACATCATCAATCTGTTGCTCAGTGGGTTTGACCTGTGCAAATAACCT
The DNA here is from genome assembly GCA_022478985.1 of Massospora cicadina. NCBI lineage: Eukaryota > Fungi > Entomophthoromycota > Entomophthoromycetes > Entomophthorales > Entomophthoraceae > Massospora > Massospora cicadina. Next base: position 136,258 of record JAKSZP010013226.1, read on the forward strand.
GACAGATCCTAGTGATACTGTCATGGAAACGGCAGAAGAAGTTTAGACCAGCCTGCCAGTCAGGATGCGTGAGCACCCCAAAAAGCAAGCCAGAATGCCAGAGGCATTGCTGACCGTATGACTTGATATGGAGCTGGGAACTGGGATACCACAAAGTGGTGGCGTAACAACAGGGTAAGAAGTATCCCAACAGCAAACCACACTGAACCCATTCCCAGCTCAGTGATTCTCATTGCTTGAGGTGGGATTGCTGGGATAGTCTCAACGAGATTCTCAGCTTGAGCAGCCAACTCATCAGGGGCGATGTGGAGATAAATTCTCTCTTTCCATTGTTGTATGTAGGGCCATAAGATCCCCATGTATTGGTGTCGAAAATTAACAAGAGCGGGGTTTGTAGGACCAAAAGTATTGGACTTGCTGAGCCCAATCAGTGATAGAGGGAGCCATAGTGACCAAAAGAATTGGTAAAGCTCACCCAGAGTGCAGGGTGATGGACCACCAGGGAAAAGCCATCTGGGATGTGGTCAAAACGGAAAATAAAAACTATTAAAATTTCTTTTGGCAAAATTTTATTGGGAAAGGAAAGTAAGAAAATTGACCAACAATTTTTCAGTGTCATGCAACTGATTAAATAGTGGTCAACTGGGTAGTGACAGGATGGGGTTAGGACCCACAAATTCAGCCTAACTGGCGAATTGTTCAGGAATGGGGGCTTTATTCTTTGGGAACTGACATCACAAAATTTGGCGGTGGGCTGAGTCTCTATCAGTTTGACCTCAAACGTCCAAACCTGGGCTTGACTACATTTCCAATGATTAGCATGATGGCATTTGGCCTGATGGGCAACGGAATCCCCAAGGCTATCCCTTATAGGGATGGGTCCATTTGGTTGGGAACGGATTTGGGATGGCCAACCCACCCACGCTCAGTCATTTAACCATTTGTTTGGTCAAAGGCAGTACATTAAGCGCAGCGCCCAAATTGCTATCCAAGGGCTTTGAACTTATGTCAATAGCGCCTAATATTTGTTCAACTGGTCTGGAGATTGAATTGGAACTGTCAGGCAATCCGGCCAATATCTTATCCTTCGTGCTTTTATAGACATTTGAATTTTGCGCATCAGCCAGATTGCCAACTGAATTAGTTCCGACCAATTTCAAATTGATAAACTCAGCACATATTTTGCTAATTCCCTGCAACAGTTCTGCCGAGGTAAGTGTGGGTATTGGGGGTGGGATCTGAAGCGGACGAGCTGTTACCCATCGCTCATCTACTATGTGAGCGAGGTCGCCCTGAGTGATGAGGGGTACCACCATTTTCTTCAGTGTCTTTTTATTTGGGAATTGGAAGATGGCTCGATTGAGAGCCAAAGGACGTTCCCTGAGACTTAAAGATACCATCCAAAATTATAACAGTGGTGCTCACTACAGAGGGCCCATTGATCAATCACCTAACACTCCAGAACTCCAGTAACCAGCCATGCCTTACTCAAGCTGTGTTGTTGGGGAGCCTTCATGGAACACTGCCAGCTGGATATGAGGATCTCAGAGTTACCCTAGACGCAGCGCTCAAAAATCAAGATGAACTTTAAGAACGAGATGCTGTCATACACCAAATTGATAGTACATTCAGCCAAATGAAAATCTTGGGACTACAAAACAAAGAACTTGCCAAATGATTAAACTACCACCAAGTGGCTTCAGTGTTCAGAATGAAGATTGACCAATACTTCTCAGTTTTCTCGCTGGGACAATGATGACTATCAAGAAGAGGCATCATACGTGGAAGAATATGATGCTGGTCGAAGTACTACACTCAAGATGGTAGTACTGGATACGCATATGAGTCAGAACAACACCTCCTTCAAGTAATGGCGGTACCACCCATGGCACAAGGTCATGCTACCCCTGAAGCGGCGGACCTCCCAACTCACACTACTACAGCTCCTCATTGAGAATCCGCTTTTGGATCTCATTCCATTCCAAAGTATTGCCCAAAACCCCGTGAACGGGGTGAGAAAGTTAATATCAAAAAATTGCCTCCATTTGACCGCAACTGGAACATTCATGGGTTCTTCAAATGGTTTGAGTTTGCGGCAAAAGAAGCCTCTGATAGATGGAAGGCTAAGTTTTTAATATCTGCCTTAGATGTAAGAAGCGCCAACCAGGTCACCTGTTACCTCTCAAGTAGTTCTGTCACCTATAAGGACGTAAAGGATACCATACTACGCCTGTTTGTGGGAAATTCAAAGATGTTGCAGTGGAAAGCAGAATTCTTAACGATTTATTTCCATCAAAATGAGACTCTCCTAGAGTTCGCTGATTGATTCACAACAGAAGCCCATGTGCTGATTGGAGCTGGGTAATTAGCAGAAGTTGACGTGTGCATTGCCATGTACTCCGTGGTGAAGCCATATTGTAAACTTTCTAATGTTATTTCGCCGCTTCTGGATAATATATTACCTCAGCTTAAGATTGTACAGTTTTTGCGTCATGTATCCCCTAACTTTCTGTTGCCAGATATGGAATGAAAGACTACCGCTGCTACTGTACCCTATTATTCAGGAGTATACTATTGTCTGCCTCCAGCTCCAACTAGTAATCCTTGGCCTTTCTATAGCTCTGCGCCTTGTCCTCAGTCGATTTATACTCAACCGTTCAATCAGCGTCAATGGGCTGGCCATGAAAACTGTCAGCAACCCAGTTATCAACCAGGACCCAACTATGCTGACTGTCAACAATCAGCTTACCGACCTGGGGCTGGTTATGCAGAATGACCCCAAACTTTCTGGTCTGGACCCACTTATGATAATTAAGGACATGGCTCTTATGGGATTATCTGCTACAAATGCAGTCGCACCTGACCATATGGTAAAATTCTGCCATAACTGCTGTGTGAACTACATATACCAAGATCAATACTATTAGGGAAAAGATGGAGCAGAGTAGAGACGGGACCCTATACCTCCGCAATACACACTCAAAACGTCCCTGAACCAATAGTAGTATACCCTGCAAGAGTCCCTCAGTATGATGACAGAATTTTATATCAACAGCCAGTTGGAGGAGTAAACGTAGTAACCTGAGCTCATGCCAAGGCGGCGGCAGAAGAAGAGTCCTCCAAAAACTGAAGCCATATGCCTGTCAAATTCTTGATCAAGCTTCCTCGTACCAACTTGATTCTGCCACAGATGCGCCAACTCTGAAAGGAGTAAACGTCGCCCTTCCAGTAGATGCCATTGTCAAAGAATACCCCCAAGTTGGTGAGGGGATAATGAATTTTTTGGGAAAAGAGAGCCCATAAATTTTCACATATTAAACAGTCAATATTCTTCTTATTCTGAGTGTACATACTGTGATATTTTTGTAGCAAAAAATAGAGTTCGCGCTAAGATAGATACTGGTGCTCCAGTCAACATAGTGTCCACTAAATTAATGGCAAAGATGACGTTGAAACCTGATGTGGAGCATCAAATGGTTTATGGAACAGCTGGAGCTGTAAGCACTGTCACTGGGGGGTTTATAGTGCGTAACCTCTGCGCTTTGGGTCCATTGTCATTGTAGCTCTGGCAATTTTGCTACTGAATGAAAACTACGACCTTTTAATTAGGACCACTTTCCTGTGCCATTTTGGGGCTGTCATTAATATGACGGATGAGACCCTTGCCATTCTGGGTCAGCGGATTCCAATTTACTTTACCACTAGTGGAGTATCAAAGGAACCAGTGCATACAAGACATATCAACCTTGCCTATAGTGATGGGGTGCTGCCAGTTCACTATCACCAACTTAAGCACAAGACTTAGGCCCTTCCCAGCATATATATGAATATCAATGGATATCTCTTCGAGTGGCAGGGCCCATATATATCCCTTTTGGCCATCAAGTCTTAGTGAACAGTGAGCTAAAAGTGGAAGTGCCGAGTGAGTTATATGGGGAACTCATTGGTCTCTATCATCAAACACAGTTTGAGCTTCACGTGGCTCAGGGATTATACTACTGGGACATGAAGAGATTAAAGTTTTGTTAGCAAACCTTCAGAGCAAACCAATGCAAATCCGCCGCCACCAAGATGTAGGTTATTTACACCTGATTCCCATAGATGAGGTCCATCAGGTTCATGATTTGGGTCATTGGATGAATTTGGTCTACTGGCTGAGACCCCTGCTGATGTACTAACAGTGGTACCGCGGAGTAATTCAATAGGACTATCAGAGGAAAAAAAGACCAAGCAATAGCTTTATTCCAGAAGTATAAGGGGATTTTTGCTGTTGACGATCATGATTTAGGATGTGCTTGGGGGGTGGTCCATCGAGTAGACACATGAGATCATCCTCCTATAAGATCTTGGCCAGTCCACCAATTGTGCGCAGTGGAAGACGTGGTTACTGATGAAGTCAACAAGTTGCAGAGCAAGGGATGCTCAAACTGTCCAAAGCCCGTGGGCTTCGCCTGTTCTAATTGTAAAAAAGAAGGATGGCATCAACCATGTAGTAATAGACTACTAGAAGCTCAATAGTATTACAATAAAGGATTCATATCCCTTGCTAAGAATCGATGATGCTCTGGATTGATTAAGGGGCCCATTATTTTTTTGCGATGGACTTGATATCAAGCTACTGGCAAATTGAGTTACCCTCAATAAAACAGGAAAAATGTGCTGTAATCACCTCTAAAGGCCTTTTTCAACTGACGCGGATGCCTCAAGGGATGTGCAATGCCCCAGCTACATTTCAGCGAGCCATGGTCACTATTCTTGGTGAGCTGAAACTGTCATGCATCCTAGTATACCCCAACAATATTAACGTTTTCTCTCGAACCTTTTTGGAGCATCTTGACCACCTCGAAGCAGTATTCCGCCAGCTGGCTGAGGTGAACACAAAAATTTACCTCAAAAATGTAACTTCTTCAAAGCACAGCTGGAATACCTGGGGTTTGTGGTAGACTCAAATGGGCTGAAACCACAATTGGCTAAGGTGGAGGCCATCAGCAAAATGACTACTCCCAATAGTAAGCGTGACATACAAATATTTTTGGGAATGGTCAGTTAAACTGGCGCTTTATCCCTAATTTTAGCTGTATTGTGGGACCGCTATTCAAGTTGTTAAAAAGACATTGTGTTAGAATGGACGGAATGTCGTCAATCCACTTTTGATACACTCTGTACAGCGTTGATCAGCGCACCAGTGTTGCAATATCTGAACTTCTATTAGGAGTTTATTGTTCAGATGGATGCATCCCTCTCCGCTGTTGGGCAGTACTTTCTCAGAAAGACGATGAGGGAGAGGAACATCCTGTTGCATTCTGTAGTTGAAGTCTGAACTTTCACAAATGTAATTATACGGTGACTGAGAAGGAGTGCTTAGCAGTGATCTACGCATATAAGCAATTCAGAGTCTATCTGCATGGGGTAAAATAAAAGTCATAACAGATCACGCATCATTACGCTGGTTGCAGAACCTCAAAGAACCTGAAGGATGGTTGGCTCAATGGGCTCTCAAGTTACAGGCTTACAATTTTGAGATTCTCCATCAGCTGGGAGTGAAGCATCAGAACGCTGACTGTTTATCTCAATTACTAACTATTGTGGTGGCAGTGGACCTCAGCGACGTGATGTACAATAAGACGCTCAGCGGAAAATATGACAATGAAATGCCCCATGTAATCAAAGTGTTAAATGAGATATGCACAAATACCTTCCAACATAATGGAGAACTGTACAAATGAATTGGTGATTCCACAGTGAATTTTCTGTTCCCCTCAGCATGACCAGGAATTATTATGAGCACGCACAAGGCAGTCAGGCATGGTGGAGTGTGTAAGACTATGGAGTTGTTTTGCCCCCGGTACTACTGGAAAAGTATGAGTTTTGATGTGTCCAAAACTATTTCCAGTTGCCATCAGTGCCAAGTTGGGAAGCCATTCCACCGTACAACGTCATATCAGTTATTGAAATCACATTTCACTTGGCACATGGTTTCCCTCAATGTCTTTGGCCCCTTGCCAACAGGAGCCAACCGTTATAATTACATTCTTGTGGCTATTGACCACTTGTCCCGGAGGGTTGAAGCAAGGGTGCTACGAGACTTGGGGGCAGTTACGCTGGCCAAAAGTGATGGAATGCATTATTCAGCGGCACGGCTGCCCTCAGTTTATTCTCACTGATAATGAAACCAACTTCACCTTACACATCCTCCCCAAGCTGAATGAGATTATGGGAATCCGCGGGGTTCTGATGACCCCATACCACCCCAAGTCCAATGGAATAAAAACGGGTGAACGGAACTCTAATGAACATACTACAAAAATTAGTAACAGATTGACCTTCTGATTGGAGCTCTCTCCTTTCCACTGCCATGTTCTCCTATAACATCAGTTACCATTCTGCCATGGGGAAGAGTCCCTTCCAATTACTATATGGCTGGCACCCAGCTCTCCTGGAGTTTCTTTATGTATGTGTAGAAGACACTGGCGGACTGGAACCCCACTGCTGTTTGACTAACCTCATGAACATTCTGATCAAATTGCATACTGAAGAATATTCCTTCAGCTTAGCTAAGAAGAGCAGGAATCAGGCCGCTGATCAGGCATGTTGTAGTGGGCTGGCGCCGTTCAAGGAAGGCGATATGGTTCTCTTTCATGACCAACTTGGATTTGGGTGGAAACACAAGTTGGCCAGTATTTGGATTGGTCCATTCAAAATTATAGAGAAAACCGGGGTTGACCATATATCATCAAGGATCCTGCAAGTGGTTGGATCATAAACTGAGTACATGTGAAGTTTTTCCGACCTTACAAACAATAGGATCTTATCATTCAGTCAAGGAGGGGGTAATGTTGCAATTTCTATTTGACTGGATGATAATCGCGGGACAGCAGGGCGGAATCTGCTGAACATAATATCAGTTATGATTATTCGAGCCTTGGAATGAGGTGATATTGGGATAACAGGTTTTTATTGGATATAATGTATTTTATTGGATTGCCTCTATATAAGGCAATAAGGTGATAAGGCAATGTTGACATTCGATGAATAAAAAGCAAGTCGCCTACAGATAGGGTGACAGAGGATTAGAGAATAACAAGCCAAATTTGAGGAAGAATCGGTGGAAGAGAATAGCCCAATCCATGAGAAGCAGTATTGCCTAAAGCCACTGTATATAAGCGAGATGGGCGATTGAGAAGAAAAAGTTGTTTTTAGCATAGAAGAAACAGAACAGCGAAAAGTAGCTATATTTATTAAGAATAAATAAAGAATCAGTTGGGGCAATTGCTCCTATTTTAAGTATATTTTCAAGTGTGTCCAAAGGACTAACGATCCCCACATCATCCATCTGTTACTCAGTGGGTTTGACCTGTGCGAATAACCCAATGGATCCTAGTATACCGTCCAAAATTATAACACTCTTTATGTCCTACATCCTATCACAATAACCTCTGGATCACATGTTATTGTTGATATGTAGAACCAGATTTTCACCCCTCCCAATCAAATTTTGGAGCCAAGAAAACACCCAAACCCTTCAATAAAAGAAGCGTTGACATGACTAGGGATTTTAGACCTCTCCTATGTATCAATCTCTATCAGAATAAGGAATTTAAAGAAACATACCATCTAAAGTCCCTTGACATGCCCCTATCACATATGTAAAACTATGTCCTATTGAGAAGATCACTGATGTGAGCTGTTTTGGCTTGTTAAAAGATTTAGGTTTGATCCCCTAACCACCATAGCTCTGGTCAAAAGAAGGATTTGAGATAAATCTACCCCTAACGAATTCCAGAAAGATGAAGATTTTCTTGAGGAGTATGACGATATTTTTTCCTTGTTTAATTGACTATAAAAAATGTCTGGGATAATTTGCCAAATCAAGACTGAGCCTCACCCTATGTTCAAATCCTGGCCATACCAAAAATCCAAAATTGGAAGAAGCTCAAGTGGCCTTAGAGTTACAGCAACTATTGGAGGCTGGTTTACTAGTGCCTTCTAAAAGTCCTTGGGATTCCCCACTTTTACTAATTTGGTACAAGGATGGTGGCCACCATGTTGTAATGGATTATTTTAGCCTCAATTATATCATGCAAAAAGATAGCTATCCTCTGTCACGTATAGATGATTACTTACGCTTGATATTGGGATCCCACTATTTCTCAACTATGGATCTTGCCAGTGGGTACTAGAAAGTCAATTTGTCATTGGAGGATCATGAGAAATGCGCTCTCATCTAAAGTGAAGGAATATTTGAGCCCACTCAAATGCCGCAGGGGTTATGTAATGCCCCTGCTACCTTCCAACGCGCCATGGATGGACTCTTAGGCGATTTAAAACGCTCCTTTGTGCTAGTTTATCTTGACAATATTACTCATCTTTTGAGAACCTTTACTGAGCACCTAGATCACCTCAGGCAAGTCTTTCAGCACTTATGGCATTTGTCATTAAAACTAAAGCTGCCAAAATGCTCTTTCTTTTATAGTGAGATGGATTTTTGGGCCATAAGGTAGGTAAAGCTGGAATATCCCCAATGTACGATAAGGATATGGCCATTTCTATGATTTCCCACCTAAATCCCTATGAGACGTACAAATTTTCTTATAGATAGTGGGATATTATCGCCAGTTTATTCCCTAAATTTGTAGGCACCTCGAAGCCTCTAGTTTAAATACTGAAGGAAGGGATAACCTTTCAGTGGAAAGAAGAGCAACAACAGGCCTTTGACCTGCTACATGTCTCTCTCCCATTCTCCAGTGCTTATTCATTCAAATTTTGATAAACACCTTCTTCTCTTTACCAATGCTAGCAATATAGCCTACAAAGCTAAACTATCTCAGATGACGAGAACTTAGTAAAACATCCTATTGCCTACTATATCAAGACCTTATCCAAAGCCGAGAGCAACTAAAGCGTTACAGAACGCAAATGCTTGGCAGTCCTACTGTCCATTAAGAACTTCTGACCTTACTTATATGAGAAACACTTCACCATAATTATTTACCATGCTTCCTTGCGATGGCTACAGCTTATGAAGGACCACGATGGGAGATTTTTCCAATGGGCGTTAAAACTTCAAAGCTACGACTTTTCCATTATGCATCGACCAGGGACCATCCAGAAAAATGGATTGCCTATCCCAGCTTCCCGTGTTAACTTTAACCAAACCTGAAGAGGATTGACTCTACGACCTCCTAACACAATCTCATTTATGGAAGCTAAATCCACAACCCTCCAAAAGGATTTAGCAAAAAAGAAAATCTTTAAGTCAAGAACGGCCAATTGTACAAACTCATGTCTAAAAATTGGGCGCCCTATATACAACCTTAGCTAAAAACTGACAACATATTGGAGGGACATCGGCAAGTTGGCAATGGGGGGAATTTGGAAAACCTACCAGTGACTTAAGACTCAATGTTAATGGAAAGGAATGCTTGTTTCAATCCAGGATGTATTAGAGTCCTGCCAGGTGTATAAAAGTCAAGTCGGACCAAATCCCCAATATCAGCAATCAGTGATTCCATTCTGTAAACCCTTCCATACTATTAGTATTGATGTTGTGGGACCTCTCCCTTGAACCTCTAATGGTCATTGTTTCCTCCTTCTAGTAGTGGACCATTTAACTAAGTAATCAAAGACTGTATATCTACTCTCAGCTTTGGCAAAGGCTACCGCCACATCTTTATATAATCAGATTACCCAGCATGTGTGCCTTAACATAATTTTTTCCAAGAAACGGGACAAACTTCCAATTGACACTGGTGAAGTTCTAGCCAAACTGATGTGAGCCACACAGGTATTCTCCACCCCCTACCATCCTGCAACCAATGGAATGGTAGAGTGGGCAAACGGTACTCTAACTGCAACCCTCCAGAAAATGGTTATGATTGACCCCCTTCATTGGCCCTGATATTAGCCTAGTGCAATTCTGGACTATATGATCAGCTATCATTAAATAACTAAGATGTCACCTTTCCAAGCGTTGTATGGAAGAAATCCCCAGCTTCTTTATAGATTGCAGACTATTCTTGATCAAGACTCCTCAAAAGCCCTCAAGTCACTATGAAAAGTATTGCCAATAAAATTATCTGAATTCAGGTCTAAGCTTCTGAGAACCTATTTGCTACAACTAACAGTGAAACTAAACAATTTAGTGAATAACGCGACCCCCTGTACGCCTTCCAACTGGGTGACCAAGTTCTTTTCTATCATTATTGGCCTGGAGGTCGTGACAAAAAAATTAAGCACCAACTGACTGGGACCTTACAAAGTCATTTATAAGTGTGTGACGAATGGGGTCTTTCCACATTGCCACAAAGCAGTTGGGCAAGAGGGCCCATGTGAGGGCCCACAAACATGAGAGGGCTGCAGTGGTTAAGTCCTTCATTTGTTGGCTTGATGAGCGGTTAAGGTATCCTTGGAACATGGTGAGGATGATGCTCATGCTGAGGAGGACAGTCTGTCACCCAGAGAGCGTATAGAGAGGCGATTGCTCTGTCAAAATCTGAGAATTGGTACAGCTTCTTTGCTCAAAATCTGTGGTTTTCCATCAAAATCTTAATAAATGATTTAGAAATTTCAAAATTTTATTTTCGATTTCGAGGTTTTTATTTGTATATATTAGATAACAAAGTTGTCTTAAACACCTTCACTTGGTTGTTTTTATATTATGGAATGGGGATATGGGGAAATTGGACCTCACGGAGTCTGCGGGCAGCGGGCTATTCATGGGCCTATTTTGTGAATCTCAGCCTCCAATATTCCCATCTAGGCCCAAGCAAGACCATTTGTTGGGTACCCGTGGCATTACAGAAACTTTTCCACATATATTTTTGTTCATTGGGATGAATCAGAGCTCATGTTGACCTTATTGCCAAAATTCCCAATTTTGGAATAATTCAGCCTGGCAGCCCCTGATTCACTGGGCTGCCCTTCACTGTGGCTCTTGATACTTTTGACAAGCGGCAGATTTGGCTTGGCAGCTCCTGATTCGTTGAGCTGCCTGACGCCATGATTATTATCATTTCCTCTTTTGGTATTATTCAGCTTGGCAGCTCCTGATTCGCTGGGCTGCCTGATGCCATGATACTTGCTGTTTCCATATTTGGCATAATTTGGCTTGACAGCCCCTGATTCACTGGGCTGCTCTTTGCCATTTCCAATCTCTTCATTTAGATCCTCAGAATTTGGGTTGGCGTCCTCTGATTGGCCCGGTTGCCATTTATGTTGACCTTTGCCACCTTTGCTCCAAGGTTTCGTTGATTTTATGGCATCTGATTTGACAAATTGTCATTTTCAAGGGTTGTTGCCCTTGAGCACCACATTTTTATTTATATTATTTATGGTACTACTAGCTAAAATCCCCGCCTTAGGGGGTCAGGGCTATGTGGCGGTCATGCAGCGCCTTGACCGCCACATCACCCCCTCAGAGGAGAGCACCCTGCACCCCCAGTATTCCTCCACCTTCTGGGGACAGTTGTCACAATCGGCAGCTGTTTGCCAGGAGGATTCTTCTATTAGGGTGCTGACTCATTTCACCAAGTGGCATCGCTTTTTGCGAGCAATCTTGGTGTCCAGAATCTCTTCCACCTCATACTCTGCCTCCCCCAGGTTGTCCAACTGGACTGGCTCCAGCTTTGCTGGTATAGGTCCTTCATAATTCTTGAGCTGCAAAACGTGCAAAACCAGATGTGTTCGCAATCCTTCCAGAAATTCTAATTTGTACGCCACCTCATTCACCTGTTGGAGGACCTTGTAGGGTCCTAGGTTGATGGGCCAAATTTCCTGCACTTTCCTGGGGGTGTGTAGTGTTTGTCATCTATCAATATGTAATCTCCTTCTTTTAGGGGTAGAGCCTCGGAGTGATGCACATCTGCCTTCCTCTTCTGGGCCTCCGCCGCCTTCTCCAGGTTAACTGTCAGTGTCTCAAAATTTTCCCTCATTTCAATCACTAACTCATCTGCTGCAGGGTTTGTTCCCCCAGCGTGTCCCTCCATCATCTGTGGTGATACCCATGGTTCACAATAAAGGGCGACATTCCGGTCAATGATGCACCAGGTTGTTGTATGCAAACTGTGCAATCCTCAGCCACTTGATCCAATGATCATGTCGCGTGGTGAGGTAGCACCATAGGTACTGTTCCAGGGTCTGATTGAACCTCTCCATCTGGCCATCTGACTGGGGGTGGTAGGCGGAGGAATGGCATGGTTAATTTTTAGATTTTCCAGGAGGTGATCCCAGAACCTGGAGAAGAACTGCGGGCCCCTGTCCGAGATGATCTTGTCTGGGAGTCCATGTCTAGCAAAGTCCTCCCTCATGAAGATTTTGGCCAAGTCCTTCGCCATGACCTTAGAGGTGCAAAGGAAGAACTCAGCATACTTTGTTAGTCAGTACACCACCACCATGACTTTATTGTAGCCCTCCGATTTTGGGAGCCCAGTGATAAAATCCATGCTCAGAGAGGTCCACGGCATTCAGGCGATCTGCGATAGTTTTAACTTCCCTGTGGGTTTGTTTTGAGATGGCTTTGATCAGGTGCAGGTAAGGCAGCGCGCGGTATACCCTCTTACTGTTCCCACTAGGCCCAGCCAGGATTAGTTCTGGCATATTAGCTCGATTGTTTTCCCCACCCCAGGGTGTCTCACCAGGGGGTGGTCATGACATAACTCCATTACTTTGGTTTGAAGCTTGAGCGTCAGGACCCATAGGCGGTCATGGTGCAAAATGAGGCCCCCCTCCTTCCTGAAATTCTTGTAGCCTTTGCTGGGGTCCCCTCCCTTTATCTCTCTCCTGACCGTCTCTCTGAATTTGGTGCATCGTTGGGCTGTCCATATTCTCTCTTTTAGGTTGGCGCGTTCCTCCTGTATCGATGCAAACAACTGGGGAGGGAGCATTGTGGCTGTGTGGTGAACTCATCCAGCTCCTTCTTCGCGAAGGTCAATTTGGGTCCCGGCTGAGTAGGTCTGGGAGTAAGTTGCTCTCTCCAGGCTTATTTATATTTTAAAATCATATTGAGACAGCTCTAGGTGCCAGCGGGCTTGGCTTTGGTTCATCCTATGGGGGCTCTTGTGGAACTCCAAGGCCCTGTGGTAAGTCCAGATCATTTTTGGGTGGCGCGCATACAACAAATGATGCTGCCAATCATCTAATGCCACAAAAATCTCCAGGAGCTCCTTGTCATAGACAGGGTAGTTTGTTTCCGCCTGTAGCAAAACACTGCTGAAGCAGCATACTGGGTACTCCAGACCATCCTCCCCTGTCTGCAAGAGGACCGCCCCAATGGCGAAATTAGATGCATCTGTCTCTACAATGAATGGACGATTGGCGTCCAGGTGTTCTAGGACTGGCGCTGTGAGAAGGGCCTCCTTGATGGCCTGGAACGCACTCTCTTCTTCCTCCCCCCATTGGAAAGGCACTTTCTCGGTCAACTGGGTAAGCGGGGCGGCTGTTTCTGAGAGGTTCTTGGTGAATCTCCTCAGGAAAATAACCACCCCTAAGAAACTGCGCACACTTGTCTTATACGGTGGCTCTGCCCACTCCTTCAATGCCATCAGCTTGTCTGGGCAGATGGATGTCCCCTTCTTGAATACAACGTCTCCTAGGAAAGATACTGAGCCATTGTAGAACTCGCATTTGGAGGGCTTCAGTTGCAGGTTAGCTTTGTCCAGTGCACTAAGGACCTTCTTGACGTCCTCTGTGTGTGTCTCGCAAGACTTGGAGAACATCAGGATGTCGTCCATGTATGCGACACAGCATTTTCCAAAAAAGTCGCCCAGGGCATGGTCAATGGTCCTTTGAAAAACGGCAGGGGCGCTCTTAAGTCCAAACGGCATAACCTTGTACTCATATACCCCTAGGTGGCACTTAAATGCCGTGTACTGTTGGTGCTCAGGTACAAATGGCACTTGTTTGAAAGCGTCAACCAGGTCCAACTTAGAGAACACCTGACTCCAAGCGATCATCTGTGAGATGCTCACCACTAGCGGAATGGGATAGGGGTCCATTTCTTATGGCACTTAGGCAGTAGTAGTCCACACAGGGGCGGAGCTCGCCATTGGCCTTGGGGACCAGGAGGATGTGAGACACCACAAGAGATTTTGATGGCACAATCATCCCTCACTCCAACATATCCTTGACTTACTGATCTATGGCTTCCTTTGCTCTGGAGTTCAGGGGGTACACCGGGTTTCCTTTTGGGAGCTCAACATCCCCTTTGAACTTGAATGAGAATGCAAAGGGGCCCTGTGGATCGCAGGGGGCGGCGACGCTCTTCTGGAACAGGTGTTTGTAGTCCTATGAATTCCTCCAGTATCTTTTCCCTCTCCGTCCCTAGGTGCACAGAGTTCACGCCAAGCCTGCTTCTGCCAGAGGTAAAGAATTTTAACGTTAAAGTCTCTTGTTCCTTGGGGTGAAGCATCACCTGGCCCTCCTCCAGATCAAAATGTGGGGAGTACTTATGCCACCATTTCATGCCCAGAACGATGGGGTGGGGCAGGTTCTGAATGGCGCTAAAGTCTTCCCAGAAGTGGTGGACTCCATGTTGAAGCTTGATCCTGGGATCAATCTCCCAGCATTCTGACAACTTGGAAGTGTCCGCAAGTGTCATGGTCCCCTTTTATAGCATTTGTACTCCCAATTTCTTGGCTAGCTCTTGGTCCAAGTAGTTTTCTTTAGCCCCAGTATCCACTAAAGCCCACAGTTTTTCTAACTTGGCCCCTTTCTCTTTCTTCTTTCGCTTCAAAATAAACAGAATAAACAGGTAGGAGGAACCGTTTCCTTTATTGAGCGAAGATATGCATTCAGGGGTCAGGCGAAGGTTGTAGGTGGGGCCGTCCGAGCCACTGGGAGCAGTGGGTGCAGGAGCTGCAAGGCGTGGGGAATTTTCCCTGAAGCCCCCTGCTCCTGTTGCCCCATATGGGTTGAGATGGGCTCTGACTCCGTGCGTCATCCGCGGAATCTACTGTGGTTCCCAGGCACAGGGGCCCTGGCTTGGGCCAAGGCTAGCTGGTTTTCTACCTGGGAAGCAACAGTGACCTCTTCTTCTAAGGTTGCCCCAGGCGGGTGGCGGCCATAGCTGTGAGGATGTCTGGGCGAATATTCTGTCTAAATATCCGTGCGAGCTGTGAAGGAGACACTTTTTCAGCTTTGGCTAGGGGCTGGAACAGCTGAGCGTACTCCTTAACGGCCATTCTCCCTTGGCTGAGGGCCAAGAGCGCTGACCAGGCGGCATCCTGGGAGTCATTTGGGGTGTCAGCTCTTTCCACAAGGTGGAGACAGTCCTCCAAAGAGGCTGGAAGGGCCGACTGTGTTTCCAAAAGTTGGTGAGCCAGATAGACAGGTTCTTAGGCAGGTCCGCTATCACCTGGGCAATCTGGAGGGACGTGGCTATTGTACCCCCAGAGGCCACTGTAAGGCGGGCCTGTAATCTAATGCGAGAGAATGTTCCGTGCATTACACTCAACTCCTTTGGGGTCAATGCTTGTCTAAACTCAGATGTGGCATCAGCGTGTTGGACATAAGTGATGGAATTCCCTCAGGATGGGAGAAGGCGAGTGGTTTACCTCAGCAGGAACAGGATGGAAAAGATGGCCATCAGGAGAGTGGTAGTATGCTCATACCAAGCAGGTAGGGCTCTCCCATATGGTCTCCCCATCCCATCCCATAAAAGGGAGATGAGATGGAATGAATTTTGTCTAATGTGATGAATGGGGTTTTTCCACATTACCACAAAGCAGTTGGTCAAGAGGGCCCTTGTGAGGGCCCACAAGCATGTTAGGGCTGCAGTGGTTAAGTCCTTCATTCATTGGCTTGATGAGCGGGTAAGGTATCCTTGGAACACAGTGAGGATGATGCTCACGCTGAGGAGGACAGTATGTCCCCCAGAGAGAGCGTACAGAGAGGCGACTGCTCTGTCAAAATCTGAGAATTGGTACATCTTCTTTGCTCAAAATCTGTGGTTTCCATCAAAATCTTAATAAATATTATTTGAGGTGGGTCAACCTTGGGACAAATATACCACACCAAGTATGTTTTCTAGCCAGTACAGGTTTTGCCTTACAAAATCTTAATATATGATTTTGATATTTTAAAATTTGTTTTTAATTTTGAGGTTTTTATTCTGTATATATTAGAAGACAAAGTTGTTTTAAAAACCTTCACTTGTTTGTTTTTATATTATGGAATAAGGGATATGGGAAAATTGGACCCCATGGAGTCCACAGGCGGTGGGCTATTCATGGGCCTATTTTGAGAATCTCAGCCTCCAATAAACCATCTAGGCCCAAGCAAGACCATATGTTGGGTACCTGTGGCGTTATGGAAACTTTTCCACATATATTTTTGTTCATTGGGATGAATCAGAGCTCATGTTGACCTTATCGCCAAAATTCCCATTTTTGGGATAATTTGGACTGGCAGCCCCTGATTTGCTGGGCTGCCCTTCACCATGGCTCTCAATACTTTGATAAGCGGTGGATTTGGCTTGGCAGCTCCTGATTCATTGAGCTGTCTGATGCCATGATTCTTGTCATTTCTGTTTTTGGCATAATTTGGCTTGGCAGCCCCTGATTCGCTGGGCTGCTCTTTGCTGTTGCCAAACTCTTCATTTAGATCCTCAGAATTTGGGTTGACAGCCTCTGATTGGCCCAGTCGCCATTTATGTTGACCTCTGTCACCTTTGATCTAAGGTTTTATTGATTTTACAACATCTGATTTAACAGAATCCCATCTCTGAGGGTTGTTGCCCTCAAGCCCCACATTCTTATTTATATTATTTATGGTACTACTAGCCACGATCCCCGCCTTAGGGGGGTCAGGGCTATGTGGCGGTCAGGCAGCACCTTGACCATCACAAAGTGGAGCAATGAACACTCAATTATAGAGGTCA
This sequence comes from Massospora cicadina, assembly GCA_022478985.1. Taxonomy (NCBI): domain Eukaryota; kingdom Fungi; phylum Entomophthoromycota; class Entomophthoromycetes; order Entomophthorales; family Entomophthoraceae; genus Massospora; species Massospora cicadina. The sequence goes on from JAKSZP010013226.1 coordinate 153,131, forward strand.
CTCAGGGTACTGTAGTAAACCGTGTACATAATTGCTTTTTCTGTCCGGTTTCCCTCCTACTCCAAGATCTGGATGGGGTGTTGTCTGGATTCCTATCCAAATAAGAAATTTTGACAAGGTAAATGATGGGAATTGACCCTGAGCCATTGAAATAGCTGAAACCATTATCAGAGATAATCCCTGACGAATTTATTAAGCCATTTTAACACCAGGGACAATACCCAACTAATGCAGTCATATGTTACTCTCCCAGAACCCCCTAATATCAGGAAAAAGTTCCAAGCTATGCGGCGCGCAAATCCTATATGACTGAGTTAGTATGCCTGCTACAGAATCCCCAATTTTTAACAAAGTTAGATATTAGCTTGGATCTCTTGGAAATGGTCTGGGTAACCTCCCTGATCTCCCTTATAATTTTGATATTAAACAAATAAAGATTACATTATTCTTTGCCAATTTAAGTTGAATTAGCCTACTCTATAACTTAGGGAAGATTTTATATTTAGGATTTACCACTCCAGTCATAGTATCTGGAGTAAAGACTTTTGATCAAGAAAAGCATAAAAGTATTTTCTAACACCCAGGAGCTTTGGGTCCCCGGGCTTATAAATTAAAAAGGGATAAGAGATCCAAACCCTTGATCCTGACAGAAGGGACAAAAATCACCTATGTTCATCTAGTAATCAAAGAAGAGGTTCAGTCAATCTAAGGCTTTATAATACTAGAGTTAAGCCTTCCCTATTCAACTCAAAGCACAATCTATATTTTTTCTATGATTCAATTATAAGGCCTATTGGTTGAAAAAAGTTTGAGTTTTGAATTTATTATAGTAATAATTCTAAGATATTTAGCACTAGGGATTACTAACAGGGGTGCTAAAGGAACATAACACCACATTGACAACAGTGATGCCAGGCCAATATGCTCATGGCCCATGCGGCGTAGCCAAGCAATGATGATGTTATACTAAAGAACATAATTAACTTATGAAGCAAGGTGTAATCATGCCATCTTGTAGACCTTGTCCAGCCTAATATTTATTGTCAAGCTTAAGCGTGACATTTGAAAAATCTTTAATATTTATATATAATTAACAAAAGGAAATATACCCCTTACCCATTTAGATGATGCCATCAAAGATTAATAAGTGTCAACTATATATACTTTAGGTCTACTCAATGGATATTGACAGATTGATCTGCCTAAAGGGGAACATTAAAAATGTTTACTTATCATATCCTAGGGGTATACCAACTGATGCATATGCCCCAGGGCCTTTGCAACGGTCCCACCACCTTTCAGAGAGTAGTAACAACAACTAGTGTTTAGATTTGAGAAGTGTCCAAATATCTCAACAATAACAACATTTTTTGTGCACCTTTACTCAGCATCTGTCAAAATTGGATGGAGTGTTTAAACCTAAAAACTATAGCTCAGCAGAAAGATTAAGTCAAGAAAGTGATAAACTTGAAGACTAAAATGGAGTATTTGGGAACATCTTCAATACTCAAGGGATATGCCTCTAACCTCACAAGGCTTGAGGAAGTTAATTGTATGAAAAGCCCTGAAAACAAACAGTATTTGCGTGTGTTTTTAGTGATTGTGGAATATTATTGTTGCTCCAATTAAAGGATAACATATTTTTCACATATTCCTTTTATTAATGATGGAGTGGCTTTTCAATGGTCTGCAGAGTAAAAAAACTCTTTTAATAAATTTAGAGCAACTCTGAATTAGGCGCCTATTATACCCAAATTTCAATAGTCCATTTATTTTTAAACATGATGCATCACTGACTGTCATTAGAGCTGTAGTATTCCAATGTGAAAAACATGAATATTAAAACCCAGTAGCTTTCTAAATCAGAGAGATTGATAATCATGAGAGATTTTGTATTGCATTGTTGCGTGGAAGTTTTTTATTTTCTTTTGTAAAAATTCAACAAACAATCATGCAGCCAAATTCCAATTTGTCACAGATCACATTATTTAGGTGTTCATAAAATTTTAAGTAGTCTGAGGGACGTTAATAAAATGTGCACAGCTTTAGGACTATGATTATAAAGTACTACAATTGGGTTTTCTTCATCATAATGATGATGTATTTGCCAAGTTATTCATAGTATCTTCATTATCAGCTATGCAGAACAACCGTGTGAGAAAATCAAGGCTCTTAATATGACAATGAGCAACTGCCATTAGGCACACCTCAGACCTCTTATTAAAGAGCGCAGAAATCTGGAATAATATGCTTTGTAATATAGGGAGTGATGGCTAAAGACGCTTTTACATATCCCTGAACAGCGACAATTATTTACTATTCAAGCACATCATATTGTTGGCCATGGTGGGCTGAACATAACTCTGAAGCTAATCAAAGAGAGCTACCACTGAGAAATAAGAGGTTTGATATTCAGACATCTTAATGATGTGTCAGAAATGTCAGTTGCAACAGAACTTTAAAACCTCCACCACATATCAATTAGTTTCTAAATAAAGCTTGAAAATAACATTAAGAGACTTTATGGATCTTTAACAGGCAGCTTCTTCATTTGCAGACACATTATTGTGGCTATAGACCACTTGAATAAGAAAACACTAAGCCTATTTGCGATTTCAGAGAAGTCACTAGTACTAGATTTTATATGGAACATGTCATGATTATAGCCATATGGATTACTTATGATAGTATCAGGTATAGGGGTTTTGGTTAGTTGGGTGTATTTGCCAGCTAATCACCTGTTTGAATACTATTTAATGTTATTTATTTAACCAAGTTTAGGTTTGAAGGAAGCTGCTTTCACTGGTGAAATGCCATTCAAAGATCGTTGTGGGAGTTTCCAGCAGAAAGCCAATGAATCTGTTAAAAATCATCTGAAAATGGTCCTTCCAACTAATTTCAAGCACCGGTGACTCATACCAAGGATGCTCAAAGTTCTATTTATGTATGAATTTATATACAAAAGACTGGAGACTTATGCCAAGGATGGAGTGAACTAATATTAATATTCTGTGATCAGATGAGCGGATCTGGAGGGAATAGCTATTAAGAATGAATGAATGATCTGATAGAGTTCTGGCATCAAGTGACTGATGGTTTTTTTATTAATGATTGGCCAAAGAGTACTTGGGCCAGTAGCCCATAAGTAGTATAAAATAGTCATTCATTCCCTCCTGATAAACAATCTCTCTTGCACCCATCTTACTTTTATTTGATAGTAGTTTGTCAGCTAGAGTAAGAGTAGACGGTATTGGAGATCTCCAAGTGGCACAGTTGATTACACCTGGAGTGGCCGGCGTTGAAAGCTCCCATGCCTCCTCCCTATGAGGAACTGGTGGGAACCTGGCCAGATGGCTACCAGAAGATGTGCTGATTGGCCGTCAACCTTGCAGGGTGCAGCGTGGGAGTGCCATAGCTGCCCAAGATGGGATGGACTTGCTGGGGCATGCCCAGATGTTTGGTGAAGGTTCACGAGGGTGGGGTAGTGCAGAAGTGCCTGAGCTGCTCAGGATGGGGGCAGGACTTGTTGGGGAACATTCTGAGGACACCTGGGGCTAAGGCGAAGTTGTTGGTGGTTGGTTGGTGGGTTGGACGCGGACTTGTAGGGGTTGTTATGTCAATGAAGGCGAAATGGCAAAGGGCTAACCAGTCTTAATACTGGTTGGCCTGGCACGCTAGCGAGCCTATGATCAATTTTATGACAGAACACATTTCCCATCAGTATGGGTGCCTAAAGGGTATCTTATATCGATAATTCTACAACTTTACCTCTAGGATAATCCCTAAACTTAATAAAATCATGAGGATTGGATAAATTTTAGCTGCACCTAAATAACCCAAGACTAAAATGACAGCGTATAGAGTCTATAGAAATTATTTACTAATATTTGTAAGTTAGATGATGCTTTGTTGAGATTGTTAACCAGATTATGGCTCTTTTTGATATCAGCTATTATGATTTATATAATCAGGCATAGATGTCAATTATTTTATCTAATTTAAGGGTTTCAACTTTACTTAATTTAATGAATTTAATAATCACTTTATGTCAGGCCCCTTGCCAACTAAATTCAGCTGAGTCAACTTTTGAGTTCAGTGGATTCCACTGATTTGAGTTAACTACATCATACAACCTTGACTATTTAACCTTTTTAAAATATTCAAGAGTTCAGTGGATCTCAACAGTAAATTATGACAGGCAATCAATTTACCTGATTTACTCAATTGAACCTGCTTTCTACTTTTGGTTGTTTCAGTCTTAATTTAGCTCATCAAAATGAGTTCTCAATATCTAATAATTACAAATCATCTGGATAAATTGCCAAACGATTTTAAAGGATAATTTAATGGTGCATCTTCACATCATATTTATTTAGGGAAGGTCAAACAGGGGACAAGCACTTCTGATATAGTGGGGATAAACTAATGAAATTTGAAAATTAAAAGACACCCCAGAGGGTTCAAGGCCCCTCTTGTTGTCTCCAGGATCACCAAGTTTAGGACTGTAGGGGGTTATGCTGGCTTATTCTTGAATGCAGCATGAGTGAAGTAAAGAATTGACCTTTAGGAACAACATGGGGAACCATGTATTGATTGTCCTTCTGTTACGTGGGGTCATGTTTCCAAACAACCATGCTTGGAGATGTTCCAATAATGGCAGCGGAAACAATTGATGCCTTCTTGGATTGTAGGCGTTGCTCCTGTAAACGATTCCAGGTCTATTTTATGGATCGTCCATAGTGCTATTGCTACTATTAACGCCCTGAGGGATGGGTGGATAGGTGAGTTCATGTTTATAGCAAACATGTTCCTAGCTAGGCTGAATGGTTGTCCACTTTCTTGGCGGATTAGGCGCATAACCTCATTCCATAAAGCCACTGATGTTGGGCATTGTTCTAAAAGGTGTGCTAGGCTTCCATACTGACCACATATTATATATGAGGAATGGGTAGCATTTGACCGTTCTGCTGTGTGGTATACTCTTATCATGCATCTCCACTCATGTGCTTTTATCCTGGGTTGAAGTAGAGGGTGATGTGTGTATCTCCATACTCTTCTTTAAGTCTTCAGATTGTATGGTATATCCATATGGTCCAGGTAATCAATCCTGGCTATGGTACTCGGATTTCTGCATATTATGTTATCTGTGACTACTTGGAAATTAATTTCCTGTCTAAGAGTTAGCCTTGGGCGTCCTCAGTGACTGGTTTGGCCACATATGTGGATCTTCCACGTTGCTCTTCTCATGGCTAGGAGTATTCGTTTGAAATGTGTAGGAGTGCCATGTGATCCTGCAGCTGTAGGATGAGACGCCAGATGCCGGATTAATGTGTTTGGGTGACCTGGGCTTCTTAGTTGGAGTGCTCGAGTAAAGTTATATCTTGCTGCTCTGGCCCAATGTATATCTGGAAGATCTGGGCTAGTCACTTGAGCTATCCAGGATCCTAGTATATGGGTCGCTTGCTCTACATAATTAGTAAGCCCCATACCTCCGTTCCTTCTAGAGCCAAATAGGGTTTTAAGGCGTACAGGGGATTTGTAGTTGGACCAGAGCCATCCTTATAATAGGGCGTGAATTGTATTAAAAAGGCTGTTGAGAAAGCAATTGCACGGGTCACAAACCACATGATTGATAGAATCATAGAGTTGGCTACCGTGACCCTTCCTGTTACAACTGTTTGATGTCCATGTATGGAGGCAATGCGTTTTGTTATTTTATATAGAAGTTGATTTTCCATCATGAAGTTGGCGTAACATCTTGCTTCTAACCATATCCCTAGTGACGGAAAGGTCCAGCTGTTAGCTTGGTGGTGAAGGGATGTTTCATTGGGGTTATTGCTGATTCTCGCCTCCTATGTTTGGTGAAGAGTCTTGATGTTGTATTAGTTTGTTGGCCCAGGGTAGATGGCGTCCAATGGGTCTGATATTTCCCCAGGAGTGATTTCCGTTTTCTCAGTGTTAAGTGATGCGTTGCTTATGGCTGAGTAATCTTGTATTACCATCTCAATTCTGCAAGCATCCTAATTGTTGGATATTCCCACGACACAGTCATCAGCGAAGGCCATCATTTTGACTGATGGTTGGCTCTTCACATTGATTCACTTGATAAGTGTATTTGTATTACAGATTAGAGGATCCAAGCTAAATTTTTAAAGTAGAGGGCTTAAGGGGTCTCTTTGTTTCAAATCCTCTCTGTGGGATGACTGGGTTAGTTAAGAAGCCTGCTCCACGCACAGCCATGGTGGCTGAGTCTGTTAACATCATCACCCAGTTTATGAATCTATTTGGAGTTTTATTTTTGAAGGCAGGTCCTGAGATAGGTCCAGTTCACCCTGTCATATGCCTTCTGTTGGTCTAAGAAGACAAGCGCTTTAGAGGTTTTGTACTGGCGGACATTTGCAACTGTGTGGATGTTGTCCCATATGTATCTTCTTAAAACAATTCCATATTGTGATGGGGAAATCGCGTCAGTTGCAATTTCTACTAGTTGTTTGGCCATGATTTTTGTGAATATTTTTATGTCTGTGTTGGTTAGGGATATTGGGCGCCAGTTGGATAGGTTTAGTCTGTCTCCTTTTTTTAATAAGGTGACAGTGTAAGCTTCTTTGCCTCCTTTTAGGAGGCATGTTTCCATGATACACTTGTTCATTGAAGCTAAAAGGATATTAGGAAACGTTAGTAAATTTTCAATATAAAATTCATAGGGAATCCCATCAGTTTTAGGGCATTTCTATCTTGGTTCACCGCATACTACTTCCCATAATTCCTCATGCAATGTTAGGTTGGTTAAATTATTTTGAGCTGAGGTGTTGATATATGCACTTGCGAGTAATTTTCCAATTTTCTGGTTTGACCGGTTCAGATTTATACAAAATTCATATAAAACCTGTGCACTTTGGTCACAACTTCTTCAGGTGTTTCCACTATGGATTTGTCTGGCCGTCAGACCTGTGTGCAAGCTATCATATTTTTCTGGGTGTGAAATTGACAGAAAAAATAGCTTGAGTAAGTTTCTCCATCTTTTATGTTTTCTGCTATGTATTATGCCCCATCTCAGTGTTGGTGTTCATTATCAGGGTGTTTGGCCAAGCAGAAACCTTCACCCCATCTTCAACCTTATCCGGGGCTGTACCCTGTGCGTGGGACACTGTTTTCTAGGTGGTTGATTTCTGTCAAGGTGTGCTTTATAATGGCTGAAGCTGCCCTGTATCTTCTAGACATTGTGTGTAAGATTTTTGGGTTATTTTTCTAAAATTTTCCCAGGTGGTTAGTGAGTCTGAGCAGAAAGGTGTTTGTAAATCCCGGGTTGAGGATATTTCCTCCATCCAGGATTGAAATTCTGAGTTGGCTAAACTTTCTGGGCGTATTCTGCACCACCTGGGTGCTTGGGTATTTGGTTCCAGTGGTTTGTAGGACACCAAAACTAGCCAATGGTCATAAAATTCAATTTTTTAGTTTTTAATTTCTGAATTTGGTGACAGAAAATTAGTGGTGCGAGCATCAGGTCTATCCGTGATATAGAGATAATTGCACCATTGTGTACATGTGGGCGTGTCATGTTTTGTAGTAGGGGTGACCTTTTTGGTAGCAGATCATATAACCCAGGGTAGCTATAGTACTCAGAGTTCCACTTGCCCTTGTGGTATCTCCATTGTGTATGGCCATTGGTCCATCTCTGGGTTAATCCAGCAGTTCATGTATCCCATTATGAAAGTATTTGCTGGTAAATTTAGTTGTGTTAGGGCTGTGAGAAATTCTCTTCAGTCATGCGCACCGTTTGGGGTGTACACACTGGCTATTGTGTGCACTTTGGTGTGCCATGAGAAGGTTACGGTGAGTATGTGGCCATTCAGGAAAGAATTTTTGTTAATAAATTTAGAGTTTTGATTCACACATACTATCACCCCACAGTTATCGGTAAAACGATATTGTTGGTAGGATCATTTTTTCCCATGCCTCCTCCTCTCCCTGTGAGCAGTGGGTTTCCTGCACCGCCAGGATATCCACAGGTTGGTTTTGTAGAGGACTTAACTTCTTGGCCCAGGACGTTAAGGCCTTGAATCCCGCTATGTTCAGCATCCCTATCTCTACTGAGACACCCAATGCGCCTCAGGAGCGGTTAGCAGGGCCCCCCAGCCCTACTCCCTCACTCACATTACTCTTCATTGCACCTCTGCTGCAGAGAGCATAACCATGAGTAGGAGTTGGGGTGTATTCTGTCCCTTTCATTGCCGCTGTTTTTGCTCCTCTCTTGCCTTTGCTGGTTTTCAATTTATCATTTTGGTGCACTTGTGTGCTCTTGTTGGCCGCATTATTTTCTTGCACATTCAATTGTTGATTTTCATTTCTGATTGGGTTATACTCCACAATTTCAGGGGGCGCATTGAACCCCTGTTTTGCCACATTTATTTCCAAATTGAGTTTCACCAAATTAATTCTGTTTGGATTAGTTGTTTAGTTTTCCGTGGGATTTGATTAGTTCATTGATTTAAATTCGTCCATGTCTTCCTAGATCTGTTCTGGTTATATGGATGATTCCGCTGAGGCCTTTGCCTTGACTGTGGCCAGCTTACAAACTTGTTTAGCCATTTTTGTTTTTTTGGGGAAATTGGGTCAATTATTTTATATTGCCCATGTTCTCCCCAGTTGAATGCTTGTTTGGTATCTGTGATTTTAACGTACTATGAGTCATTTTCGCCCATTTCCTACTCACAGGCTTCCATCTCTCTCAGGCCTTCTTTTATGGGGCAAGCATGAATCTTGTGCCCAAAGGCCTGGCAGTGGTTGCATATGGGGGTGCGCTCTCTACTATTGCGCAGAACAGTTGTGATTTTTTCTCATCAATAGTGAAGGATGTGATGTGAGGGGATTTTTGTGATATCCTCCACTACCTCCTGGTTTGGGGAAATAATTGCAATTGCCTTCCCAGTGCTAAGGGTCAGCATCAACTGGAATCTTTGCATCTCAAGTTGTTTAATTTCTTTGTAGGCTTCCAAGCCTTCTTGGAGATGTCATTTGACTACTGTGCGTGCCAGTGTAGTCAGAAGGTAATGAAAAATTTCAAAAATCTTTTGACTCTGTCCAATGTGTGCGTTTGGTCAATACCAGATGCTGACCATCAGGAAGGTTGAGTACCACTCTGACCTTTGCTGCTTCATTTGCTTCTTCCGCGGTTTTGAACCCAAGGTCTACCCAACCTTTGTGGATAGTGTGGGTTGTTAAGTACACCGCATGCAGGAAAAATTTAAGTTGGACTTCGCCAAACTTTTCCCACATTGTCAGTGTTTCTACGCCCAGGAAAACTCATATCCCGTGTTCCACTGATGACAATGGTTGTGAGTGGGGTACTTCCATGTAACTGCAGTATTTTACCAAAAAATTCAGAAAACCTGCAGGGTGTGTCACCTTGGGTTCTTTGTTATCACTAATATTTTCGTTCATACCTGTGCACTTGGTACCTTTGGGCGGTGCAGGTCCAGGTCCACTGCCCTTTACTGCGTTTTCCCAACTCTTTACTTTATTACTCATACTCATCTCACCTGGTATTTATTATCAAATTGTACTGTTTGAATAAAATCATATTTCTAAAAACGATAGTGATCAGAAAGAAAAGGTTAGCTTCACATCATGCTCCCCAACAAATTGGGTTGAGCTACTTCAATACAACATTCATTTTTAAGAGATATACAGGCGACTAACGCTGATGATTAATTTACAACTAATATTTTATTAAAGATTTCATTGGACAATGTCATAATTTTATATTTAGGATTGCCAGCCGACGTTGCTGAGGATTTTCATGCTATAGTTGCTTGTAGACGATGCTGAGGTTTTCTGGGATAGATTTTGAGTTGTAGGTGATTTACACCAATGTTTTTCATGTATTTCTGGCGAGTTATGCCAAAGATGGTTAAGATTGGAGCCTTACCAATGTATTATGCCCCGTGCTACCAAAATACAATATATAAACCCAGATCATATGAAAGCTAGTTGGGTGGGCTGATCAGCTATAAAAGACCCACCTTTTTATCTAAATAAAAATCTAAATTGACTTAATTTTTTCTTTTTCAAGTGATTCATTACTAAAAATCCTGGATAGCAAGAGATACTGAAAAATTAGATGCTGGATCAAGCATCTAGAGATTGGTCGGCGCTACCACTACCCCTGACGCCAATGAAGGCAGAGTAGCAAGGGGTCAACAGTTCTCATACTGTTGATCCTGGAACACTAGCCAAGTTCCTAAACCATTAAAAAATGGTGAGTTTTACATCATGCTTCCCTTTGAAAATGATTCCCTATCTAGACCATTAACTTTGCTTACAATATTTGGTATCATAGTGCACAGGCTCTCACACTTTCAGCTAATTTAAATAATGGAAGAATACCCCAGTGGTAAAGTATGTACTCTTTACCACTGCCTCCATGTTTTTGATCCTGGTAGATTAACTTAGGGTAGAGGACGCTTATTATTGTGTTGGCGTTGTCACCAATGCCTTGAACCAAGATAGCAAATAAAAAAGCGGTCCATGGAGTTCCTGGCCTATCATACATTTCTCATGGAGGTTTCCAGGTTTTATCCTCCTTTCCCATTTCTTCTCTTCCCCTTAATTGTTGCGGTATCATCCACAGGTTGGTCCACCTCAAATAAAAGTTTAAAAAATTCAGTTAATTTAAAGCCAAAAGCATGTCTTGCCTCTCTTGTTGAATTCTATCAAAGATTAATAGGATGGGATATTACCAGAAATAATCAATCAATTTGTTAGACAATAAATAAAGTTCAGACTGAAGTTTATGAAGTTACATTGACTTAAATAATAAAAAAGTAATCTCAGGTTATTGTGCAACGAGGAACATACATAAGTTCATGAAGGTGAGCAGGTATTATACTGTTGTACATACTTATTTAGAAGAACTCACAAAATTTCCACAATATTATATGACTGTATGTAGTTTTAAAGCAGTCTTCATTTGATGTGCCTACTAACAAACACTTGTCCAATGTGAGAATCATCAACATGGATACACATAGTTTTTAGGGCCCTAATACAATAGTTAGCCTACCTCCTAAGGGAACTATTTAAAGAATAATTTGAGTTAAGAGTAAGATGTTGTCAAAAGTGTTGTCTTGATTTAGAAATTTATAGCTGTATCTATTTTTGTTATTTTTTTGATTAACTAGAAATTGTTTAAGCAACCTGTTTTAAAGAGTGATGCTGTCTGCCCTCCCATTAAGACCTCTACCCTTTTTAAAATCATCACTCGCTGTTCCTCAATTTTTTTATTTAATTTTATTTAACCAATGCAAGCTGACCAGGGGACTGGCATTACTGATGTATGTATAGAAATAAGAGGGGAGTGAAGAATAGCAATGATCAGAGAGGATTGGGCACCCCAGGGTACACAGGTTACCCCTATTGCCAGCTGGAACCGCCAGTTATGGGGGGATTGGTGCACTACTTAGAGGGGTTGCCCGCCGCTATGGAGCAGGTGTGAAGGAAGGGGTCCATGTAAAGGAACCAGAGCGGGAACCCTTGACTTTATGAGTCTCTGCTGCCTTGGCTTCATATACCCATAGATCCAGGCTTGAAAGTGCTCCAGTAAGTGGACGTGGAACCTATTGATAACCCCATGGATGGTAGGGACCATGCCCTTGAACGCATCCAAGGCTATAGTGTGGATTGTCCACATTGCAATGGGTATCAATAGGGAGCGCAGGGTAGATGGGTTTGAGGACACAAGCCGGAGCGCGAGGAGGCTCCTTGAGATAAAAAAAATCCTTTGTCAACTTGGATCTTGAGCAGGCGCGCGACTTCTCACCATATAGCTCTGGATGGGGGGCAGGTTTATAAGCGGTGGTGTAGGGAGCCCTCTCCTCCACATACTGCGCATGTTGCATGGAGGGAGTGGGTGTGGTCCGCCATTCTATAGGTCCTTCTTAGGCAGCACCAGGAATTGGCTCTTACCCTCAGCTGGAGGAGTGGATGGTGCGCCATCCTCTATATTGCCTTTTGGGTGGCTAGGTCATAGGGAATGTCCAAAGCATCTAGGTAGTCGATTTTGGAGATGGTTGGGGTCGTGGCAAGTATGTCTTTGTGGGAGTGGTCTTCTGGCTTTTATGTTATGAAGTGGATTCTGGGTCATCCCCTTCCCTGCACAGTGTCAGTGGTACCGACGGTCCATCCCATGCGGTATATGGTTTGGAGGAGGCTTTTAAAATTGAGGGGAGGGTTCCATGCGGGCCCATTGCATTGGGTCAGTTAGCGAGGTACGTTAGTAAGGTGGAAGGATGGTGTGTGTTAGGTATTTTGAGTGCCTGCGCGAAGTTGGCACTCACTGCCCTGGACCAGTGCTGTTGCGGGGGGTCTGGGGTTAGCACTTCCTCTATCCAGGTGCCCAGGATGCGGTTGGCATGGTTTTTGAAATCTATTGAGCCCATGCCTCCGCTGGAGTGTGGACCATATAGCATTTCCACATGGACGGGTGGGCGGGATCCAGGCCACAGCCAGCCCTGGATGAGCACATGGATCAACGTTATAAAGGTGGGCAAGAAGGGGATCACATGTGTGGGGAACCACATCATCAGGAGGATGAGCGAGTTAGCAACTGCCACTCGCCCTGTTGGCCTGGGGGATCTACCCTAAGTGAGGCGATTCTGTTGGATATCCATTGCAGCAGGGTATTTTCAATCTCTCATTTGCATACCCCCCTGTTTCCAGCCATATCCCAAGGCGGCGGACAGGGGTTGTGGTGGGGGGGTAATGCAAAGGGTAGGACGAGTGAGTTTTTGCATCTTGGGTTGTGTGTAGTGGGGGATGTGGTCCAGTTGGTGATGTATTTGCCAAGGAGGATTATTTCAGTTTTCCATTTGTTAAGTGATGCATTACTCACCATGGAGTATTTCTATAGGGTGCGTTCCAACTGTGGGGCATCGCTGCTGTCAGCTATACCTGTCACACAGTTGTCCGCAAAGGCTAGTATCTTGACTGGGGACTGGACTTGTGCAGTTATGCCCCTGAGGCGCGAGTTGACAATGCGGAGGAGTGGATCAAAGCTGAAGTTGTAGAGTAGTGGGCTGGAGGGGTCCCCTTGTTGGAGCCCTCTACGTGGTGTGATCTTATTGGTTAAAAAGCCAGGGCTGCATACAGCCATAGAGGCGGATTCTGTAAGGAGCATCGCCAAGTTGATGAACCTGGGTGGGATGTTGAAGGCGGGTAGGCACTATTTTAAGTATGGCCAGCTAATGCGGTTGTATGCCTTCTCCTGGTCAAGGAATACCAGGGTTCATGTCGCTTTGGATTGGCATACTTTGGTGATGGAGTGTATGTTAGACCAGTTGGAGCGCCCTGGTGTAAAACTAGATTGGTTGGGTGATAGGGCTTTAGAGGATAGTGCGCCCAGTCTGGTAGCTAGAATTTTTAAGTAGTATTATGTCAGTGTTTGGAAGTGCTATCAGGTTCCATTTGTCCAGGTCCAGTCTTTGCCCTTTTTAAATAGGGTAATGACTTAGGAGTTCTGGCCTCCAGGCAGGAGACGGGTGTCCAGCAAGCACTGGTTCATAGATGCTAGGAGGAGGGGGGCGATTTGCTTAAATTACGTTTTATAAAATTTGTAGGGTATCCCATCAGGGCCTGGGCATTTCCTATGCGGTGCACTGCGGACTATATTCTAGAGCTCCTCCTGCAATATCAGGTTTAGGAGACTATAGTCCGGCAGTGCACTTTGTATTCTGGAAGAGTGTAATTTTTTTATTTTTTGGTGGTCAGGTGGAGTGTCGTGGTAAAGTTTGGTATAATAGCAGTGGATTTCCGCCCTGACCTCCATTGGGTCAGTTGCCACAGTTCTGTCAGCTTTGCGGACCTGTGTGCACTTGGGCAGATTGCCTCAGGAGTGGTATTGGTGGAAGAAGAACGCCTAACAGGTTTCACCTTATTTTATGTTCTTACCTTTCCATGATACTTTGATTCTATGTTGGTGTTTGTGGATGAGGGCGTTTAGGAAGTCAGAAATTCCCGCCCATTTGCACCCCCAGTTTGGGCTCTATCTGTACTTCGGGGTATTGAGTTCAAGGTGGCCAAGTTCCACCAGGGTGCATCTAATTGTGGTGGTATCTGAAGTTTATTTGCGTGATGTAAGATGGCAAGTTTTGTTTATTAGTTCAGATTTGGATTTTTCCCAAGTTTTGATGGGATCTGATGTGAACAGGGTTGTGAATTTTGGGTTCAAAGCTTCATGCTTGACTCAGTCAGAAATTTCGGGAAGTTTTATATTCTCAAGTTATAGCTTCCTCTAGGGTGACATCCGTGTTTGAGTCCTGGTTGGCATGAGCTGCACCACTTACTAGACTGTTGTCAGAGAAATTGATTTTTAGTAGCAAAGTTATTAATAAATGAGCGGCAGGATTTTGGTGCAAGGATGTGGTCGATGTGGCTCATCAAGATGAGCGTTCACTCACATATGCTGGGGCAGGTCATGTGGGGAAGGAGTGGAGACCCAAGAGGAGGGTGTCGTACAGGCCAGGGATGCCTTCATCACATGGAACTTGACATGTCCTGGTGGGTATCCCCTGGGGTTGGGCCATCGGTCCATAGTGGGGTTGTCCTAACAGTTAAATTCACCCATTAGGATGGTATCTGGTGGGAGGTTGAGCGTAGGAATAAATTTGAGGAATTGTTTCCTCTCAGATGTGGTGCATGGTGCATAGATACAGGCTTTCCATATTGTGGTCTCTTGGTTTGTGATCCATGCAGTTAGGATGCGGCCATCTAGATGCAAGGAGGATTTGATGATTTTTAATTTTTTAATATTATTATGGACGACCACCCCACTGTGAGACGTCCATATTGACTGGGACGGTGAGACCCTGGCCGCCCAGGATCCCTCTTCCCCCTGTAGACAGTGGGTCTCTTGGAAGGCCAAGGTGTCTACAGGGGGATTGCGCAGGAGGTCCAGCTTTTTTTCTTGGGATGCTTGAGCCCTAGATACTGCGATGTTTAGCATCACTATTGACACTGAGGTGCCCGTGGCGCCTCAGGAGTGGTTGGGAAGGTCTTCTGGCCCTAGTTCCCCACTCATTGCCTTGGACTTGCTCCATGTGATTGGGACAGTCCACTCTGAGGCGTTTTCTAGCTCCTTACCTTGTAATAATTTTGTGCAGGCTTTGTTAGATTTGGGGATTGTATAAAGCCTTTCTGCACATGTTTTTGTTTGAGTCGGATTGGTGTGCTGATTGGTTTCTGATGTTTAGGAGTTTGATTTTGAAGCTCTGGGCCCTGTTGGCTCGTCCATAGTAGAGTCAACTTGTATCAGTAAGCTTGTTTGATTGGGACCATGTGGTGATTCTGTCAGCTTGTTGAGGAAATTTTATGCACAGGTTGTCCAATCCAAATGTTTGGCTCAGTTATTATCCTCCATGGCTGTTCCGTCTAGAGCATTCTGTTATGATTGCCTGGTTTAGCCAATTTCCTCTCTGTCCATCTGGATTTGGTTTGGGTCGATGGAGGAGGTTGTGAGTGATGTGGCCTTAGCCGCTGCCCGCTTGCGGGCCTTCTGCACCTGTTTGCATAATTTGGGTGAGATTGGGTCTATGAGGACGTAGTGTCCATCCTCTCCCCAGAGGAAAGCATGGTTGGCGTCGATCATTTTCCAAAGTTCTCCTCATCCTTGTCCATAGTGTCATCGCAAAAGTCTGGGGCCAAGATGCCCTCCATCATGTGGCACGCGTGTTCCTTGTGCCCAGTGCAGTGCAATGGTTGCAGATGAATGATGCGCGTTCCAGTGTGATGTGGAAAGGTTTTGACACTCCCCCATCTGGGAGGTGAAACACCACTGTGGTGGTTTTTGGTTAAGTCTGTGGCCACATTAGGGACTAGGTTGATTACAGCAATTGCCTTTCCTGTGCACAGGTTTGGCATCAAGTGGAATTGCTGTAACTCTAGTTGTTTTGTTTCTCCATAGCTCTGAAGGCCAAATTGGAGTTCTTCCCCAATTATCTTATAGGGAGGTTGGTGGGAAGCGAGTCAAATGAGATGAACAAAGTGTTTGCTTTGTTCCATCTGGTGCACGCGGTGTGCACAGTTTGTTTTCTCTCAGGGAGGGCTATTTTGACACAGACTTCTGCGGTGGCCTCTGAATCTTCTTCAGTTTTGAAACCCATATTGATCCAGCTGCGATGGATGGTGTGGGTGGTAATGTTTACCACGTGGGTAAAGAGGGATGACTGTGCCTCACTTACCTTTTCCCACAGGGTTGGGGATTCTACCCCTAAGAAAAGTTGGAGCCCATGTTCCATTTTTGATAGGGTCTAAATGTACTGTATTTCCATATAAAGGTTCTGTTTTGTGGTAAATTCCACAAACCTGGGAGGTGTTTGGGTTTGGGTTTTTTGGCGGCGTTGGCTCCTGGTCCCCCTCCAGGGTGTTTTTTGCCCTTGGGTGCACCATTTTGGCCATTCCAGATATGACTTTCTCCCAGTTTAGTTGAGTCGTATTAAATTCGCTCATCTCACCTGTGTGATTATCAAAATTATCTGATTGAATCGAATCTTAGTAACTTATGTTATTGTTACAGGAAAGAAAAGCGCTGTTCCTCAATTTTAATAAATATTTTTTTATATAAAGGTACCGTTACACATATTGTAACCATTGTACTCATTATAGCATTTTCCTCCCTGTTAATTGTACTTCCAGTGTCAAAAACATTCTAATAATAAATCTAGGCATCAACTATTAAAAAATAGTATGATTGAATATTAAATATCACCTTCTATATAAATTATTTACTAAAAAAGTAAGCTATTTTTGAATTAGAGTTCTCTTGTACCATTAACAGTAGATATTTAGGTATCTTTAGCAATTCTATTTAGTATAGAAGAATAAGAACTTGTTAGGGCACAAAGGTCAAGTAATAAGAGAGGATTAAGAGTTTCATTGAGGAACTTAACCTGTGCAGTAGTGTCATTTGTTGCATACTAATGTAACAATTAATATTCTAGGTCATCCTTGGTGAATCTCGTCCTATAATAAACCTGTTTTGTCATGTTGATGCTTTCTTAACGACTTATTGATCCAAGATTTATAATCATGATGTTTTCTTATGATTCAATCTTGCATGGAGGATAAAACCCAGACTTCACATTAAAAATAACTAACTGCATCTTTATAAAAAGCTAGCCAAACGATGACTTAGCAGAACTAAACTTTGAACAAAAGGTCATGTATTTTGGGGTCTAAGGTTTAAGAGGCTAGAATCACCTCAAGAAATATCCTTTATCATATATAATACTTATAGAAACCATAGAGCTGTTAGTTTTTTACTAATTCTTGGGATGACCATAAGACTGGTAGGCTCATCAGATGTAAAGTAGTGGCTGTGGTAAAGCTGGTGGCAATGGGGACCAAGTGGAATTTATGCTGGTAATATTTTGATAATTTAATTTGCTATAATACCATAACAAATTTGAATGTTCAACAAGTTTAAGTCCCATAAGGATACTATGACCTAGTATACTTGAAAAAATGTGAGGACCTGAACACCCATTTCTAAAGGTAAAACTTAGTAAGTTGCGGTTTGTACTTACTTGTCCTTGGGACATCTTTTGCAGTTTTGATAATATATAAATGTTTGTGGCTGATCTTCATGGTAACAGTGTTCTTTTGTTTTATGATAGGTAGCACCATTGCATAAACTATAACAAAAATGCGACTAACACGTTAATAGTATGTACATGCATGTTCCATAATAATTTATAAAAAAATAAGCAACTGAATATCCCTGACCATCATGCTTATTCTATAAGATGGGACCTTCAGCCACAATTGATGCATCACACGCTGCAATAAAAAGTTTATCTTCTTCAGCATGGTGCAGGAAAGTGGCAGTGGATTGAGATGCTTAATTACATTCAAGCCTTTCTGGCATGCTAAAATCTAGATGAACGGCATTTTTTGTGCTAGTTAAGGGAGTAAGGGTGAGGCTACTTTAGAATTTACAAGTAAACTTCTTAATGAAAAATACAATTAATGAAGCTATGCAGTCATACCTACAATAATGGTTGGAGTAAGAGCTATCTGCATTTATTTTTGCGGGGTCAATGTTGTGTTCATGTTTTAGCTTAAGGTCTCAAAAATCATTTGTCCTTTTCTATAACTCGCACTTTAAGTTTTTTATAGAAGTATGCTTTTTTTGGTGCCATATCTATAGCCACCAGAGAATTATCATGTTGATCTGTTTTCAAAGAGTGAATAAAGATGGCATTGACATGTACCATTAATCAGTTGAACTTGAGGACGCCAAGTGTGTAATTAATTACCTGCTGAAAGGTCACTTGGAATTTTTTTAGTCCAAAGGTCAATACTTTAAAACGGATAAAATTCATTCTGTGCCATATTTGCAGTCATTTATTTTATGCCTTCCTTTATGCAAACTTAATGAAAGGCATTTAGTAAATCTAATTAGTATAGACTTTGAATTTAATAATGCTTATGAGATGGTAGCCTCCTGGGAAAGTGAGAATTGTTTGGAATTTTAACGTTATTGGTATGTCAATAGTCAAAATAAAGGGAGCAAAGTGACATTTGACTTCACAACAAACATTACTGGGGATAATAGCATTTATCTCTTTGATCAACCAAACTTTAGTCATTATATCATTAATAATGTTTTTTTGATCTTCTGTAGCCATGTATGGTACAATGGGAAACAATATTAAAATTTAATATTTAGTAGATACAGTTCATATTTATAGTGGTTGTTAGGATTTGAAAGAACCAAGAGAAAAGTGAGTTGTAAGAGAATGTTCCTGGACACCCATAACAGCAGCCACAGACTACATGGTAAAATTCTAACTCAAGGGTCAATTCATGAGATGTGGTAAAGAGATTTGGGCTCCCTTGAATAGGGAAAATAAAGTAGAGGTTTTACAGTATTGTTTAAAATATTATTACTGATAGGTGAACAAAAGTTTCCACCATAGTTTCTTTTTAGTTGAAGCTATCATGCGGGCTTTTCCACAACCATAGTCCTTAGCAGCACAACTTTTACTTATTAAAAATATTCTATAACCAGTTTTTAGGATAAAATTTTTGATAGGAAAATAAGTGGATATTAATTCAGCACCTTAACATTAGCATGGTGCTGGTTTTTTAAGGCTGGGCAGATGATAATGGTGGGCTTAGATGACCAACAATATCCAAAATTGGCATCTAGTACTAAAAAAATATAAAAATTGGAACAATTACTATTCTCTAAAATTATTAGAGTACCAAATGGATCATTTTGATATCATAAACTATTTAAAGATTGATCTTACTATTTTTCAAATTAGCTTGATCACAATTTGAACATCAGATTTTGCTTCAATACCATCCAAACTTAAAAAATTGTTTGATTCACATTATTTACCATTTTTTCAGACTCATGTCTAATTTATGTTTGTTGAGTACAAAGGATTCACTTGGGTATACCCAGGTATTAATTTTTTTCCAAATGCAGATACTCATAGTTCATCCCTTTATTTGGAAGAGCAGTTTCAGATTTTTGTGATACTTTAAATAAACGTCTAACTTTGACAATGAGCTTTTTGATTTTCTGCACATAAGGCTTTGATGAACTAGAAATAAACAAGGTTTATTATTGTGAGTTGGGTTTAATGTGGGTGAATTTGGACAAAGAGGGGCAGAGTTAACTAACGCTCATTCAAAGTATGTCCCAGTTCTCCTAACTGGATCAATGGCAGCGCCTTAGGATTGGTGCTTTTTTGGACTAAAAGGGGTGCAAAATCTTTGTACTACTTGATGGCATAATCTGAGAAGCCTTAAAATATATTTTTAGTCCAGGGTTATTCCCCTTTCAGAACATTTTCCAAAACATAATTTTCTAAAGGCTGGAAGTTTAATTTGGAAATATTGGCAGTCTTGGACGGAGGTGGTGAAGAGCATTAGGGATTATCTTTTTGATTTTTTTGCAATTAGCTCATAACTGTTGGTACAATCCTTGGAAGGGAAACAGTTGTTCTTTTAAACCAGTTTCCCTTCGATGACACCATGTAATGTACTCTACGTTTTCCCATAATGCATATTAATTTCTATAATCTAAACCTGAGTGTTCCTTACCCCACAAAATGGGCTTGACATCCACCAATTTTCTTGCCTTTTAATGGAGAAAGTGAGTGATTATGGAAGTATATAAGGATTTTTTGTGAGGCAGTTTCAGGTGAGAAGCTTTGTTGCTATGAAGTTTAGTATTGGAAATGGCTCTGCTTGCTTGCAGGACAGTTTCTAACATGGCACTTTCAGGTGCTAGTTCTTGGTGTCCATCATTAATAAGTAGCTTTCCTGGTAGTTAGGAGCCTCACAATGCGTTTTCTCCACAAAAAAGTTGTCATCATTGTCAGGATTCAAGATGATGGGCAACCCAAAATTCATGTCCCAAAACAAACCTTGACAGATCAACTCTCAAATAAGTGTTAATAAGATCTTATTTTTAAGGCCCTGAAACTAGAATTAATCAAGAAGCATCACATATATGAGAATCAATTGTAATACCTTCAAAGCCCCAGAACGCTTCCAAAGATCAAGAGAGTCACCGCCCTCACCGCTGTGGTCTTGAGGACAATGCAGTCCAATGATGGCGCCGACTAGGTGGTTGATCAGAAGGCAGTGAAAGATCATGATCTTACAGGGCCACGAAGGTCCTTGAGGCACCATGTCCTCACATGCCCTATATCTGATGCTTTCTGACTTAATAGAGTAGTCTATATTCACCCAATCAGTTAGTTTTTTGACCTTTCTGATAATTTTCAGCCTTGAGTTAATTTTTGGATGATAGTGACAATAAAGAGAACTCTTATGCTTATATAACTGGTGCTTGTTACAGGGAGCTCCAACCCATTCAAAGTAAAATGGGTATCATGAACAATAAAGTTTACTATCAGTCACAAAGTTTAGTATGCTGATCAGTCAAGAAGAATCACTAGATGGATTAGTACCTTGTGGTATGAAGTACTTCCCACATTTCCTGAAAGTTTGTAATTTCAGGAACGTTCCAGTTTCCCTACCTTCAGTTGATAGAAATCAGTATCAACTTCAGTATAAAAACCTTAAAAAAATTGTTCAAAAGTTTATATGACAAATGCTCCTTAAGCGCCTGCTCCAGCCTCTCCAGCGCCTTTTAGTGCCTTTATCATGTTGGAACTATATATTTTGGCCTGGTACCAGTAGGAAAACTGACTGTAGGAATTGAACGCTACCTTTAGAATTTTGTTCACCCCGCTATCCATCACATCCTCCAGTTAGTTGGGTTGCACAATCATGTAGTTTCAAACAAAAATAGATTTTCCAAACTTTACACTCCCATGTTTTCTAATTTTACAGCCCGTCCTCCTCCTTTGTCCATGATTTACTGAGAGGCCATTATTGATAACTGACAAAAAAACATTGAAACTTAAGGTCAAATCGTGATTATGGATATCAGGATTACTGGCTCCCACAAAGATCAACTGCGCCAAAGTATCCAACTTTTTAAGGCTGCTTGGAACCAGTGACTCCACCAAGTTGAAGATCTGGTATGGACCTTACAACAAAACTATCATGAACTGGCCTCTCACTACTATACCTCTGAGAGTGAAGTACCTGAAGTCCCTGTGGGCCTCAAGGGCCCTCAGGCCCCATGGCACCTATTCCTGGAGACCCTGATGACCTTAGAGAAAGCATGTTTTGGCAACCTAGCCACCTTATGAGATCAAATCCGGGAATGTAGCCCAGGGATGTAAGCTCTGAGTAGACAGAGTCCACCTTGACCTTATAGTCTCCATTGAGGTCTTGTCAGGCAAAATGGATAATTTTAGCGCTTTCACCAAGCTCACTGATAGCTGCAATTCTCAGCTTGAAAAAACTGTAGAGGAAATAAGACCCATATTATCACCCTTAAGGATCAGCTTATTTACATGGCGCTGATATTCAAGACCTAAAGGAACAGGTTGCTTATAAGGCTTCTATTTCATCCATGAACTAGAACTGGGAAAGTATCCAAGTGGACCTAGAGGACCCAAGATGATAGTTGGACCAGCAGGTCATCCACAATTATATGGAGACTGAGATCCTCATTCCTGCACCCATATTGGTGTTAAAACATCTCCACTCCTCTTGTAACTAGCTTTAGCCTAGTTTTAAAGAGAAGTTCGCCCCTACCAGGAAAGCATCATATCTTTCCTATATGCCAATGAGTTTCATGGAAGAGGCCACCAATCAACAAAAAGTGAAGCATATCCACTCCTGACTTAACAGCATTGTACAGGAGATAATGACTCCTCACCTAAAAGAATGCAAAACTCGAGAGCAGATATGTCCTTTATCCAAGAATTTAGCAGCAATCAAACCCTAACTAATCAAAAACAAACATTCAGGGTATCTGCCTGAATAAAAGGGAGTCCCTGTGGAGTTTACCATCCATTTCTATGCCCAAGCGCAACCCATGGTTACCACCAATCATATTACCTTGGATGACGCCATTACTGCTGTCATCTTTGAGTTAAAATCCTATCCCGAGGTTTAGAAGCATATTATTAGCCAAAAGAATAATTTAACATGCATTCAAGAAATCAGGGAAGCGATTAATGAGATCTTTGCGACGACCCTAAATTACAAGACTACCTCTTTAGCTTTATCTAACCGTCCTTGGGTCCATGTGGTCAATGACCAGAAGAATCCTCAAACCTGATGCATCTATTAAAATGCTTCTAACACAGCACTAAGACATTCTGGAAACAACTTTCCAAGGAGGCAGAAAAAGGGCCGTCAACATGAAGGATGAGGCGCTCCATGCTGACATCCCTACTACGCCTCAAGAGTTATCCATGACTTCATATGAACAGGGAGATTTTGTAACTGAAGAATTCTCAGTACCCGTTGATAACAAAAAATGATACAACTTACTTTTATACTGATGACGTTCCCATGTTTCTCACACTACCTCCACAGTTTGTAGGTTCGCTTACTTATATTGATGTTTGTTTTCATAAGATTCTTGTTCTCACCTTAGTTGACAGTGGTTCCCCCATAATTGTTATAGTGTTCAAGTAGATGAATTATATCAAGTTCGCTCCAGACTTGCCACATTATATGGATTATGGCATGTCTGGGCCGCAATGCATCTAATCTACAGGGGCCTACTCTTTTCTACCTATCTAATTTTGGAAGCTCTCTGTAAATACTCAACTATCACGCTGGATAACCCAAGATATAATCTTCTTCTTGGAACTCAGTCTCTTTAAGACTACTCAGCAGTGATACATTATGGCAGTGGATGTTTATCTCTACTAGGACTTTGGGGCCCTAATTTTTGAAAATTCCCGCAACTCCAAGACGAAGGTTAAGGCCTGAGCTTGCCTAATAAAGAGTGAGGTCCAAATCTACTGAATAATATCAAAATAAGGAGCTCTTATTTCAGCTTCTCCTGGTGTTGACGGACAAGAAGGCATGCCAATCTACTTACCTAGGGGGACCCCTATACCTCTGAAGTCCCAAACCATTGCCAATACTTGGTTCCATGTTAACATCCCCTCTGGATACCTTCTGAAAAATTGAGGCATAGATAGCTCATCCTCCAAGGAGGTTCTAACATGGCTGGAAATTTCAGAATCAACTTATGCCAGATCTATATCATTGTTGTTAGCTAACTTTAACAACAGACTCAGGGTAGAAGGCTCAAACAGTCCCGCCGCCTATGTCTGCCTTAGACCAGTAGAGGCTGTTGACAACATCCACAGTTTTACATACTATGTAACTTTGTTTTGGAGAAGCCCCATCAGTGGCCCTAGTTGACTCCAGTATTGGAAAGGATCTCACTGAAGAACAACAGTACAAAGTTCAAGAATTTTTAAAGGATTATTCAGACCTATCTTCAGTTTTGATCTACAATTTTAAAAAAATGAATGGGGTTCTACATCATGTGGAAACTGGGGAAGCTCCCCATTTCCAGTCCTGACCTTACCAAAAAAGTAATGTTGAAGAAGCCCAGGTGGCGGTAGAGCTTCAACTACTTGAAGCCAGACTCTTGGTGCCTAGCGCAGCCCTTAGGCCTCTTTTCTCATGTTGGTACAGAAGAAGAATGGCAGCCATTGGTTGGTGTTAGACTATTGACGGCTCAACTCTATTACCAAGAAGGACAGTTATCCTCTGCCACAAATTAATGCATCTCTCCAACTTCTCACATATCGCAGTATTTTTCTTTAATGGACCTTGCCAGTGGATAATGGCAAGTGGAGATCTCCCCCAAAGAATGAGTCTAGTGCACAATCATATATTATGAGAGGCTATTCAATCCCACAAGGATGCTCCAGGTCCTCTTTAACGCGACAGCCACTTTCCAACGTGCCATAGACAAGATCCTTAGAAACTTGAAGCTGTTGTGTCTCCATGTCTACCTTGACGACATCAGTGTCCTCTCACAAACTTTTAATTGACATGTGGAGCATCTTCAGGAAGTCTTTGTTATGCTTAGGAAGGCATTAATAAAGCTCAAACCTTCGAAGTGCTCCTTATTTCAGTTCAAATTGGAGTTTCTGGGACACAAGTTCTCAAAGATGGCATCCAGCCTATACTGACAAAGTTGACGCCATAAAAAAACTGCTGCTCCCCCAGAACCTAAGGGATATTCAGGTATTCCTTACCATGGTGAATTATTATCATCAGTTTGATTCTTGGTTTGCCAACCTAGCTGAGCTTCTATTTTACCTCCTGCATATAACGTGCCCTTTGAGTGGCAACTGGAACAAAACAAGATTTTAATGTGTTGAGGACCGCTCTTTGTACTAACCCACTATAGTCCAACCGTTTTCTGATCAACCGTTTTATGTTGTTTTCATATCAAAGCAATGTCAACGTGAGGGACATCTTAGCCCAGAAAGAAGAAAATCAAGTCAACCACCCAGTGGCATATTTTAGCAAGACTCTGAGTCAGGCTGAACGGAACTATAGCATTACTGAGTGGGAATGCCTGGATGTCTTATTAGTGATCAAACATTTTGGATCTATCTCTATGGAACCCACTTTACCATCATAACTGATCATTCCTTGCTCTGGAGGCTCCATCAGATGGATTTGGATGGCCGTTTATCAAGATGGGCCTTAAAACTGCAGAGCTATGACTTCACTATTGTTCATTGTGCAAGCGCAATTCACCAGAATGCTGATGGTCTCTCTAGGATGCTGGCGCTGGCTGCTTTGACCCCTGAGGAATACTAATTGTACAATATGATTGGATTACATGAACGCTGGGAGTTGGAAACTCCTGAGTTCCAAGCTGAACTCTTAATGATGACATGAGATACTCAGATCAAGGAAAGGCTGCTATATAAGAGGGTCAATATAAAAATGGCTCCCTTATTTCATCCCTTCTTCACAAACTAATGTTATTCTAGAGGATCATAAACTGTGGCAAGTGAGACAGTTTAAAAGAGCTATGAATGGTTAGGGACACGACGTTACTGGGACCAAATTGTGGAAACCATCTAAGAAGTCTTGGAGGACTTTGTTTTTGCTGATCCCAAGATTGGGACAGTCCGCAATACCAACACTTATTCATTGCCCCATTGGGGCCCTTTAATGTCGTTAGTATTGATGTGATTTTCCTCTTCCCACTGGATTGCACGGCCATAACTATATCCTCCTATCCATGGACCATTTGACTAAATGGATTGAAGAGATTTTGTCCCCGCTGCCACTACTAAAGCCAAGCCTCTCTTCCTTATTTGATCCGTTTCCTCCAGCTTGGATGCCCAAAGACTTTACTTTTAGACAATGGGTTAGATTTCACCTCACAGGTAGATAAGAACTTGATCTTCTTTTTGTCACTAATCAAAGTTTTGACACCCTCTATGACCCATCCACTAATGTGCATTGGAACGCGCTGATAGAGCACTTGTCTCTATTTTAAGGAAGATGGCCGCCTCTGACCCTGCTCTCTTGAATCATTATATAGACAGCATTTTACTTGACTATAAATTAAGCTACCAAAAAGTCATTAAGATGTCACCCTTTAAATCTCTATATGGAAATGCTCCCCGGCTCCCAAGTAGCATTCAGCCTTTGCTCAAGACTTCCGCTTCTGAGAACTCAGTCTAAACATGAGGGCCTTAGCCAATAAAATTATTTTGACTTCTTACCCTAGCCAAGCAATGCACCGTCACCACCACAGAAAAAAAACATCACAATTTAATGTTGGCGGACTCTCCTTACCTAGTTTCAATTAGGTGACCTCGTTCTCTTTTATCACCATTGACCCAGAGGTTGACAGAATAAGCCTGACGTTCTTTGGTCCAGACCTAAATGTCATTACTAAGGTGATTTCCAAATACTTCAATGCTGATGTCAATCAGGGGACAGTAGTGAATCGAGTGCATGGCCAGTTCCTCCATTTGTATACTCCCCTCTGACAGGATCTTTAGGGGCGTTGTCAGGTTTCAAGGTGAAGAGCAACCTAAATTACCCTGTTTCTAAATTGAGCCTTGACAAATTGACTCTCAAACCAGCGTGAATAAACCTTATTTAAAAGGCGCCAGACTAGAATCAAACAGCAAGCATCACCCATACAAGATTTGATGAAAGCCTTCAGGAATCACATCACCACTTCCTGAATTATGGGAGGCGTCGCTCCCACTGCTGCGGTCATGAGGACGATGCAGTAAAATGAGGGCGCAACCAGGCAGTCAATCTGGAAGGCAGTGAGATATCCTGTTTTATTGGTCCATGAAGGTCCCTGAGGCACCATGTCACCATACGCCCTATAAATTTTGACGCTTTCTAACTCAATAAAGTAGTATATGTTCGCTTCATTTTATTCTTTATTGATTTCCCCGTTAATTTAAGCTTTAGCCCAAATTTGGACTTTGGCAACAGTCAAGATAACTCTTATGTCAAGAATCATCAGAAGATTTAGCTAGCTGATTCTGGACCTGTTGATAAACCTTCTGGATATGCGTGACAAATTTATCTACTGCTGAAATGTTTCTTTTCATATGAGGGTTAATAATAAAGGCATGGTTGTTATTTAAGTTATCATATATAGGAAAAACCCCATTGATGTATTCAGATAGTTATTGTATGAAACTGTGCAATAATAGTTCATCTGTCATGTATCCTAGGAGGTAGTAGCATAGCATTAAAAGTAATACTTTAACAACTGGTAAGTATATTCCTTTTGGCCATTAGATTGAGGGTGATAGTCTGATGGTCTGCAAAAGTTAATCTATACATATCACATAAGGCTTGCCAGAATTACAAGGTAAACTGCAGCTTAATATCGCTGATCACTTCCTGGGACACAAAAAATAGTGAAAAGACGTGTGCCACAAACAATCATGCCACGTCCTCAGCTATAGTGGCATCAGGCATGAAATGAATATGGCTTATTTTGCAAAGCAATATACAACTGCCATAGTTGATGATTACTCACAGGATATTGCAGTCCAAAAAGAAATTCACCAACAGTGAAGTCTTTGACCATCTGGTTTGGTTAAAAGAAGTGGAGAAGGCCACTCCATCATGTCTTATCTGACTTGTTATGGGCAGAGATTGAGCATTGTTAATCCAGTAGGCACCATCTTTGTAAGTCTGTTCAAAATTAAAGCGGTGTTTGATCATGTTAATATCATTTTTTCATGCCAGGGTGACTTATGGTGGAATTGCGATTTACCCTTAAGAAGCGTAAATGCAAATTAGTAAGAAGCTAAACTCAATGTAGAAGCATATTACCCTATCCTTTTGGGTATATCATTCAGAAAGACCATTACCAGCATTAATATTGATAGGGGGTCTCAACCTTCACAATCATAATTCTGGGATTCCAACACAGCATCCAAGGTA
Organism: Massospora cicadina; assembly: GCA_022478985.1. NCBI lineage: Eukaryota > Fungi > Entomophthoromycota > Entomophthoromycetes > Entomophthorales > Entomophthoraceae > Massospora > Massospora cicadina. The sequence goes on from JAKSZP010013226.1 coordinate 180,989, forward strand.
GGACCAATATCTCCAGAAAGAGAAGGTACTGATCCAAAAGGAATAGCTTCAATCACTGGCTCAGAAGAGGTGAGGGGGATGATGGGAGCTTTGGAAGAACGGGATTTTGATTAAGGTTTTGAGGTGGGGAAGCAGCATGGCAAAGGATGGAGGTGGAGGCATCATGAAAAGTTTAGGAAGAAATACCATAATAAGTCAAAGTCCATATTTAGGGCGGGTCACATTAGGTTATTATAGCTTAGGATGTTTGGTGAAATATAGAATCCCTTACTAAAATTTACTTATTTTAAATGTGAAGCTTAGAAGATCGTGTTGAGTCCTAGTCTTTCTGTAAGCTAACATTTGGGGTTTGTGATAGTAAGAAATTATGATTGTGAGGGGGTGGAAGGCGAGTCGGTAGGGCATACGGCTACCAACCTGAAGGTTGCGGGCTTGATTCCCGCCCTTTGCACATCGATCGGGGTGCCAGCCAAAGGAAACTATTGGCGGTTAGTAGGTATAATAACACGAAAACCTTACCCATGATTTAAATAGAAAAATCCAAGTCCCGATCCGGAGGTGAAAAAACTTTCTATGACAGAGTTGACTCTGCTCAGGTTTCATGTCAATACTTTCTCTATTTCGGTAATGTCCATCCCCCGGTCGGCTTGCCTCGAATAGATAAAATAAAAAGAAATTATGATTGTGTGCACAAACAATATTTTTGGCGCCCTTTAAAAGTTATCTCAAGTGCATTAATGACCATAAAACATCAGTTAACTCTTTATTGTAGATTACCAAGGCGCGCTTTATGTCATTAAACTTATAAAAAAAAGTAAGTCATGGGATGTTCCCGTTTATCATGATCTTGTAAAAGAATGGCACCAACTGTTTTTGGAGGCGTCACAATTTAATTATAGGGCTTGTTTTTGTCAGCGTGACAAAAAATGGGGTTAGTGATGAAAAAGGATTTATTGCCTTAAAAGCAAGTTGGGATTTGTGGTCCAAATTAAGGGCACATTCTTGCCCGTGTAATAAAAAGGGTGAAAGGTAATTCTGAAATGGCTGTTGAGAAAATCCTAATAAAAGCGTCTAATTCAAGGAAGCTGTGCATTATCTTCTGCATAACCAAAGATGGCAATTAAGATGGATTCTAGCATTAAAGTCACGATTGCATGACTATCTTTTTTCTATATATTCCCCAGAACTTAAAATCATCCTTTTATAGCTCACATTTGGTTTGGCTTATCAACTATAAGGGCTTAGTAGAGTGCAGCTTTCACAAAATCTATACTTACTATGTTGTTCAGCATAATGAGGATGGATTAAGATTTCTTCCACATAAGCTAGCACAAAAGTGAGCTGAGATTTCACAGGGCATCATTGTTGCGAAGCTGTAACTCAGACAGCACATTTTATAGGCTAGAGGGAATAACCTTAAAATGGTATACTCCATTCCAGGTGTGGTTTTCCATCAATTACTCTTGGAGAGACTTGACTTGCGCTTAGTGAAAGTATTCAGCAAAAAAAATCTGAAGAAAAGGTTATAATTTAAAGCTGCTTGGAAAACGTGGCCTCAAGTGGTAGCAGATATGGATCTGGTACTGTGACACTATTCAATTATTGTAAGCCATAAAAGATATTGGGGTATCATTCAATTCTTTAAGAAACTAATTTAGATGACATGGAAAGGTTTATTTATATCATCCACACCTTCTTCACCATATTGTCAATCCTAATTTTTAAATCCTGTTCTTCCTCAGCTGTGTATGGATATAGGGGCAGTTAAACTTGATTAGGTCAATTTTCATCTGAAAACTAAGATCAATTGCTGAGTGCCTTAGCAGCTGATTATCACCATCCACATCAAAAACCAGCTTAAAGAGAGCAAGTGTCATGTACCAATGACGTTATTGTGGGTGTAAATGCTAAAGACAAGGCTGGGCGCCAAAAAGCCCAAAAGGTGAAACTTCAGGCCCTTCTGGAACTGAAGCATACCGTGGACCAGCGCTGGGTGCAGGTCAGGTATGCTCAGGTTGGCCTGGAGGAGGAACCTAGGGCCCAGCCTTGCAGCAAGGCATTCGCGTTAAAATGAACCATTTACCAAATTAAGGTGGATGGTTTGGTGTGCTTAGTTTCGGAACAAGGGTTCAAAACCCATTCCTGCTATGAAATAACGCGCTCAGGTCAAATCCAACTTCAGTTGATAACTCGAGTGAAGTCAGTTTCAGCCTATTTTACTAACTTGGATGGAAGTATTGCCCTATTGGCGAGTTGCTGCTTGGGCCCACTGTGGCATAACCCCAATTTCCCCATCCAAGCTTAAATACATTTTCCTCTGACCAACATTCCTTGTTGGTCATTTTTCCATTTTGATAAAATATGATTTTTTGCACATTTCTATGTTATTTCCAGTTAACCTGTGCGTGGGCCTCTTCAAGGAGGTCTCACAATATATTAACCAATTGATCATAACCACAGTAAGACCTCCTTTCAGCGCTCCGTTGGGCTGCCCAGGTTCCCTAAACCTGTGCCACTCCCTACTGCTCCCACCCAGCACCCCATCATTTCCATTGAAGGTTTCCCACTGTGGATAACCACTTTCACGGTTAGCTGCTCCAGCTCCAGCACCATCTGTGGGGCACTAGCAGCTGCCCTTATATCAGCTGGTTTCCTGGTGTTGGCCTTGTACAATCTGCACCGACATGCTGAGAAATGGAGAGTTACAGATACTCTTCTGACAGCAAGGATAAGAGGAAAATTTAGGTAACTAGAGCACAACATCAGTAGAGAAGTGTTCCACTGTCGTTGTCATGACATTTCCTGTTGCCAGAGTGGGGATGAGATCTCACAAAGATAAAAATTTAAGGTGAAAACTAGTTTTCCAGTTCTATGTCAATACTCACTGACTGGCATTAATGCCAATTTATCCCTAAAATCACTGGCTGTGATAAACTCTTTACTGTCATAAATTTGTCACAAATTCATACTCATAGGAAATATAATGCTGTGGTTTGCACGGATAAAATGTGAGCATGAGGATATGAGAAGCCTCAATATAGACGAATCAGGAGTAAAAATAAGAAATAAAAACCTGTATAACCTTCAAGTCAATGTAATTTACTAAGGCTCATTATCTACTAGGGAATTTACTGGTTCCTTGCACTGTCCTATCAAAGTATGATTGGGAAGCAAAAATAGATCATAAGAAAATTTAATCAAAAATTGAGGGGACAAGTGATAGGACATGATTTAATGATCTTGAAAAGCTTTCAGTTTTTATGGTATCTGTTTATGAACTGGGTGGACATGGAGATGCCCAGCATATGACAAAATAAAAGATTTGGAGTCTGCAGGGTCTGATAAGGGGCCTGCTTCTGGAGTCCTTATAAACTGGGCCTACACGACGCTTTTCTTCAGCTGATGTTCCACCAAAACAGTTAAGGGGAGATTTCTGGATCCTCAGGGTCTACAGCAATTACAATCAATCATAGAAATTCTGAAAACCCGTGTAGCAGAGTGAATCCTTAGAACAAAAATGTTTAATACAAAAAATGAATTCTTTGGAACTATGAGAGGGGTAAAGTAGGAATTTGAGCGACAGTAAAATCCCTTCTTAGCACATGACCCCATAATCTTTTGACTGTCTCAATTTTTGTTTAATGTATGGGAATAAAGATTGTATTAGAGCGAGACAAGATAAAACTAGCTGTAAGTGCAGGTTCCTGGACACCCATAACAGCAGGTACAGACTTCAATGGTGAGCTTTATCTCTAGGGGTATACTCATGAAAATTTGGGAGAGGTTTTAGGTCTCTGAAATGGTGAAAGTAAGGGTGAGATGTTCCTAGTATTAGTTAGACTATTATTATTGACTTATGAAAAAAGTTTCTATCATAGTTTCACCATCAATTAGAGCTATCAGGTGGGCCCTTTCCATATCCTTAGTACTACGCAGCAAAATACTTGTTATGTATTAAAATAAAAAATAAAGGGAACTAGAATTTTAGGATAATGTTTTAGTGGAAATAAGTGGATAATAAACCCAGCACCCTACCATTAACATGGTGCTGGGTTTTAGTTTCCAGGTGAGGTGGAGGGCTTAGATAAACAACAATAGTTAAAATTAGAACAATTGCTATTCTCAAAAAACATATAAGCCTCAAATGGTACATTTTATTTATACATTAACAATTTAATTCATCGACCTTACTAATTTAGAATCGTTAGATCTCTTTTTGAACATCAGATTTTGCTTTGATACTATCCAATCTTGTCAACCTCTTTGATTCATATTGCTAAGCTTTTATGTAAGACTTATGTCTTAGTTAGTTTTGTTTAGTATAGGATTTTCACCTGGGGTACACAAGTAAAAAAATCTAGCATTTGAGGATGCTCCTAATTAAGCCCTTTGTTTGATAAGGAAGTTTATGTTTGCTTTACTGTTTTTTAATAAAAGTTATAATTCAACACAAAGCTGTCTAATTTTCTTAAAATAAAGCTTTAGTGAATAAGAGCTAAAGTTTTGGATTGGGATTGAATGTTTGGTTGTAAAGTGAGGAAAGTCAAACAAGAAGGTGCCAAATTTACACAACGCACGTCAACAGTATGATTCAAATCCCCTAGTTGGGTTGATGACAGCGCCTTAGGGTTTGTGACTTTTTCTAAAGGTCTTATGAAAATGATATCGTTCATTAATTCCTATGAAATTGAGATATTAAGTATGCTGATTGTATTTTGGTAGTTTTATTTGAGAAACTGCGGTATCTTATAGCTATAAATATAAAATTATGGTAATTTAGGTCTTAATCATGCTAGGACAAGATGATAATTATTAGGCTTCTGCGCCTAAATTATATAAAAAATTTAGATTGTTAGCTTTTTTATATCCTGGTTTATATTCCAACACTTTTAAGTTGGAACTTCTCTATCTTGTTTCTAGTCTTCCCACCCCGTGTTCCCACCATTTGAGAAATCCCACACCAGATAGGCCATTTCTGAATAAAGACTTCCTTTTTGGTTAACAGTTAATTAATTATAAGTGATTCAGGTAGTTCAGTTTAATATCTAGGTTGGCCAATAACACTTAAGGAAATTCACAGACATTAATCTGTCACCAATAGTGTGCTAAAGCTGTTAACCCTGACCTCAGAAGGAGAGAGGGCATTTCAAGAGGTCAATTTGGGCCTGGAAAGCTCCTCGCACATCAACTAGACTAATGGGCACCAGTGGAGACGCATGTAAGGCGTAATGCTATTAAATGAATACTACTTGGGTCCATAAAGGTGGCTAGAGGATTTGTAAAGTATTTTCTCAAATCAAACCTCATCCCTGATGGGTAATTCCTGTACCGCTGCCAGATTCTTATGTTGAGCGATAATTTAATCAACACAAAACTTATTGTTGGACACCTTGACATTTACCTATACTGCCATCTGATCAAGGCAAATCTTCTCTGGCGTAAGGTTACATATTAAAATGATGACAAGGTCTTGGGAACCTTGCATGTTACATTAAATTTAGCTTCAACTTTCTTTGTGAGCTGTGGATCCTGCCAGCTTTCAAGATTAGTTCAACCATTGTCCCAAGCAAATCTACCCAAATCACCTTCCCCTTAAAGTTGTGTTAGCCTCTGATGGTGATGAGGGAGATTGGGTGCTGCCAATCATACCACTGGCAGTTGAGGCCTCTTGTGCTGCCAGTGGACCTCCAAGGGGAGTGTCAACGCTTTCAATGACCCTTGGAAGTCTGATTGGTATTCCTCCTGCCTACCATTTCAAGAGAGTCCACCCACCAGGAGATTTCCCTTCTTTATTGTTTAAGCTCAGAAAAGCTAAAAGGGATTTCCTCTGATGAGAGGTAATGCAACAAAATGGATATGTTGATTGATTACTAAGAAAGCAGATAGTAGGAATGTTGGTCTCAAAAACATTCAATTGATGAGTCATGGTATTTTATTAATTTATAAATAACAAAGTATGGTTATTAAGGTCTTAATCCTGCCATAATAAGATGAGGATTATTTAGGCTTTTACACCTAAATTATATTCAATTAATTTGATTCTTTGGCTTAGATTATATTCTTTTCGTTTCTATTCCAATACGCCCAAGTTAGAATTCTCTCAATCTTATTTCTGGGTTTCTCATTCCTCATTTCCACCATTTGAGGAGTCCCTCACCACTTAGGTCATTTCTGAATAAAATATACTTCTTAATTTACATTTATTAAATTATAAATTATTTGGCTTGTTTATTCTAGAAATCAGATTGCCAACAACATGTTATGAATTGTGCAGACATTGTTCTGTCACAAACAATGCGCTATAAAACTAAGAACTCCTGACCTCAGAAGGGAGAGGACATTTTAAGAGGTCAATTTGGGCCTGAAAATCTCACTGCACTCTTGACCTGATATTGGTCACAAAAGGAGACGCCTTTAAGAGCGCAATGCCAGTAAGTGCATACTCCATAGGTCTTGCAAGTGGTTAAGAGATGGGCGAGTATTTGCCTTTATATCAAAACTCGTCCTAAATGGGAAATTTCCTGAGTCTCTGCCAGGTTCTTATGTTTGCAATATTTAATCAATCTTAACTTAATATCTGACACCTTGACATTTACCTATTTGCCATTCAATCAGTGCAACTCCTTCTCTGGCGTAAGGTTACATATGTCAAGATGATGGAAAATTCTAGAAACCTTGCTCATTATTTTATTTTAACTTCAACTGTTTTGCCAAGCTGTGGATTCTGCCAGCTTGCAAAATTATGGCGACCATTGTTTCACACAAATATAACCATATCGCCTTCCTCATCAATTTTTGTCCTCTGATGGTAAAAGGGAGGTTGGGGGTTGTCAATTAAACTGCTGGCAGTTGAGGCCTCCTGCGCCTACCAAAAGACTTCCAAAGGGAGAGTTAACATTTTTTCTGTGACCTTTGGAAGTCTGAACATTATTACCCCCACCTCCTATCTCAAAAAAAAAGTCGCCCACCAGGTTATTTCCCTTTTACATTGCTAAGCTCAAAGAATCTCAAAGGGATTTCTCTTAGTGTGGGTTAATTTAACAAAATGGATTTCGTTAATCAATTCCTTTGAGTTTTTTAGTGGAAATGGTGGTCACATTCCGTCAGTTTAAATCAAATAAACGCGGATCTTATAAATTTATTCATGCAAAAGTATGGGGATTTAGATCTTGATCATACCATAATGATATGTAAATCATTTAGGCTTCCACGCCAAAATTATATAGATAATTTTTACTCTTTAAATATGGTTTATATTCCATCAGTTCCTATTCCAATGGTGCCAAGTTGGAATTCTCTCTATATTGCTTTAGTCTTTCCATTCTGCGTTCCAACCATTTAAGGAGTCCCTCGCCAGATAGACCATTCTCAAATAAAACTACATTTTGCATAATAAATTAGAAGATGATAAATTATTTGCAAAATGATAGTTTTATCTATAAAGATGGTCTATATGGTGAGGGACTCCTCAAACAGTAGAACGCGGAATGGGAAGGCCAGAAACAAGATAGAGAGATTCCAAATTGGGAGTGTTGAACTAGGAACCTCCAGAATATAAATCAAACCAAAGAGTCAAAATTATGAATTTAATTTAAGCGTGGAAGTTAAGTTTTACCATCTAATTATTGTGGTATAAAGAATTAAAGTATTAAAATTTTGTACTAATAATCACAAAGTACTGTTTATTAATTCAAACTGATGGAATGTGACGACTATTATACTATCTCATTTTCACTAGAATCAATAAATGAAATTCATTTTGTTACATTACCCTTACTAAGGGAAAGCGCCTCGAGTTTTCATGAGCTTAGGCAATATGAAAGGAAATTCACCTGATGGGCGACCTTTCTTGCAATGGAAGGTAGGGGAAATACTAATTAGAAGCCAAAGGTTCACAGGAAGTGTCAATGTTCCCTTGGAGGTCCACTGGCAGGACAAGGGGCCTCAACTTCCAAAGGTATGATTGGTAATCCCCAACTGTGACAGACAGAGTCCTTGATAATTTCCACAAAGCATTTGTGAAAGAGGGCACAGGCAAGTACATTTGGCATGATATACCCTACTGTGGTAATGCCCTTAATTCAAGTTTCTGAAGTGTTGTGACAATGCAGTTTTGGACTATAGTAAGGATGATAGTAGCACCAGGAAAGAGGGAATGCCCTGTGGAAAGTGCATAAAAGGACGCATTGACCTTACCAAATTCTGAAGTGTAGTCCACTCACGTTTTCCCTTATGTTCATTAATAAAATGACTTATTAATATTAAATTTTTGTTTAATTTAAAGAAAATTTAAGTTGCCATTAAAGAAGGCAAAAATTAGCGCAACTTCGTTGGTTTATATTTATACTTAAATTAGGGTGATGAGTGGTTATTGTTTTTTGCAGAGTCCATGGACAACTTCTCATGGTAGGCATAATTGGAGGATTTGGACCCTCAATTTCCTCATTGAGACTCATTTCAGGATTTGGTATTGTACCTTTGCAGTTGTTGAAACTTTTCTGCATTTATTTATTTATTTTACTTTGAATTATCTTAAAACCTTAACCTTTTTGACATCCATATCTGTTAAATTTAAAGTAATTAAAAAAATTTTAACATATGATTTGTCAGATTGCCATTTCCAAGAGGCTTGACCAGCCCCATCTAAAGTGGCGGCATTAGGTTGGTCAGAGCACGATTTATGAGAATTTGCATCCTCATAGACTTTTCTAATAATATTGTGTTTGGCAGCATCTGATTGGCCAGAGTGCCATTTTTGTGGATTTCCATTAAAGTCAGCACTTCTTTAATACTATAGGATTGGCAGCATCTGTTTGGCAAGAGGCCCATTTACAAGGATTTTCCTCCACATCAACATATTTAGCAAAATTAAATTCAAGGCATCTGTTTCACCAGTATGCCATATAGAAAATCTGCAAATGAACCCATCATCTTCGGTATTAATCATTGCAATTTGAGAGGAAAAGGGCTTTGTGGTGGTCAGGCTATGCCTTGACTGTTACAACATCCTCTCCTCATCACTATCAGAGGCTAACAAAAACTAATTGGAAAGAAAATCGGGTTATATCTTCTTTGGACAATATATATCTCTATCTTGTAAGCTGTTAGGAAACTCAATTTAACAAGGAAAATTGAAGTTGGATTAATGTAACCTACAAGGTCCCAAGACCTTGTTCATCATCTTGACATATGAAACCTTGTGTTAAAAGAGAATTGCCTAAATATTATTGCAGAAAGGGTAAAAGTCAAGGTGTCAGACATATAGTGCAGAATTATATAACAAATGTAAACTCTTAGTTTCTGATCGCCATCTTACCTTTGATTTGACGCCAACCTTCATAACTAAAAAAAATTTAATGCAAGGGTGAGCCCCCAAGGTAAGTGTTAGTGCCTCATGCAACTAACCAATTAAGCCTTAGATTTAGGAAACCTAAAGTGAAGAAAAAGATGAGACAGGTAAGCGAGGGTGTAAACCTTGAAATCAACCTTAAATCTTTATCAAATTAAAACATAGTATAAAAAGAAAACTGATAACTGGCACTGAAAGCACAGTATGGAAAAGAAAAAGTAATTGTTTAAGTTAAAGCCCTCTAAACCCAAGTTATTGTTCATGTGGCGAAAACTAATGCATTGCAGTCTTTTGTAAGACAAGTCAAGGGTGGCCATTAAGTCCACAGGTGTAACCCATGCTTGGGGTGGAAGCTCTAGTTCCAAAAATTTTAGACTGAAGTTTGTTTTTGCACAGCCTTGGTCTTTAAGGTTTCTTTTCTAGGGTGCCTCTTCCGCACCATTCTTTAGGCTTTTGCAAGCCCAAAAGATGACTCAAATGAGACATAGCCATGCGCCCAAACCAAACCAAAAATCCTGTATATGTCTCAACTTTTATTTAAAAATCTTAACCTGAGTCAAAATGCAATAATTAAGACTAATCTTGATTACTATAAAAGTGGTACAAAGCTCTATTCATATTGTTAGCTTCAGCTGGGAACCTAACAGTGGATTTGCAGACAATTGGCATCCTTTATATTAGAAGATTTTTATAGGGCTTAAGGATTTGTGTCGTGGTAGTAACTCAGTACAACATATGTAAGAGGAGTACTTTACTGCTGCCATAACTTCATTCCCTGATGTTAAAGTAAGAAGTAATGGGATCCTTAAAAATAATCTATTTAAGTTTTAACCAGCATGATCTATCTAAGGACAATGTTTAACAATTTTAAACGCCAATAACTCACTCCAACTTCATGGGGTATATAATGCCTAGTATGGCCAAGAAGGTTGCATAACATCATGCTCATGTGCTATATACCATAGAGGCATGAAAAGTAGGAAAGAAATAATGGGACTAATAAAGACCCTTAACCAATGGATCCTGTAGGGCTTCATTTTTTGTGGCTTTATGGTGATGTGCCTTGAAGCTTGACAGTCAATACTTGAAACAGTCTAAAACGCACAATAGGTAACTTATTTATCTTAGAGGGTTCCAAGTCATGCTTAAGTCCTGTCATCTAGAGTATCTACCTATGTTAAGATTAGCTTTACAACTTATTAGATTCAAGTACCAAAACAGATAAATAGGTATAATGGCGAACTATATTCTAGATTTGGATAGAGGATTTTATATGTTAAAATAACAATATAATCCCCATTAGGAAAAAATTGATAGGATACTTTAAGATAGATCTAGATGATTGTTTTCTTATTCAGGCGGTACATTCTAGATGTACAATGCAACTACAGGATTGTTTTAATAGGTATAAAAAGAGTCTATAATAACGCAAGCTGTATGAGACTTAGTATCACTCAGATCAAGATTGTGCAGTTTATGTTTCTTACCCTTTTGCAGGTACATCTTAACTTACAATCTCAAGTATGCCTGATACAGTAATCACCTAACATTTCAAAAATTCTTTGCTTTGGCTAATAAAGATCTCATTTTGGGACTGGGCTCATGTCAGTCTGACAAGGATTTCCTATTAATGAGGTGAGTCTTACCAACTATAAACTTCATATATAGTTGATTGAAGAGATTTCCATATAACGCTTTTGTTAAAATCCTGGGTTCTTCACCTATTGATAGTTCCCAGGAGTATAAATAACCAGGTTCTATATGTGCAAGATTTGCATTGTTTTAAGTAGTTGATATTTGATTGATTATAGTATGGCGATTACTATCCAAAGTTGAATAGATAATCTTGATTGGTCCAACGCTAGACCAGTACTTCTCCATGAAATACTGTTGATGTCAACTATAGAACTTTTTTCCTTAAAAGCCTAACTTGATCCACTATTCGATTCAGAGGTTTAAGGCCTTTCTTCTCATCACGTGGAGTTTGCAGAGATTGCCATCTAAGTTCAGCTTCTCTTCTAAGGTTCCTTGATCGTTACTCTTTATATGACAAAAGAGTCTCCAATTATTGTATACACAACAATAATAACTGAAGAAGAATAGAACTTAACAAAATAATTGATTAATCTCAACTAACTGACTCCTTTAATAATGTGAATTGTTAGAAATTTATAAGAGGAAATTTGCGCCCAACCTTTAATTTTTGGCTCAGCCATGAAATGGCAGCTGTTGCTATTGAACTTCCCTCTGATGTCTCACCAGCGATGGTTTCTCAATATGGTTACAATTCCTTCAATATCCTTAAGACATAAATTGGACATAGCCAGAAAACATGTCCCTAACGTTTCCTGCTAAATCACAGCAAACCAACCATATTTGGCTAATGAACTGCTTAGGTAATGGGGCTCTTTACTCAATATCAGGTTGCAAACTGACTGATCAATTTCTAGTTGCAGGCGCATCACCTACCTCACATTTTCTACTTAAATTCCCAATCATTTGTTGATGAAACATGACTTATCCCAATCAGTACACCTGATAGTTAATCATCAATCAACTATCAAATGCCCCACTTGTTGGAAACTTTGCCCAATGAGATCTTAAGCATTTACCTGGATTGATCCCTAATGGATATGAACCTAAAGAGCTACCTAAAATCCCCAATTACATTATTAACCCAAAATTGGGGAAACCAATATCAAATTACTCACCATTAGAATTTCCCCTAGGGACCTATGGTAATATAGATGGCTGGAAATGAGAGGAAAAATCCCAACAAATCCCCCCTCTTGACTAGAATTCTAGTGAGAATAGGATTGGGATAAGAGAATGCCGCCTCAGACCAGGTCAAATATTTCTTGGTTTCTAGCGGAACACAGCTGATCTTCACTCAATGCTGCTCAGGACAACCTTTGGCATGTGATTCTCTTCCTTTTCCTCCCTGCAACCGTCTCAACAGAGAGCGGTCCTCATGACCCACTATCATGATGGGCTGATCAATTTACTCGTGACAATGCTAGTCCCCAGAAAGCTGGTTTCCCCCCATTCAGGGTATATGACCCATTGTCATATTTAGGTATTGGTCCGGCGTTCTTGGTTTCCTGATTTTCTCCTCATCCTTGACAGGAGGTTCCTACCATTGATGTTTGTCTCACGGCACAATTAAGAATGATCAACTATATTCACTCTTGTTTATCAATAACTTCATAAGCTCGTATCATTCTTGCATTTTTTCTGAAGAGCTCATCTCATTTATTTTGAGATTAAATCCAAAATTAGAGCTTAATCAATACACAAGTGAATAGTGTTGCTATTATAAAATTTGCATCCTCCTCTTGTCCAGCTCATATGTCCAATTCAGATTCTTGGTACCAGCATTATCCCAACATTCTGTCTGACAAAGATGCTCAGCTTTATCCAATTAATGAGTCAATCAGCGCAAAGAATTCACTTTTATGGTCCCTCTAGGACTAATATTCTTATCCATGTACCTGTAAGCAGTCCTTCTGTAGAATTATCAGAAGCGGTATCCAACCCGAATAAAACTAGGTTTTCAATTGTCTTGAACGACTCATGACCAATCATCCCTCTTTCATCAATTCCCAAGTTAGACTTTGAAGCTCTTCTGGAGTCAGCTCCATGCGCTGATACTCCTACAATCATTGTTGAACCTCCAGAAGCGATGCCCTCCACTCTCAATTCATTGTTCCTCACTGGATCAGGCTTGCTTATGGAGTTCCTTTTCAGACTCGGCCAGTATTACAAACTAGCTTTTCTGTTAACTGAACTGGTCATCAGAAACTGCAAACATTTTGAACTCCCCAATGCAGAATTGAGGACCTTAGTAACCAAGGCTCTATCCATAGCTCTGAGCCCCTTGATCTTGAAACATTATAAATCAAGATGTTGCAGCCTATGCTCTTCGCTTTGCCATCCAAGTTCTCTAGATTTGGGCCATGAAGCTTCCAGCCTATCCTTGCTTCCATCGCTCATTCTGCTTTTGCTTACAAGAAGCTCATAGTCATCGTCTGTAGGATGCCATCCACTCTCTTCATTACTATCTCATTTCTGGCGCATCCCATCAGTACCTTCTCCTGATGGCTTTGTTAGGGTCATAATTTGGCAACCCCCACCTAGTATCCCTTTCACAGTGCCAGCTCATAGGTCCAATGTTCTTGACAAAGCTGGTCAGCAAGTGCATAAGACATATCTTCCAGCTCTGGTGCCATATTGGAATTACTTAGGTTCTTTGCCAACTACCTCTTCTTGTTCTGTTGCTTACTTCCCTTATCTGGAGTATTGCATTTGTCAAGTACTGATATTTCATCTCTCTTTCCCTTGTCACGTTCTCACAGGGATCAGCCTCCGCTCAACAAAATTGGCTTTGAGTAGGTCTAGCTTTTGATAGCGTCCAATCTCAAATATTTTTAATGGTTTGTTTACTCCTACTGCGATACATCATCCTTCCCCAAGAGGTGAAATAAGCAGAATCCCCTTGTTAAATAAACCAATTCAAATTATAAAAATATAACTTTTTTCTGTGCGTGATAGTTTTTTCAAAATGTTCTTATCAATATCTTTTTTTCTTCTTTTTTATATGGTACATGACCTTCACTTATTTCTGCGGTCCATCTTTTCTATTTATTCCCCAAAACTGGTTCTGAGGTCTAATTTGACCTTCCAGTTTTCTATGATTCATATGTCTTAGTTTTTAAGACTTAACCATCTAGTTTGGTTCAGCGGTCCTTTTTTCAGAATTAACCAAATCATCAGGACATAACCATCTCGATGGTTCAGCAGGCCTTTGGAAACACTTTTTTATTATTTTTTCATCGATCTACTGTTTTAAATACTTAGCATGGACCTGATTCACTATCCTTCCATCCAAGAGGTTCTTGGTGGAGTAGTCATCCGTAGCCATCTTGGTGATGATCTCAAATGGAACGACCATAACGCATCTAACTTGTTTCTTCTCTAAAACCCATGCATATCACAATAGGCAACTCTTTGCTATTTGGTATTCTAATAAGTCTGGTTGGTTCTTATCATCCATCATTTTTGCCTTGATCCTTTCCTGCAAGGTCATATCAAATGCTTATGATTTCATCTCAATCAAGATATTTGACAATTGGATCAAAAACTTCTCTGCGCTCATCCTTGATGTTGATTCCACCACCAAATATAAAATTGGCGGCAACGCAGCCTTCCTTCCATATAGAAACTCAAACAGAATTTTTCCTATCGCCATATGATGACTTATGTCATATGTGAATGTTACCAAACTAAGGTAAATTACCCATATGGAAGTTCTTCCTGAGACCAGCTTCCTCAGCGTTGCAGCCAGCGTTCCATTGTCCCATTCTACCGTTCTGTTTGTCTCCTACCAGTAAGGTACAAATATGACTCCTTGGATCCCCATTAATTCATTCAATTGTTGAATCACACAAGACATAAAATTCGATCCATTATTACTCAACAAGACCTGTGGGCATCCATGTCAATATACTTTTTGATCCAGAATAAACCTTGAAGTGCTTGTCACATCTACTTTTGCCAGGGACTTCATTTTGACCCATATCATCAGATGGTCAATTGCAACTATAAAGTGTTTGACTAACCCAGTACTCATGGTTAATGGTCTCATCACATCAATGGACACCATATGCCAGGAAAATCTAGGGCAGACCAGTCAATATCCAGTCATGTTCTTGTGCGTCTTGTGCATCTTGCAGTCCACACAAAAAGCCATATACTTGATTAAATAGTAGTTGATGGGCTCTCAGTAATTGTACTGGCAAATGTGATCATTTAGCTTCCTTAGGCCTCTGTGCCTTACAACCTTATGAGCAGCTTGAATGATAGTCGTTCTTTCTAACAGTTCTGAAAATAGTAATCGCTTCCTATTGATCATCTTGAAAACTTGTCCATCCATGGTCTCAGTGTTTTCCATCACTTTCCGGATTGCACCTTGGATTTCTTGGGGCATGTTCCCAATTTCTCTTTGATCATTTTCTGGAATAGCTCATCCGCTTGCTGGTATACCATCTAGACTATTGGTAACCTTGATAAGCCAACCGCATTCTGATGACAAGATCCAGCTTGGTAGACTATCTCATAATCATAAGCCTGTAGCTTCAATGCCCATCAGGCCAGTCATCCTTCCAGTTCTTTTAAATTGTGTAGTCAATGCAACGAGGAGTGGTCCTTCACCACTTTAAAGTGCATTCCTTGAATATACATCTGAAACTGTTTACATGCACAAATTACTGCAAGGCATTCATGCTCAGTAACTGTGTATTTCCTTTCAACTGCTGAGAGTGTCCAGCTCACATTGCTACCAGATTTTTTCATGAGTTCATCCACTTGGCTCAGGATGGTGCCAATCACTATTAACAAAAGCATTAGTCTTTATTATAAATTATCAATCAAAATTCAGATACCAAAAAATCGGAGAATCTATCAAATACTGGCGTGATTCATTCAAAGAACTCTGAGCCTCCTCACTCCAAACGAATCCTTTTTTGGATACTTCAGCAAATGGAAGAGGGGCTTGGCGATTCTTGCAAAATCTCAAATGAATCTTCAATAGTATCTGACCATTCCAAGGATCACTTGGATATCTCAGACACTCTTTGGTAGAGCCATTAGCTCTATGACTTCAATTTTTGGGCTTGCGGCTACAGTCCACTGGAGTTGATTATAAATCCCAGATATTCCTAATTTTTTCTTAAATCAATGGCACTTCCTCAGCTTGATATTTAGGTTAGCCGTGGACAGTCTCTAGAAGACTTCTTCCAAGTGGTGTAAATGGTCAGTAAATGTCCTACTGAACACATTTATATCGTCCAAGTACACCAAGACATATGACGACTTCAAGTCATTTAACATAGCGTCCATGGCCCTTTGGAACGTTGCTGGTGCATTACAAAGACCTTGGGGCATCCTAGTCAGTTGATAAGCCCCTGCGCAGTGATAATCGCACATCTCTCTTGGTCTTCCCTTGGTAAATCGATTTGCCAATATCCTGATATTAGATCCATTGTGGAGAATTACTTTGCTTCTCACAATTGATCTAGCGCATCATCAATTCATGGTAGTGTATTTTAATCCCTATTAATAATCTTATTAAGCCTCTTATAATTGATCACCACCCAATTAGTGCTGTCCTTCTTCATGATTATAATCAAACTCGCCAAGGGACTTAATGATGGAACTAGAACCCATGCTTCACTATTTTACTGATTTCTTCCTACACTACCGCTTTAGCCACCTTTAACTGTCAAATTGGTCTCATTCTTATTGGCAGATTTACCAGTGTTTACTTTGTAGATTACACCTCTTGCACGTCCCAAATCATGGTCGTCCTGAGAAAATAATTCCTGATACAGTTCAAATAATTTGAGCACCTCCTCCTGCTGTCTGTTCGTCAGATCAGAAAGTTTCTCTCAATTAACCAATAGATTAATGCTCTCAGTCACCCCTGCTGGTAATCCCATTTCATTGAGAGTCCCAAAATCGTGAAATTTCCTCAATTCAGCCATCAGGATCAGATGGACAAATGTGATGATCTAATTTATTTTCAATCTTCATTAGTATTATACTCAAATTTGCCAGGAGAACTCAAATTTCTACATGACTGGCACAACTATTCCAGACGCCACCCATGGCTCTACTTTGGACTTCTTCCATGGGCTTCCAACTTCTCCATGCAGTAGCTAGGTATCTCCAAATCAACCTTGTGTCGACTATGATTTTGGGATCCTGCAGGTATGCTTCTCAAACTCTTTGTCCTCAGCGGAATTTCCCAACTTTCCAAGGTTTTTATTGGTATTTATTGTTGCTTTTGGCCAACTACCTGACAACGAATCAGGACAATGCCATCAGTATAGATCAGATTGATGTAGTTATTCCTCCTAGTCAATGGAGCTTCACCATCTTTCTGGTAAACCAATGGTAACATCTGACCCAATATGGTCAACATATCATCTTCAAAGTTATAGTAACTCCATACTTCTGTAGAAACTCCATCCTAATCAGAATTTCGTAGTTTTGGTTAATCAAAACTATTGCTGGGGCGGATACCACTAAGGATCAAATTGGAATGGTAGAGAGCTATATGCTCCACAGTAGATGGTAGTATTTGGCCTGGCTGTCCCATGTTCTTTCTTGTGTTCTAATTAGGCGAGATCCACATCTTCTTCACCAGCTTGGTCGAGACAATATTGATAAGCACTCCACTGTCAACTATCACCTGAAATAATACTTGTTTAACCAGTATTTCTTATGCACAGTCAAAGTATTGTAATATTTGTATTTACTGAGTGTATAGCAGCATTATTTGCTGAATTGAGTGTGTGAATAATTTGTGCCAATAGATCAGGAAATGCTTCCTTGATTGCGCTAAGAGGAATAGATAGATTTGCCTTATCTAATTTGATCTGGGTCAATTCTTCCAGAGTTTCCACAGCTCAAATCTTGTCCTCTAGTTGTTGCGCATATGGCTGAGCAACTTCCTTAATTTTTTGGGGTCAATCCCCTTCGCTCTAGATCTGGTTATTGCGTTCACATCCAAATTGACTACTTGATATAGTTGATCCTGAGCATCATCATCGATGAAAAGATCACTAATGTCAATTTATTCATGCATAATATTGGGGAACTGGTTTTTCCGCAGCTTTAGACTGTTCCTCATCTAGTTGTGGGCCTTTTTCCTGACTCCTGTGCGGGTTTGGACTCTTTCACCTGGACCACATTATCCTGTTTCTTTGACTTCTTGCAGTGAACAGTGATATTTCCTCTTCCTCTACACTGGTAACAGTGTTTTTCTTCCTTATCAATCTGCTTGAACTCTTCAGGCTTATTTCCCAGCATGGTTCAATTATTGGTCTTCTTAGGGCCTTTTATTCCCTTTGTAGGATTCAAATTTCATACTGGGCTTGGTTTGAAACTTATATGCGGAGCATCAAATGTAGCTCCTGATATTTTCAAATGATCCACCATCTGCAAGGTGGTAATCTCCATTGCAAACATTCAAGACATCATTTGATGTAAATTGCAATAGGGCTGAAGTGCTGCTTTCACGCAATCCTTACATCAAAATCATCCTTCACTTTCACTCTGACAAAATCTGCAATTCTTAAGGAAAAATTGGTGAAACTTGTTTGGATTCATCTTTCAGAAATTGGATTCCCATGGATTCTTGCTTGTGCTTCAACATGCGTGTGGGACTTCCAAATTCTTTCATGATGGCCCATTGGCCTCTGAGTATGACCAACTGTCCCTCTTTAAATGGGTTAACACTAGGTTCTGACAATTAGAAAAACAATTTATCACAATCAAAGCCTTTTGACAATTGCTGTAACCAAACATTGTCATGTTGAATAAACTGAAAAATTCAGAGGCGTTATCCCAATGGAAAAGAGTTAATATTGGCGTAGCTTTATTTTCCAAAGTTTCTATAGCCACCACCCTTAGTTCAGCTGCTCAACTAACTTGAGGAGTGATTTCAGGAGTCATCTCTGAAATGGCTTTTAATGCGATCAGCATATTTCATGGAATAGTCACTTTCCCAACTGGAGTTCTTGGGGTCCTCTCTTTGGCGTTGGTCGCCATATAGGGCTCACATTCACATTTATGAGTCTTCAACTCCTTAAATTGCTTCATCAGCTGCTCTATATCTGTGCTGAATGCCCATAATGGAACGCAATCTGCTTCACGTTCCATTTTCAAGAACAAAACTTCTCGAAAAAATCTCATTTTTTTTCTTTAATGATGTTACTTTTCATAGTAACTCGTTGCCAAAACTAGAGACATCTTTGACTCCTTCCTTGTCCTGGCAACTATCTCCTCCAGGGAGCAAATTCTTGATGATCCACAGAGTTCAAGAGCTCTTGTTGATGGTTGCCAACTCTGTCCAGAGTTTTCAAAACTCATCCTTGTATGACATCTTGTCCTAGTGTATCCTACTCAACTACAACCCCTGTAGTGAGCACCAATTGTTAAAAATCTATGGGCTTTGCTGTTTGTTCACGAATATTGGCCCTAATTGATAACTGCACAGGTTTGTTTTGTGCACTCTTTGCGTTGCCTGATGATATATAATTTAGAGTTGAGAATAGTATGAAAACTATTATCTGTAGTTGAATAGATCACTAGTTTCTGGTCCAACGCTTGACCGGTATTCCTCCTTAAAATACTCTAGATGTCCTCAGTAGGGATGTATTCCCTTATCCGCCTAACTTGATCCACGCTCAGATCCCTAGTTTATGGCCTTTCCTCTGGTGATATGAAGTCATCAGCAATTTCCATCTCAGCTCTGCTTCTCTTCTCAGGATCCTCAATCCTTACTCTTTATCCTACTAAAGAGTCCCCAATTAAAGCACACAGCAATAATTTCCTTGAAGATGAATAGAACTAATAATAATTTTTCTAAAGCCTTTTTTATTAAGTGAATTATCAGGGGAATTTATAGAGGGAATTTGGCACCCAACCCTCAGTTGGCGCCTCAGCTATGAAACTGAAGCCATTTCTGTTAAACTTCCCTCCAATGTCTCAAAGCGATGGTCTTTCACATCCTGGTTAGGATTCTGTCGTTGGACATCCTTGAGACCTAAAACAGAAAGAGTCAGAAAACGTGTCCCTAATGTTTTATTTAATCCCAGCAGACCAAAAATATTGGTGAGCGACCTGCTTAGCTAATGGGACTTGTTACCCATTATGGCAGGTTAAGAACCAACTGTTTGATTCACTAGTTGCAGGCGGCATCACTCACCTCACAATTTTCTCCTTAATTTCCAATCAGTCAGTGATGAAACCTGACCAATTCCAATTGGTACACCTGATAGTTAATAATCAATCAACTATCAGATGCACCCATTTCGTCAGAAACTCTACCTGAAGAGATCTTAAGCATTTACCCTTATCAATCCCCAATGTATCTGAACCAGGAGAATTTACCTAAAAATCCCCCAAACATTATTAACCCAAAATAGGGGTGACACTAATATCCAATTCACTTGCTATAGGGAATTGTCCCCTAGCGATCCATGGTAATCTGAACGGCTTGAAAGTTGGGCAAAATCCCAACAATAGAACATAAGATTGCGTTTGTACACCTAACTCCTCTTAAAAAAATTTGGGAAGTAAATGAGTTTCTAAATTTAACATAGTTTGGCTTACCTGAGCTGTATTTACTGAGTTGTGCAGTCATTGCCCGCGAGCTGATTGATGGACTAACTGGGTAAGAAGGATCAAGCGATGGCCCTCATAGAAAAATATGCTAAGTATTTGCAATGGATGACTACAGACCTTTGAATCGCGGTGGGGATCCAGCACTACGTTTACAATGGGAATGTGAAGCCCATTTGTTTGCAACCAATAATGAGAGGTAAGGCCAGCAATAAGGAGTTGTAAAAGGAGTTAGAAAGCACCTACATCAATGGACGATCAAACCCTCATGAAGCATATGGATTAGTCCAGTGCTCAAAGTTATAAAGAAGTATGGTTTAATAGAGTCATCATCAGATATTGACGTCTAAATAGCATAGCTATAAAAAGTTTCTTATCCTTTCCATGAATAGATGATGCTTCTGATTACTTAGAGGGAGCTAAATATATACTGTTTTGATCTCATCAATGAATACTGTTAATCGATCTGCCTCCAAAAACAAGAAAAAATGTGCAATTATTACCTCTCAAAGGTGCTCAACCAGCTCAGATGCCCCAGGGATTGTGCAATGCGCCAAAAACTTTCCAGTGGGCGATGGACTCTATCATGAGAGATTTAAAGATAAATTTCATTTTGGTCTATCTTGACAATATAATATGTTCTAAAAAGATTTACTCAACATCTAGATCATTTGAAAGAAGTCTTTTGAAGGTTGTCCCAATATCAGATATTGACTAAGCTTAGTAAGTGACAGTTTTTTAAATCTCAAACGGAATATCTGGGACATGTCACGGTTGAAAAATGACATCATAATAGGGACCAACGTTAAGGACAAAGCGGCTTGTCAGGAGGCCAATAAGGTGAGGTTGGCAGGCCTCCCTGACCTCAAGCAAACCATAGATCAACGCTGGGTTAAGGCGAAGTATGCCCAAGTTGGTCCTAAGGATGCAAGAGAAGTTCAGCCCTGTATAACAACAGGAGCGTTAAAATGTTCTAGCTTTGCAATTAACAAAAATGGTTTGCTTTGGCTTCTTGGTGAATGGGGTCTCAGCTCCCATTCAGTTTTTAATATTTCCAGCTTGGTTCAGCCTTTCCTATGATCAATAACCTGAGTTTGGTCAATTACCAAGTACAGTTTATTGCCCAATGGAAGCATTCGCCTATTGGTGCACCTCAGCTTAGATCTGCTTCCCTCAATTGATTGTTTTCCTGAATTACCTTAATCTCTTTTGTCAAGACCAATATTCTCATTTGGTCAACTTCTCACATAATAAACCCCTTTGTAGTACACAATTTTTATATTTATGTTATCATGGATGATCCTATGTGCAGACCTCTTTGAGGAGGTCACACGCAACATCAACCATTTAATTTTTTCTACTCTAAATCTATCCACCCATGAACCGGTGGACTGCCCAGGTTCTTTCCAGCCTAGGGCGCCTATATACTGCCACTCCAAGCACCGCGTGGCTCCATTATGGTTACTTCCTTTAATGATAACTATTCTTTACATAAGTTATTCTAGCTCAAGCACCCTTTGCTGGGTTCTAGTAGCTTTAGTACTAACAACTAGTTCCCTGGCGTTGTCCCTGTGCACTATGCACTACCACGCTGGGAACAGGAGAGATATAGACACTCTCCTTACAGGACACATTGTTGACACTTTAGTAATATGACCACAATTTTAAAAGCTCAAGACCTTCAATTACAAGAGAGCTTGAAAGTTAGTGTTATATCCATATATTTCTATGTGTTTTGTTTTACCACCAATTTATATAGTATATGTACAACTTGCCAAGCTCTTAATTTTTACTTCTAGGAGTGATTGTCCAGTGGTTACAAAAATACAAGTTATATTTCAAACAGCTGTGGAAAGTTTGGCTGAAATACAGTTTAAAGATACCCTAACTTTTGATCAGCTTTTTATAATTCAGTTTGATGCATCAATCACGGCATTAGAAGTGGGGATTTACCAGATAGGGGATGATGGGGAGATGCATCTGGTAGCTTTTTGCAGCTGTGCCCTAGATAATAAAAAGCGTAATCACATGCTAACTGAGCAAGGATGATTAGATTTCATATACGCTTGTAAACAGTTCTGAGTCTACATACAAGTAATCTGGCTCAAAAGTGTCCCAACCATGCTTTCTTGCGATGTTTATATAATCTCAAAGACTGACAATCAGTTATCACGATGGGCCTTGAAACTACAGGCCTACAATTATGAGTAGTTCATCGCTCAGGGCATACTCATTAGAATGCCAAAAGAATTTTGCAACCGTGCGTTGTAGCACCCATCACTCCCTTTCATAATAAATCATTAAAAAGATGAAAGCAAAAATTACGCCAATAATAAACCTTGTTTCTCCGCATCCTGGACTGTCTCATGAAGAACACTGAGAATTGGGATGAACAACTATATAATATTGTGGGGAGTGACTGAAGGCTATACAACCACTTTCTGACCATCCAGAGATATTCATGCAAGCTCATTGCGCCATAGGGCATGGTGCTAGATGAAGATCTTAAAGCTACTAAAACAAAAATATTATTGGGGATACTTAGGATTAAGCGTACAAGATGTTTTATTTAAATGCCAAATATGTCTTTCACGGGATCCTATAAGGCCATGACCACTTACTGGCTAATAAAGCCTAATTGGTCCTAGCACACAGTGTCTGTCAATTTAATAGGACCTTTCCTAACTAGACGCTTAACTATAATTATTTCATAGTAACCATCAACCATCTTATTGAATAAGTTGAGGCTCAGACCCTCCATGATCTGATTGGAATATCCATACAAGTTTTAGTATGGAACAAATACTACATAGGCATGGCTGTCCTCAAGTTATTCTCATGATAAAATTCCATTAATTTTACTTACAAGTTGTTTAAAATTAAATGAGCTAATGGAGATCTGGGGTGTTCTTAGTTTACCATATCATCTCAAGGCCAGGAGAATGGCAGAACTACCAATTAAAAAATAGTAAAAGCTCCTTAAGAAGTTTGTCAACAATTATCCATTGCAATGGACCATATAAGTGGACTTAACGGTATTTACATATGATATTAGTTACCAAAATGGTAAAGGGTGTTCACCCTTCCAGATTTTATATGGTCAGAGGCCTGCGCTGCCGCCCTTATTACATTCCATCATTATTAATGAAATTGCATTAGGCCATCTGAATACTTTGACCAATTAGTAGAATCCCTCTATAAGATTCAGACCAAGGCCTATGGGGCATCCCCTAACCCAAAAAATTAATCAGAAGGAGAAGGATGATTTGCATCAATTTATTGAGGTGAGTTTTGCAGTCAGTATGATTTGCTTGCTGTAATACTTATGTATTTGGCATGATTCTTAAGCTGGCTACTTTATGGAAAGGGACGTACATTGTACATGACCAAGTTGCTGCCAAAGCCTATACTGCTTGGATCCTGATCAGCAGACTAATAGTCAATCGCGTTCATGCCAAGTTTATCTGATCTTATTACAAATCTGAGAACCCTCCCATTGAAAATTTGTGTGGTAAATAAAGTCAATGGGGTAAGGTTTGGATAATTTATTGACTTGATTCTTGGCTTTTGCATTGGTAACATAAAACAATCCTAACTCTCTTAGTAGAATTTCCCTTAAAAGGATTAAATGAAATTACCCTATTACTTACATTTGAACCCTTTCCTACTCATCAATTCCTTTTTACAATTGAATTGAACAATAGTTGATGGTCCTCATCATGAGAGCATTTCTGCATCTTATTAAACTGACTCAAGTATAAATATTATTTGCTTACTCTAAATAGAATATCGCCTTATTTATAAACTTTGTAATTTATTTTGTAGATCTTTAATGTCAAATTTCTCCAAAATTCTTCTACCTCTGAATCTTATACTCCAAATCTTTTCTGCTGT
This sequence comes from Massospora cicadina, assembly GCA_022478985.1. NCBI lineage: Eukaryota > Fungi > Entomophthoromycota > Entomophthoromycetes > Entomophthorales > Entomophthoraceae > Massospora > Massospora cicadina. The sequence goes on from JAKSZP010013226.1 coordinate 205,419, forward strand.
TCACTGAAGATGAAACCGATGAATTTAATCTCAAGTCTTCTAAAAATGATCACGCTTATCTCAATCATGTAATTTCAGAAGATTTGATTTCTCAGAGATTAAAAAGATAAGATTGAAGGCGAGCCTCTACAAAAACTTTCAATATTAAGTCCTTTAAACAATAATAAAAATCATAAATGTGTGAATGGATACTCATTATTAATTTATTACACTCATTTTTTAGGAGATGCCACCAACGTTTTCTTGAGATAATACTTGCCAATTTTAGGTGGAATTTAAACTTCAAAAGTGGTGCTCACTATAGGGTTCTCTGAGTTATGCACCACTGAAAACGGTGATCACTACAATGGATTCTCCTTTTTCGCCCAAAGAAACTCAAGACTATAAAGAGGGTAGTATTTTGCTCTGGTCTCACTAAACTAGAAACAAATTCTCCAGGGCGCCATCTACTGTAGATTCCGTGTCAAATTAGAGCTTAACAGTTCCAACATGAGTTTTATACCAAATTATTAAACATAAACTGAAGCTTTACGTGACGCCATCCAGCAATTACTTGAAAAGTCCTTTTTCCCAGAATCTGTTCTAATTGGTCTCTGGCCAGTGCTGTACCCTCTACAATGAGGGACGTACCAAACCTCTCAACTGCCTGGGCTAGTACCAGGTCATATTTACGTCAGTTTGTGCACCCTGCATTATACCAATTACTAAAGGTAGTGGGAATCCATCATCAAATTATATTAATTTATTAGAAGAACTTCAATCTATGCACAATTATGTTTCTGAGCTATCAATTCTGCCTCCAAGTTTAGTCAGGATAACTGAGATGCAATTATTAGTAATTGCAATCTGCTTAATGATGTATAGCAATAAATTTCTTTGCTTATTCATGGAATTTCTAGTTTCATCAACAATCAGTTGGTGGGTTGAGTTTAAAAATTCAAGTTGAGTAAATAGATAGTCTTACCTGCGTCACCAGTTAGAGCCAGTTGGTGAAAGAGGAAATCAGATATTGCCTTCTCCAATTTAAAAATTTATTTTTCTGAATGACAATCTTAGGTCAATTGCGTGGAGGAAACCCCTGGAACTATTAGGCCCATGTGGTTCAAGGTCCCCCTGGTCCAGTAAGTCCCCAGTACCTAATGGGCCCAGTGGGCCTATGGGACTTAGAGGGCCATCTGGACCCTCTGGATTAGTTGAAACACCTGGCCCCAGTGGGCCTCCTGGTCCAGTTGGGCCGCATGGACTTCCTGGACCTCCTGGACCTCCTGGTGCCATTGGACCTCCTGGACTCCCTGGTTCCATTGGGCCTCCTGGGCCTCCAGGGCTCCTCCAACCTTCTAGCTCTGTAAGCTCTGATTTTCTGGATGAGCCTAATCTTAGCTCGCTCGTGACATTATTAAACCGTTAGGAGTGCAGCTTCATAAAGTAGCCCAGGGGTGCAATTTGATTTTATTAGGGACCCCAGTTGTCCCCTCTTGTAACCTCAGTCCTTATCTAATGAGCTGATCAACCTATGCAAATGGGCTAAGGACACTGATTTCATGTTGCAGGCGTGTGAATATAAGTGGAGTATGCTCTATACTAAGATTGATTCCTTAAGCTTTAATACCATGCCCAGGAATGAGAAGATTCTTGAACTAACCCAAAGATTTAACGCTAAGGTGGGAGATTCAGAGCTAAATCATTGATCAACAAAATTTGCACTGAGGTCACTGACTTGCATCCACAATATTCTTCCCCAGCCTCTGACTCTAACTTAAACATCTTACCTAACCAGAGCATCCAGGACTTTCAATTATTAATGGCTAATGCTCCTATGAGCCCTAAACCAATGTTCAAGGATAAGTATTCTCCTGGGTAAAAATATTATCTCTCTTTTTTAATTATTTGAGAAGCTCTTGGGGAGGCAACAGACCTTCAAAAGGTGAACTATCTGCCTAACTGTCTTAGTCGTTCTTCACAGAATATCATGGTCACCCATTTTATGACTTGTACCACTTGATCTCAGATCAAAGAGGCTTTGGTGAAGGAATTCAGTAGTGAGCAAACCTTATCCTTACAAAAACAAGTTTAATGGGTATACAGCCTTTTTGCAATAAAACTATTAAGTAACTTGCGCATTGGGTCTATTGGGAGGCACAGACCTTGGTGGCATGTGGTCAAATATATCTTGATAATGCTATTACTGCCGCTATGTCTGCTTTCACTTCTCAGAAGCAGTTGCTAGTCTATCTTATTAGTGTGAGGAAGAGTTTCCAAAGTATCTTGTACATAAAGGAGGCTTTGTTGGAATTGCCTCCTCAATTCACCAAAACCCCCAAAATCTATGATCCCTAAAGTTGAGTCATCCTAAATTGTATGCAATGTCCAAAGCCTCTCTAGCTATTCATTGTAACTATTGTCACTGAAACTTCCACACCAAAGACTGCTGTTTAAAGAAAAAGGCGGATGTGAAGGAAAAGGAAGGCAAGTCCAATAAGAATTATCATCCCGTTGGAGAAGTTTAGTATAAATGAGGGTACAATAGCCCTGTAGAGTACAATAAAGACAAACATACTTCTTCTTATGCTTTGCCATCCTTAATGGCTCTACCTTCTCAACTTGGAATTGTGATCACTCTCATTGATCTCTGAGTGAATCAGGTCAATGTTAAGACTATCATTGATACTAGCTCCCATGAATGTAGTTTTATCTAAGCTGACCAAGCGGGTTAAATATAAGCCTGACATTTCTTATTTTGAGAAGTATGGAACTGCAGGTCCCAGAGTGCATGGTCATTTGGAGACTTTTTGGCACTTCCTTTGAAAATTGGGAAGTTAACTTTTACAGTACCCGCAATTGTGTTAAATAATTTGAGTTATGACCTCCTATTGGGGACTCGATTTTTCAGAATTTGATGGGGTTATTAATTACCCCAACTCCTCTCTATCCCTTTTGGGGTAAAGGGTCCTATTATTTTTATCTGAACATGCTCTTATTCACCCTGCTAAGTGTTGGGTTTGTCTGTTGAAAGGGGTAAAGAGGCCCTTTCCCCAAAGCTTCTTCACCTTCTGATATGGCTTCCTAGGCTGTTAGCTGACTTGCCATATTGGTCATTTTTTAATTTACAATAATCCCTTTGTTTGGTTTATTTGCAAATAAAGATGCGTGGCGGCTCCCCTTTTTGGGTTGAGCATCACTAGTGCAAGAAAAAGGGGTAAAGAGCTCCTATTCTATTCGATATCATGTGAAGGACCTTGGGTAAAACTATCACCCAAGAAAGCTGACATAGAGAAAGGTATGTATATTTTCCCTCCCCTCAATACTACTGTTATTTCTTCAAATCTCAAGTGACACCTTTGCGCATTTCATTACTCCAAGGGCCATTTATTGCAAGTTCAGGGTGTTTCAAGCTCTTCTGTTAATGAGATTTTGCTCTGTCCCATGGTGATAGACTATGCCTATTTGGGAGCTTTACCCAAATTATTGACAAATATTACTACTGGCCAAAAACTGTGGATAGGAAGACTATGGTAGCTTATATTAAATTATTACCCCTTTCTTGGAATTATGATGTAAAGACAATTTGGGAGTTTACAAGATTCTGGACTGGAATCCAATCAGGAAATTCTTACTGTGAGTCCAGCAATTGGAAATCATCTTACTACAGACCAAGATAAAATAGTACACAATTACTGGATTATATTCCGATATTTTTTGTGAAGCATACTTACAATTTTGGCAATATGAATGAAGTGATGCATACTGTTGAGATTGGTAAGCATACTCCTATTTGCGCTAAACCTTATCAAAAATCTAAGGTTGAGGTAGTGCTGGTCAATAAATTATTGAACCAATTTCTGGAATCTGGGTTATTGAAACCCTCCAACAGCCCTTGGGCCTTAAAGTTACTAAAGGTGAAGAAAAAGGATGGTTCTCACTGGGTGGTTATTGATTACCAGAGGTTAAATGCAATTAAACGTCGTAATAGTTACCCTTTGCTCAGGTCTGGTAATTCCCTCCAGTTGCTAGAATGCTCTACCTATTTTTTCTGTGATGGATTTGGCCATTGGTTGTTAGATTAAGTTAGCTATGGAGGATCGGGACAAATGTGTGTTAATTTCTATGAGAGCCTGTACAAACCAACCCATATGCCTCAAGGATTGAGCAATACTCCGGCCACATTTCATAGGGCCATGGATGAAACGCTATGAGACTTAGAACTGACCCATGTCCTGGTATATTTATATGATATTACCAGGTTTTTAAAACTTTTACTGAGCATTTAGACCACTTACGTGAAGCTTTTAGACGAATTTAGAATTCTTTGCTGAAGCTCAAACATTATATATATTTCTCCTTCAAAAATATGGCGCTCTTAAGGCAGAAAGTTTTAGCTAAAGGGATTCAGCCACTTCCAGATAGAATTGAAGCTCTTTAGTCTAATGTCTAATACGGCCTCTTTGCATTATATTCAGTTCTTCCTAAGTATGGTCAGTTATTAACAACAGTATATACCTAAATTTTCAAATTTGCTGAACCTTTAATTCATTTGTTATATAATAATGTACCCTTTGAGAGTTCTGCTCAGGAGCAATCCTTCAATTCCCTTAAGACTTCATTTGCTTCACAGTGCCTGTTCTATTCCCACCCTTGTTTTGATAAGCCTTTTATTTTGCATACCAAAAAAAGTAATGTAGCTATTGGTGTATTCTTTCTCAGTGCGATGAAAATCAAATTGATCATCATGTAGCCTATTACAGAAAAATCCTATCTAAGGATGAGCAAAATCACAGTGTAACTGAAAGGGAGTGCCTAGCTGTAATTATGCAACCAAACACTTCTGACCCTTCCTACGCGGATATTAATTTTCTGTTGTTACCAACCTTTCTTTCTCTAAAATAGTTGCAAAATATGAAGGATCCACATAGGAGTTTGGCACATTGGGCCTTACAATTGCAAAATTACGATTTTTTATATTGTTCTTCGTCTAGGTTCCAAACAGAAAAATGCTGATGGCCAGTCTTGTTTGCCTGTTAACCTT